>CM053625.1:160455463-160615463 GCA_028646595.1 Phalanger gymnotis | reverse complement strand
CTATTTAGAGAGAATCTAGTCAACCTCCTCATCTTTTCTGCTAAGGAAAGTGAGGCCCAAAGATGTTAAGTGTCATGCATGGTTGGTTGTGCCAGATCTGGGTTTTGAACCTCGAACCTCTGGCTCCAGACTGAAGTCTTTCGATTCAAATCACTAAAGATTTATTTTTTAAAAATAAATGTTATTGATGTATTTTCTTTTAAATTGCTAACTTTCCTCTGTATCCACCCCTCCCCTTCCAGAACCATCCCATATAAGTTTTTTTTACTAAGCATTTATTAAGTGTCTACTATATGCTTACTATGCTTATAGTCATTGGAATAGATACAAATGTATCTAATATGCTAATATTCATCAGGCAATATGCCGAGCATAAAAATCTATCTGAACAGATACAAATGGATCTAAAAAGTCCCTGCTTTTCAGAAGCTTAAATTCCTAACTTCCCTTTTACTGTTGAGGGTACCACTAACCCCCCAGTCACTCAGGCTGGAAACCTAGGAGTTGTCCTCAGCTGCTCACCATTTCTCACCCCCATATCCAATCTGTTTCCAAGACCTGTCAATTTTAACTTCAGAACATCCCTTTCATATCCTCATCTTTCCTCTGCTCTGATGTTGCCCCAAAGCCACTTCAGTCCCTCACACCTGACTGCTGCAGTAACTTCCTTGTTGATCTGCCACAAATCAGCTGTCCAAGTGATCTTCCTAAACTGCAGGTCTGATGACGCCATCCCACCCCCACCACACATGCGCACAGGCTCTTTCTCTCTCTCTATCTGTAAACTCCTCTGGCTCTCTGTCACCTCTAGGATCAAATATAAAATCCTCTCTTTGGGGTTCAAAGCCCTTCATAACTTTCTTCTCCTCCCCATCTTTCCAGTCTCCTTGTACCCTTCCTTCCCCACATACCCTGCATCCAATGACGCTCATCCCCTTATCATTCCTCCCACAAGACCCATCTCCTAACTATCTGTCCCTTGTGCCTGGAATGTTCTCACTCCTCGTCTCTGCCTCCTGGCTTCCTTCAAGTCCCAGCTAACATCCCATCTTCTATAGGAAGCCTTCCCAAATTCCCTTAAATTCTAGTGCCTTCTGCCCTGTGGATTATCAGCAGTTTGTCCTGAATATAGCTCATTTGTACATAGTTGTTACATGTTGTCTCCATTAGACTGTGAGCTCCTTGAGGGCAGGAACTGCCTTTTACCTAGTAGGTGCTTAACCGATGTTTGCCAACTGACATTCTAAAGGGAGAAACAACATGTACCCATAAAATGCATACAAAGTAAATGCAGAGTAATTGGAGGGTGGGAGGAGAGCGATAGCAGCTGGGGCCATTAAGAAAGGCTTATATAGGAAATAGCACATGCACTGAACTTTGAAGGAAACAAGAGGTCCTAAGAAGTGGCAATTGGGAGGGAGGGTATTCCAGGCATGGGGGTCAGCCCTTAATGGCAAAGAGATGAGAGGTGGATGTTGTGGGAAGAACAGCAGGTAAGCCAGCTTTGCTGGAAAGTAGAGTACATGAAGGGGAGTGATGAGTAAGGTAGGTTGGAGCCAGGTTGTGAAAGGCTTTAAATGTCAGAGGAGTGTGTTTTTTATCCGGAGGGAATAGGCAACTCCTGGAGCTTTTTGACCCAGAAGGCCTGTCTCCGTTTCCATAATCTCCATTGTTATCAGTAATGATGAGCCAAGGCTACTGTTTGGTGACTGGATGAGTCAAAAGTGCCTTGTGGGGTGGTTTATGGCAAGCCAGTGGGTGTTAAGTGGCTGGTAGTTAGGAGGAGAAAGGTTTCCCAAGTCATCTCAGAGTCTTGCTTTGGGCCTCCCACATCTTGGCTGAGCAGTTTATGTCTGTGCCCACAGGAGGAAGAAGAGCTGGAGGAGCAGAGGGGCAAGGAGGAGCGACAGGATTCCAGCACTCCCATGAGGAAGGTGGGAAGACCTGGCCGGAAGCGGAAGCACCCACTGGTGAGTGTCCTTGGACTCTGCCTAGCCCCTGAGCCAGGGGAAACCCTAAGGTGAAAACAGGTGCACTGAGAACTCTGGTATGTGTGCCGGGGGTGGGGTGGGGGGAACAGAGTTAAAACAGAGCTTAGAGGCTCCCTGCCCCAGATCACCCTGACATTTGTGTTCTGGGGGGAAAACTGAACAAAAGAGGTCCAAGAAAAGAGGGCTGGTACAGGACAGTGAGGCAGAAAAGTTGACATACTAGGTCTCCGGATGTTGGAGATATACAATGAACCAAATAGGGGAGGTCATGTTCCTTTGTATTTTGCACAGCTCATTACCCCACCCCAACCCCACCCCGCCATGCCTGGAATGTTCTCCTTCTTACCTCCAGTACCTTATGAAATCCCCCGGGGTACCACCTCATCCAGGAGGCCTTTTCAGACCACTCTCCTTTCATCCAAGTTTTCACACTCTCTTTCTCTTCAAATATCTATTACAGAAGCCCTTTCCTAACCCCACCAGGTGGTTCCCTCCCTCCTGAGCCGCCTTAAATATAATGACTTTGTATTTATTCTCTTTCTATTTATTCTGTGCGTACATCTATATTGTGTTATCTCCCTTAGAATGTAAGCTCCTTTAGAGTAGAAATTGTTTCACGCGTATTTGTGTCCATAGCCTAGCACATGGTAGGTGCTTAAATAAATGCTTGGTGATTGATTGATAGTGCTTAGAAGTTTACCAAGCACTTTTACCTCTTTGAGCTTCCCAAGGATTCTTTAAGGAAGTCATGGTAGGTATTAGCTCAATTTTATAATGAGGAAACCAAAGATCCTGAAAGCTAAATTAAGTCATTTAGCTAAGATAACTTGGTTAGTAAATGGTAGGGCCAAGATTTCAGACCCAAGACTTCTGATTCCTACCCTACTGGTCTTTCTACCTCATCAACCATTCCACCCACAAACATTTTCAAGGGCCTACAATGTGCCAGACAGTAGGGATAGAAATACAAAGAATGAAATAATTCTTACATTTTTATAACAGTTGACAGGTCACCATCCTTTCTAAACCACTGTTTATTCAATTTTGAAATGAGTGGGTTGATTCTTGACTTCGTCTTTTTAAAGCCATTTCTATTTTCTCATTTTGGTTACTGAGACATAGTCCAAATGTGGTTGATTCTACCGTCAACAATGATAAGACTCGATCACTGAAGACTTGTTAGGAAATCTATAAATTTTGCATTTGTTTATTTTCCTTTCAGTTGAATTTATGTTTTATTTTGGATGATCTGGTTGGGGGGGGGAATAAAAAGAAAGTTAGTAGGATGGACTAGGTGATGTTAAAGGTTCCAGCTCTAAGTACAAAATCCTGTGATCCCAGACGAAGAGAGTATTCCAGTCTTTGGAAGGTATCAGTTGTCCTTTGAGTGGGAGCTGTGTTCATCTCCTTTTTGTTTTTAACAGACATAGAACATGAGTTACCTGCCACCTCAGGGGTACTAGATAGTGCAGCTAGAGTTCCAGGGACCTACCTATCAGTAAAGCTAAAATGGGACAGGTATCAGCTTCTTCCAGGGTCAGATGAGGCAGCAGTATAGGCATTGTCTTGAAGTCAAACCTTTGACCTTGGAGTCAAAAAACCTGGGTCCAGATCCTGGCTTTACCATTGTCCAGACGTTGGACAAGTAACTTCCCTTTTCTGGGCCTCAGTTTCTTTAAAATACAAATTTGTAATGTGAGAGAAATCTCAGAGTAAAAGCTCCTTAAGGACAGGTACTATTTTTGCCTTTCTTTTAATAAATGCTTCTTGGCTGACTGCCTGAAGCTGAGTCAGATTAAATTCTAAGGCTCTTTCCAATTATCATATTCTATGAAATAAAGAGGAGTCATTTCATGTCTGGACCATAAATCTGGAGATGGAAAATACTTTTCTTCTAGATAGATCAGCTATCTGGTCCAATACCCTCATTTATAAAAACTGAGGCTCAGAGAGAAATGACTTGGCCAGGACCACTTAGGTAGTGTGTGGCAAAGCCAGGATACTAGCCCAAGCCTTCTGACTCCAAGTCCAACACTCTTTCATTGTATCACGCCTTAATTTCAAGACAGAGGCTGTTCGGAAAGTCCCAGCAATGGTGGCAGTTTTCCAGGAGCATAGTCAGGAGGCATCCCAATTTATAACTTGCCTGGATCACTGTCCCTGCATGCTTGCCCTTCCCATGCTGTGTGACTCCTGTCCATATTCTTCTATAATTTGCTCCAAAGGGTCCATCCATTATGCTAGAGGCCTTCCTTGTTTTCTCTTAGCTAGCTTGTGATTCACCTCATTGGAGGGAACTTCCAAATGGATGAGATCACAGATGCATTTTAGAATTTTTTTTAATCTTCCTGGGGTTGCATATAAAGACTGAAGGCCAGGTTTCCAAGCCATTATAAATACATATGTGAGTGTGCTTGTGTGTGCATGTGTGTGTAGACAAATACATCCACAGGGTGGAAAGTTGGGAAATTATCCAGTGACCTCAAAGCTACAAGAGAGGAGGCATGAGTGACTTCTGGTGTCTAGGCTGAAATGCAAAAGGGAAAGACAAAAGGAGCTTTGGGTTATCGATAAGAGAGGTTGGGATCCGGAGGAAGCTCAGGGCTGAGGGTTCTGGTGTGATGACATTCCCATAGACTAAAATATGAAGGGAAAGGGAATGGGACTTCCTTAAATGTCTAGTGTGAGCCTAGCCTAGCACACGTGGGGATAATGTTAATGTGCTTTTATTATGTAAAAAATTATAATAATAAAGTAGAAGAAGCCATCAGAAAGCACTATAAATTACCTGCTAGGGCTAAGATGCCTACAGGGTTCTGGCTTTAGAAGCCAGAGCTGCCTTTGTTAATTCTTCCCTCATGCCCTGACTAT
This sequence comes from Phalanger gymnotis, assembly GCA_028646595.1. NCBI lineage: Eukaryota > Metazoa > Chordata > Mammalia > Diprotodontia > Phalangeridae > Phalanger > Phalanger gymnotis. Next base: position 160,610,601 of record CM053625.1, on the reverse strand, counting down.
CCCTGCCTGTGTCAGCAGCAGTGACACTATAGCATCTGACTTTGCTGGAGGGAACTGGGTGGGGGGGGGGCGGGGTTAGCAGGGGAAAGAGGATGTCTCAGCTGAGACTTGAGCAGAGAAGCCATCGTTTGGCCTATGAAGCTGAGAAAATGCATGACTGAGGACTAAGGAAATGAAGTTTTTTGGTTTTTTTTTTAAGTTTTGTTGATACCTTTTGTTTTTCTATCGCAGTAATTTCTGGGAATGCACTCCCCAACCCCTACCCCAGCCTCTCCTCCCCGCCCCCCCCCCACAACAAAGGAAAACAATTAAGCAAAAACACCTGATACCATGATCTTCTGACAATGTAGACCACATCCTGACCTGGTAGTTCCCTGCCTCTCTGCTGTGGGAAGGGAGGTATGGTAGGTATCATTTACCTGTTCTAATGGACCTTTGCTGGCTTTTTAGCTGCTCCAAACTCAGCTCCCTTTTGCTGATCTTTTTGTTTACCTTTATGTAGTTTCTGGTGTATCTGATTCTCTTGATTCTTCTTCCTCTTCTTCATCAGTTCATACGTATCTTCCCATATTTCCTTGAATTCTTCATACTTATTATTTCTTATTGCACAGTTATATTCCATAACATTCAGGTATTAAATAAGAACGTTTTGATCCATTGCCCAATGGATAAGCCTCCACCTTGTTTCCATTTCTTCGTTCCCCTCAAAGAGCACAAAGGTCCAGTGTATACCACCGTATCCAGGGCAACACTATTTATTGTGAAGTCAAATCCTGAGGTACTAAGAACCCTACTGATCCCGGCAATCAAGTAGAACCATGATGAATACTGTTTTACATTTGTTAGGATTATTTAGCATTTTAAGATTGACAAAGCACTCTTTCCCCATAGCAGCCTGAGGAGGAGGTAATATCAATATTGTCACACACACACACACACACACACACACCCCTTTTATGCATGAAGAAATTGGGGCTCAGAGAGTGAAGTGACTTGCCCAGTTCACACTCCTAGTGGGTTGTCAAAGCTGAGATTCAAAGGCTGGTCTAATGGTTTCATAGACTTAGAACCAGAAAATACCCTTGAAGTCATCTAGATCAATGTTAATTTATAGATAAGGAAACTGAGGCCCAAGTGGTTAAGGGGATTTGCCTGGGGTTATGTAGCTAGAAAGTGGCAAAGTTGAGATCTGAACTCAGATGATGCTCTCCCCATTGGACCACATTCCTTGATTCCAGGTCCAGTGTTCAAATCCTCCTCCTCCTCCTCCTCTTGCTGCTGCTCCTGCTACTACTACCTAGCATTTATATAGCACTTACTGTGTGCCACTATATAGATTGCCTTCCTACCCATCTTTGGGTGTAACAGAGAGGCTCACAAAATGCAGATGAAATCTCAGGAGAGGAATTACATCATAACTAATGGTTCTAACTCTGGGAGGAAAGGGAATAATTTCTCATGGGGCTTGGGAGTGTCTCTTGTATAGTATGTTTGTCCCTAATAGGCAGGAGTTTACCACCTTTTATCCATACAAAGGACATGGGATCTTGGATTTGAGGGATTTAGAGACTCTTTTAAGAGAGATTGACAGCATATTGCCAGGCTATGTCCTCAAGACATTGATCCTCTTGAGTGGAGCCCTACCCCCATCAATTACCAATGGGTTGGCCATAGTCAGTGGTTACAGTGAACTACAGTTAAGGCTGGATCCATCTGCTGGAGGGAGTTAAGCCTCATCCTTCTTAAGACTTTACCTTGATCCCACTGCTGACTGTATACACCAAGGAGGTTTAGAAAAACAAAAGATCTACCCCATATGCATCATTATATGCATAGTACCATTTTTTTTGTGATAGCAAAGAACAAAGCAGATATTCATTGATTGGGGAAAGGTTAAACAAGGTGTAATACATGAATAGGATGGAATATTTACTGCACCATAAGAAACAATGAATAGAAAGACTTTAGCAAAGCATGGGAAGACTTATTTGAACTGTGATCCAAAATAAAGGTAGCAAAACAAGGAAAATACAGTGATTACAACCATGTAAATGGAAATATTTAAAAAACCACCCAGAATATAGACAATCTGAAACTAAAATGACCAAGTTTGACTCCAAAGAAGAGATGAGAAAATATACCTCCCTCCCTTCTTTTTAAGTTGGGGCTCATGGAGATTGGAGCATCACACAGAATGAATGTCAGATTCAGTTGATGTATTGGTTAGTTTTTTTTGTTGAACCTGTCTTCCTCTTTATTTTTTATTCTTTGTCACTGGGGATGGTAGAATAGGGTGATGGAAGGGGAAAGGATGTATTTGGAAATGGAGGCAATGTTTAAGAAAGAAAGAGACTGAGACAGAGAGAGAAACAGAGAGAGATCTATTAAACTAATGTTTTTAAAAGGTTCTTCAGCCTGATTCTCTAAAACTATCTACATATTCTACTTACCTAGTAAATGCATTTCCATGGTGGTGCTGCTGCTATACCTTCTCTAATAACCACTTAAATCTGATTTGATTATCAGGCTGTGATCACCGGAGCCTCAAGGAATTGAGTGGCACCTCCCACACAGCCTTGCTGTTCCCCAGTGTATGACTTTCTTAGAATCAGAGAGAAGCTTTCTCCCAATATAAGGACCAGAAACTAAAAAGATTGTTCACTCTAACATTGCAGCTGAGAAAAGGTGCTAGACTGGAGCCTTCTCTCTCTAGCTGTTTCTCTTGAATTAAACTCACTTACTAATAGTGAAACAAGAGGGGTAGGAGTTTCAGAGCAAAATTGGGGAGGACTAACATGGCCCCTTGTCCAAGTCTGAGAGAGGATAAGGTTAGTATAATAAAGATAGAAGAAAAAAGTATGTGGAGAATGGAGCGTGGATTTGGGTTATCAAATTAATTCACAAAACAGACTTCAATTCAGTTCCTACTCTGTGCTAGCCACTATATTAGGGACTAGGGAGGCCAAGAAAGAACAAAAGAGAGGTAGTATGCCATAATGGTTAGGGCATTGTATTAGATTCAAATCCCTCCGCTGTGTGATTCTGGAAAATCACCTCATATCTTTGAGTACTAGTTCATATCGCTTGAGTATTAGTGTCAATTCTAATGGTGCATCAGGGTTCTTAACCTGAGGTGTAGGAACTTTAAAAAGAAAATTTTGATAATTGTATTTCAATATAACTTGTTTCCTTCATAATCCTGTGTATTTTATGCATTTAAAAACATTCTTTCATGGGGAACAGAACCAGGAGATCATTATACATGGTTATATACATGGTCTCTGTAAAGACTAACTTTGATAGACTTGACACCTCTCATCGATACAAGGTTCAAAGGCAGCTCTAAAAAACTCATGATGGAAAAAGCTATGCACATCCAGAGAAAGAATTATGGAGTCTGAATGCAGATTGAGGCAAACTTTTTGCTCTCTTTTTTTTCCTTTCTTTTTTGGTTTCATTTCTCCTTTCTCATGATTTATTACATTGGTTATAATTCTTCTTTACAACTGGATTATTACGGAAATAAGTTCAATGTGAAGGTATATGTAGAACCTACATTGGAATATATGCTGTCTTGGAGGGGAGAGGAGAGGGAGGGAGAGAAAATTTGGAACCCCAAAACTTGTGGAACTGAGTGTTGTAACCTAAAAATAAAAAAATAAATTTATTAATAAAAAAACCATTCTTTTAAGAAGGAACATGAATGTAGGTTTCACCAGCCTGCCAAACACAGGGGCCATAACATAGAATTAAGAAGCCTTGTACATGTTGATCTTTTATGTCTCTTCTAGTTCTTAGTCGGTGTTCTTATACTATAAATGTTGAATGTGTGAATGTATTTTAGAAACAAATGAGGCCTGATTGGTGTGGCATTATACAGCAGAGGACAGAAGAAATGGAAAATAAATTAATGTCAGGTCACCAAGTGTCTTGGAGAAGTTTCTATGGAATTTAGGAAAGAAGGGGGGAACATTCCTAGAGACTGGACCTTCTGAAACCCAAAGTGGAGGGCAGGTCAGCAGGCAAGGCCCATGCCCTTCAGGCGGCTCTGGCCACCTCAGATTAATCCAACCTGTTAGGGCATAAAGCACTTTAGAGGAAGCAGCTTAAAGAGTGCTGCAGTTGATAAGAGGCAGTATGGTCTAGTGACAAGAGCGCTGGTTCAGTTGTCACAGAACCTGGGTTCAGATCTCATCTCTGATGCTTATAATCTGTGTGACCATGGGCAAATCACAGCCTCTCTGGGCTTCATTTTCCTCATCTGTAAAATGAAGGGGTTAGACTAAATGTCTCCTAAATCTATGACTCTAAGATAGGTATGAGTACTGTCTCACCCCCAACCCAGCCATGTAGAGGCCTTCTGCTCCTCCCGTTTGCAATCAGGGCCATGGGAGTTAATCTACCAGGAAGAATTAGAACATCAGAATGTGTGTCATCTGGTGGCTAATTCTGGGAGTGGAAGAGAGAGGGAGGAGTGAGAACCTATCATAAATATCTGGCTGATGTAAACAATAAAGGAGAGGCAAGACTGAAATGAAGAATTCCTGCCCTCAAGGACTTTCCCTTCTATAGAGGAGACAACAAGCATTTGTATAAGTAGATATAATATGCATTCTAAAATAAATGCGAGTTGGTCATTGGGGAGAGGCGCTAGTAGCGGGAGACGGTGAGGATCAAGAAAGGTCTTGTGTAGAAGATATCACTTGAGCTGAGCTTTAAAAGAAATTAGAGCTTCTAAGGGGCAGAGGTAAGGAGGGAGTGTATTCCAGGTTTGAGGAATAGCCTGACTGTGCAAAGACTCAGAAATGGAAGAAGGAATGTCATCTACGGCGATCATTAAAAACACATTTGTCTGGATTGTAGAGTACAGAAAGGGAAATTATGTCTAATTAGGTTGGAAAAGTATCTTGGGGCCAAATTGTGAAGGGCTTTAAATGCCAAACAGAGGAGTTAGAATTTGATCCTAGAGGTAATAGGGAAGCACTGGAGGTTATTGAGCAGGGTAGTGAAGAGGTCAAATCTGTGCCTTAGAAAGGTGACCACCTTTATTTGATATGTTTACTTCCTATAAGAGAAAACTTCTGTACTTCCTAGTCAATGGTGCCTGGGTCATTCTCTAATAGTTGACATTGCAGACTCTTCTCCCTCTGTTAGTCCCTATGTTCATCCAGTCAATCCCCATGGTCTGTTGACCTTTCCTTCATGACATTCTCCTGTGAGAGGCATTGTGGTGTAATGAATGGATAGAGAGCTGATCTTGAAGTCAGGGAGACCTGGGCGCAAGTGCTGTCTCTGACATATAACATATGACCCTAGACAAGTCACTAAAACTCTCTTTTATACTCAACTCTCTAAGACTGTAAAGCGTAGCTAAGATGCCAGTCTTATTGGAAGAGGGACTTCCTTTCCATTCTCACATGCCACTGGTCCAGGTCCTTGATGTGAGTCACTGTAACAGCTTCCCTGATGCTCATCTCTCCCCAATCCAGCCTGTCCTACATAGGCCACCAGAATATCTGGAAACACCACTTTGATATAACATTACTGTTCTGCTCAACAAACTTCAGTGGCTCCCTGTGTCTTTAACGTAGGGTGTGATCAATCAATCAACAAGCATTTCTTAAGCATATACCACTGTGCACTGGAGATATAAATACAAAAGCGAGATAGTTCCTGCCCTGAAGAAGCTTACTTTTCCCTTGATTCTAAACCTCTCAGTCTGGAATTCAAAAACCTCCATGGTCCAAATTCACTCAGCCTCTCAACTTTAGCCCTTACTGTTCCTCAGTGCAAAACCCCTCTGCCTCCCCTGTGTCTTTGATCATGCTGTTTCCCCAGCCTGGAATGCCATTCTTCTTCCTTTTCCCTAAGCCAGATCTGCCCATTCTCCAAGGTCAGCTCAAAGTCTACCTCTTTCACAAAGTCTGTGCCCATCACCTTAGCCCACCCAGATCCTTCCCTTTTCAAAATTCCTGGAGCATTCATTGCCTATGCCAGTAATGTTGGCATGAAACCTGGTATTGTCTGGCACAGATCCTTAGCTGTTTCATGTATGCATTTTTCATCTCTCCAATTAAATTTTAAATGTGTGTAGAGACTGCAACATACTTTCTTTAGCTCTTCCTGGGCTGCCCAGGTGACTGTTATGCAAGCTTAATAAATACGGAATGCATGCATGCAGGAATGAACGATTGTGGGGATATTCAAAAGAAATGTGGAAAGAAGACTGGATTAGGCTACTTGGTACTTTTGTCCTGGTCCCAGCTCTGACGTGTAATAGCTGCATAAGCAGGACAAATCACTTATTTTCTTAGTTTCCTAATCTCTAAAATGAAGATATTGGCTCATGACCTTCAAGGTCCTTTCCAGTTCTCTAAATGTATTATCCTTAAGCCTAGATCATCTTTAGGGCCCCATTGTTATAATTCCATGAAAATGTAGGTTTGGTCCTTGAGAAATTTAGAGGAATACAACACAAAGAAAATAATTCAAACTAATGGAAATGGAGATAGTAGTGTTACATTTTAGTAGAACTGTAAGTGCAGTTGGGATGGAACATTGGAATCTGGGTCAGGGGAGTCAGAGAAGAGCTTCCTTCTACTTAGAACACCAACTGGAGAGTCTTTTTTCTAAGTAGGTTGGGATAGAACGGAGTGAAACTGGAATGGAAGGACCTGGTAGCTTGAACCTTGCTCTGAAGCTTCAGATACAGCCGTGGATGTGTGTCTTAGGGGAGAGATGTTCTGGATGGTGTGGGAGGGACCAGCTCTTCTACGGAGCTGGCATTTAAACCATTGAAACAGGAAGTGAGGCTGGATGGACCTCAGAGGTCTCTGCCAGCTCTAATAGTCTCTGATTTGGGGATTATATCAGAGTGCCATTGGAGAACCGAGTTATAATGGGAAGTGAAAAGATTCTGGGCTCAATGACCCTCCAGGGACCAGTATTTTGTTGATATTGTCTAGTAAATAAAAAGCAAAGGAGAAGGGAAACTGGGTAGTATCTGAAAGCTGCTATTGCAGTATGAGGAACAGCACCTTCATATTCTCCTGATTTCAAGTAGGAGGTAATAGGGAGCCTCCCCTTCTCAAGACTGAGGGCATCTTCAAAAGTGAGGTGCTACTGGTAACATAACCAGAAGATGCTACTCCCAGGTCTGTCACCTACTGCTTAGTCCCCAGGACAATTAAATATACAGTTCTTGTTTTCATCCCTCCAAACCCTAGGTAATTCTTCCCTGTTCTCCATGTGCCACCTCTTCCTTGAGGCTAAGGCCCAAGGGTTGATTCCAGGCCCCTGGGAACTGATAGTTTAAGTTTGTTGGGCAAGAGTGGTGACTAAGGATTTATAGGTTCCACATCTGTCCTTCCTACCCATCTCCCTGCCTTCCTCTCTCTTTTATTTCTTTGCTTTCTTTCCTTTTCTTCCTTCCTCTCTCCTTTCCTTCCTTTCTTTCTCTCTGTCATTCTCATTCTCTCTCTCTCTCTCTCTCTCTCTCTCTCTCTCTCTCTCTCTCTCTCTCTCCCTCTCTCTCCCTCTCTCTCCCTCTCTCTCTCCCCATCCCTCCCTCCCTTCCTTCTTATATATCTCTTCAAAGAGTTTCTATCTATCTCATCATCATCATCATTTAATAAATTTGATTAAATTCAGTAAAGTTTTATTGTGCGCTAGCCATTGTGGCACACAGTAGGAATATGAAGACAAAATCAAAACAGTCTCTACTTAGCTATTTCATCAGTTATTCAACAAGCATGTATTAAAGTGCCCATTATGTGTCAGGCACTGTGCTGAATGCTAGAGAAACAATGACCAAAATCCCAAACAGTCCTTGTTCTCAAGGAGCTTACATTCTCTCTGTCTGTGTCTGTCTTTCCATCTGTCTATCTCAGATTTATACCCTGCTTATTTCCAAGAGGTTTATTTTTGCTTGGAAGGAGCATACTGAGGTCACCAGTTGCTAAAAATAATTCAAAGGAGGAAGAAGTATGGAACTCTAGAGCTTGGACTGAGCTGACCTGAAGCCAAAAGTTGATTAGTTCATGTAGGAGACAATGAACCCAAGGAGCTTCACTCATCCCGGGATTTCTGCTCCCAGGCAGATGCCAGGCATGCCATACATACATAGCAATGTCTTTCACTAACCCTAACCACATCCTATCATAGCTGCTCTTTCTTCCCCTTGGTCTTATAGTAGCTTCATCTATCATAATCATAGCAATCACTTAAAATTTCCTGCTCTGCAGGATCTTGCTATAGACACATACCCTATTGGCCCTCACCCTGCTCACCTCTCTATGTGGTATCTACTACCAAAACAGAGAGTTAGCTGTCACAGAGCCTGGAACAAATTCTGGGCATTTGGCTGGAGAGGACTAGGCACACAGAAAACAGTCAGGCTATAGCTGCAGTCAAGACCAGAGAGGGGCAGGCTGTCTCCCCAAAGGTGTAGCCCTTATTCAATTGGCGATCTGGGGAAGACAGGTCTGAGAGAAGGGTACCACCGCAATGAGACCTTGGGAGTAGTGGCATCCCAGGGACAGTTCCTTGGAGGAAAGCAGTAGGGAATTAATTGTCATAAGGAAGAAGGGTACCTTCCTGGAGAGGAAGAACCTTGATGCCCACTTCTAGATGTAAACACCCTAGGACAAAGCCCCATTGGTGTTGTACAGGGTGTTCCTAAATTCTGGACACGCAGGCAAAAATGCATATTTTCAAGAAATGAAATGAATGAAATTTTCAACAACATTTTATTTAATTGGAATATTAACAAATAACATCTTCAATATGATTTCTATCATTTGTGATGCAAAGGTTGATGCACTTCGCAAGATTCACGTGAACTCGATGCAATAACTCCCCATTGCCGTCAGTTTTAGCACATTCATTCTTTATGCGTTCAATCAAGTGTGTTGCATCTGTGATTTTCAGAGTATACCTTCTCTTTTATCATACTCCGGAAAAAGAAGTCAAGGGGGCTAAGGTCTATTAATATTCCAAATATTTCAAAATATGCATTTTTCCTGTGTATCCAGACTTTAGGGATACCTTTTATTAGTTACTGCTACATTGTGACAGCTAGATGGTACAGTAGATAGAGTGCTAGACCTGGAGTCAGGAAGGCCTGAACTCAAATGCAGTCTTAGACACTTAGTATCTATTTGACCCTAAGTCACTTAGGGTCAACTGTCTGCCTCAGTTTCCTTATCTCTAAAATGGGGATAATAATATTAATATCACCTACCTCCCAAGGTTGTTGTGGGAATCAAATGAGATAATATTTGTAAAGCATAATACCTGGCACATAGCACTATATAAATTTACTACTACTGCTACAAATACTGACCCATTCTCCTCCTAATCTCCAGATATACACAGACCCTACTAGGTATCCCTCAGGAGTCATACCTGAAATTGGCAGATTTCTGCAGTAACACACATTTATATCTCCACTAAGACCTAATATGACTATAGGGGCTACCTGATTTTAAATGTATTGTGTTCTTGAAGATTGTTTTTTAGATTACTATAAGGCAAATTTCTTTCTATGAACACTCTGTATCCTGATGGTGAGAGTGAATAAATGAATTATCCATGAATGAATGAATGCAAATCAATTTATTAATCTTTGTACTATGCTAATCTCTGGGGATATAGAGATAAAAAAGAGACAGTCCCTGCCCTTAAGGAGCTTACATTTTAATTGGGGGAGATAATAAATATAGGGGAGTGGTGGCCGGGGAAGAGTATTTTGGTCAAGAAAGTCACAGGGATGGTAAGAACCATGGGGCAATTTATTGACAAGCTCTTTTCAGAAGCAATAATCATTTTGATTACTGTTCCTACAGCAAGAGGAAGAAGGGGTGGATGATATATACATGTGCCAAGGCATTCTAGGAAGATAATGTCAGGTAGTTGGGGTTAGCTAGATATAAATGAAAACCCATCAAAGTAGCCCAGCCCCAGGGTTCAGGTGGTGGGTCAGTTTTGGGGTGGCATGGCAAGAAGATGGTGATGAAGGGGAGTGATTTGCTCTGGGTGGCACTGTGGGCACTGGAATACATGTTCTCTTCCCTTCCTTGGAAATTATCTCACCTTATTGGATATTAGCAGAAATTGTTGCAAAGAGTAGATGAAGGCAATGGAGATCTAAGTAAGGAGCATAGGATCATAAAAACCATTCAAGGCTGTCTTGTCCAACCACCTCATTTTCCAGATGAGGGGACGGAAGCCCAGAGAGCGGAAGTGATGTCCAGTCATATAGGGAGTGAGTAGCAGAATAAAGATTGATACCTAGGATCTCTGGTCTTTATGAATGGACTGGAAAAACACAAAGCAGCAAAACCCATGGAGCAAATGACTGCCCTGTGTGGTAACAGATGCTTCTAGTTGAACACAACTGAACACAAAGGGATGTAAACATGTTCACACATTCATCAGTACTGTACATCCATCCAAAGATACCTCCAGCTTACCCAACTCAGCCAAGAGCTGGTCTTACATCAGTGGAGGACCTCCTTTTAAAGAATCAGATTGTAACTAATACATAACTCAGTAGATAAATCTTAGAGAATTGCCTAAGATTCAGAGAGTCATGTGATTTTTACTGAGCTGGTAAGTATCCAAGGGAGGAGTTGAACCCAGATCTTTCTGTCTCCAAATCCAATATTCTCTCTACTATTCCATACTCACATGCTGAAACTTGGATATACAAACACAGAGGACAACAACTATTTCTCTTCCTGAAGTAACTATGAAAATTGAATAAATTAAATTTAAAAAAAGAAAATTGAATAAATTTGATAAGGAAATCTATTGCTTTAGCTGCCCTCCCCCACAATCTTATGGTCTTAAAACTCATAAATTTAAAAACAGACTCCTTTCCCTCTTCCTTCTCCCCACATCCTGTTCCTCTCACCCCTGGCTTGTCCAGCTTCTCTCTTGCTCCCTGCCTTTGTCATTAGTGCTTTTAAGAGCTTGGGTCCAAAGACCATTGAGGTCATTATTTCTTTCTCTTCTCTCTTCCATCATTCCTTGGGATTGACTACAGCACAGCGTATGCTCATACAGCTAGCTCAGTGCAGAACGAATCTACTTCAGTGTACATGGACAACCTTAGATCACAAATTAGATTCAGACATGCAATTTATGATCTCCTGACTTAAACTTGCTAGAGGCAGATAAATTCATGAATTCAACTTCCTCTCCAGATTTACTTCCCAATTTCACTTTTGCTGAGTGTGGTATGATGAATGGAACATTTTACTTTGGATTGAGAAGACTTGAGTTCAAATACCACCTCTGACACTCACTGGTTGGGTGACACAGAGCAAATCACTTAGATTCTGTGATCCTCAGTTTCACCCATATATAAAGTGTGGATAATGATCTCTGTATCACCTGCTTCAGGGGGTTGTGGTGAGATTCAAATAACGTCATGTATGTGAAGTGCCTTACAAACCTTAAAACCCTATAAAATGCCAGGTATTTTATTATTGTCGTTGTGTTTATTTTTCTCGCTATTGTTATGGCTATTTTCTCCTCCACTCCTTCTCTCTTTACTCCCTTGATTCATGATGACACAAAGTCCCTCTTGTTTTTCAGATCCTGGGTGACCACTTGTTTGCAGGTCAAAACTGCTCTCATGACATCTGTCTGAACTTAGTGGCTGAATCCTCTATGGATTTCTTCCTAGCTGATTCTTTCCCTTTCCTGGTTCCACAGAGCCTGGTCAGCAGCCCTAAATTACTGAATGTTCTCAGAGCATATTCCTCTTGATCCCCAGCATCAAATCACAACAAAGTTATTCTCGCTCCAGCCTTCTCTGGCTTTCAAGGTGTGAAGATAGGGGCACCTGGTTAGAACTTTTTCTTAGGACCAGTCTGGATTAGATCCTTCTGTATAGGGAATGAAAAGGACCAGGAGACACAGCTCCTCCCCTCAAGAGTTTGTTATCTATCTAAGCAACAGAATATAAATACATTAATAGATAACCTGCTTTGCTATACAAAGAGCTATGTGTGTGGTACAGGGGGCCATAAGCTCTCTAGGAGCTTAGAGGAGGGGGGATCACTGTGGGCTGGGCTGGTCTAGGGCTCCTGAAAGGCTTCACACAGGCTGTAGAACTTTGCCCCAGAAGGACGGGTGGGATGCAGAGAAGCTGAGAGAGGGGGGATGGGAAAGCTTTCCAACAAAAGCAAACTACAGGATATGTTTGGGGAACAATGAATGAGTTAAGTGAGAAGGTTGAAAAGAATATGGGAGAAGTAAGCGATTAGGTGGGAAGGTGGGCTAAGGCCACATCAGAGAGAGCCTTGAATGATAAACTCAGGGATTTGGACTTCATCCAGTGGGCAATGGGGAGTCCTTGAAGGTTTTTGAGAAAGAGAGTGATGAAAGTGCTATTTTTAGCAAGACAAAAAGGGGCAGGAGATGTAGCCTGTTTGGAATGAAATGCTTCATTGGAGTCAGGAAGACCTGAGTTTAAATCCTGCATTTGGTACTTTCTGAATTTTCTTCCCCAAATCTCTCCCATTTCTTCCCTTCCCTATTGCTTCTCAGAGCCCCTTTCTAGCTACCTACATACGATATCAGTGTCGTACACAACTTCGTACTCTCCTCTCCAATATCCAAGCAGTTGTCAGATCTTGTTCTTCCCTGTGAAACCCGTCTCACAAAAGTCCCTTCTCTCTACTCCCACAGAGATCACCCAAGTTCGGGTCTCCAGCACCTCTCCCCTGCAATGGCTTTCTAATTGGCCACCATGCCTCAAGTCTCTCTGGGCTCCAGTCCATCTTCCACACAGCTGCCAAAGTGATTTTCCTAAAGCACAGATTGGACTGTGTCGCTCCTTCAAACCCTCATGGCTCCCTATTACCTCTTCAATAAAATACAATACAGCCTTTACAACCTGCCTCCAACCTACCTTTCCAGATGTATTTATTGCACGCTGCTTCCTTCCATGCACACTACAGTCCAGCCGGATTGGTCTTCTGATTGTTCCTCACATTCAACATTCCATTTCCCACCTCCAAACTTTTGCAGTGGCTATCTGCCATGCCCAGAATGTACTTCCTGACTCACCGTCGGCTGTAAGAATCTCTTTTTTCCTTCAAAGCTCAGCTCAAGGGTTGTCTTCTACATGAAGCGTTTCCTGTTCCCCCTATCTTCTAATACTTTCCCCTGAAAAAACACATCTATTTTAGATCCATGTATGTATCTACATATGTACATATTGTCTCGCCTCCAAGGGAATTCCAAGGATTGTAAACTCCTTGAGGACAGGGACTACATCACTTCTAACTTTGCATATCCAAAGGCTTCCAGAGTACCTGGCAATAGGTGTTTAATAACTACTTGTTGATTGATTTATTATTAGCTTTGTGATCTTGGTGGCACTGGTTGTTTCGATTTCAGTCATGTCTGACTCTGAGACCCCTTTTTGAGGTTTTTTTTTGGCAAAGATACTTCAGGGATTCCCTCCTCCAGCTCATTTTACAGATGAGGAGACTCAGGTGAACAGGGTAAAGTGACTTGCCCAGGGTCACAAAGCTAGTAAATATCTGAGGTCACATTTGAACTCAGGTCTTCCTGACTCCTCCAGACCCTGATCTCTGTACACTATGGTGCCACCTAGCTGCCCTTATGAAGGCAAGTTATTCAATCTTTATGTGCCTCAGACAGTGCCTTGAGACCTACTGAGTTATTTGCCTTGATGCTATAAGAAGTTTTCCACTGCTGATGAAATCACAGAATCTCTTAAAAGGGCTGTATGGCAGAGGGATAAGAGCATTGACCTGGAGTCAGAGGACCTGAGTTCAAATCCTGACTTCACCACTTTCTTACTAATTCCATGATCTATAGTAAATCTGTTGCTGAAACTCAGTTTCCTCATCTACAAAATTTAGCAAGTATTTTCAGTGAGAGGTATCCTGGCATGGTAGATGGAGAAGCAGGAAGATGCAGGTTAATCTCTGCAATATACTCATTTGTAAAATGAGAGAATTCCTTCTGCGTGCTAAGTCTACGACCCTGTGATCTTCAGATTTCTCATATTGGACCTTGTCTGTGATTTACTACAATCCTCTGTTTTACAATATTTCTGTGTACATTATAGCCTCTCCCCCACCCCCACCAGGTTTTAGGCCCAGAGAGGGCAAACAAGCACTGCCTTTTATTTGTTTTTGTATCCATCACTGCCACAGTAACTTGCACATTGGATTAAGGCTAGCTCAGATCAAATCAAAGCTCATCAAACACTGCCTCCTGATAAGGCCCTTCCTGATCCTTGCAGCCTCCTTCTCACTGCCAGGACCTACCTAACTCCAAATTATCTTATATTTCTTTTTAACTGATTCTGCTTTTATTTGTTTACATTTTCTTCTCCCAATAGAATGTAAGCCCTTTGAGGTAAAGGGCTATTTCATTTTTGAATTTCTGTCTCTTGCCCCTGACAGAATACTCGACACACAGTAGGAGCTCAGAATACTCGACACACAGTAGATGCTCAATTAATGCATCCCAGTAGCACTGACCCCCGACTACACTGAAAATGGTTATAATCAGAAATGCTGTGCTACATCAAGCTCATGGTCCGTCCAGCTCAGGGGATGCCAAGCAAAAAATCCTTTCCACCGTGACCTTGGCTTGTCCTAAGGCTGATGACCTCCAGCCCAGGATGGTGTGGCATGTGGCTGGAGGTTGGCTATGAACACCATATGGTCCCCAGGGAGGGTGCTCCTTTGCTTGGCTCCCTTGTTGGTATCCTCTCTGGGCAACCCCTCCTTTCCCACCCTCTCCCCCTCCAGGGGCAGGATTTAGGCAACTGGGCTCAGAGCTAGCAGCCTTGCTTAGCTGGGGTGTCAGTGGGGTGGAGGAGTCAAGGGGTGATGGATGCTCTGAATCTCTGGCTAGCTCTGCCTCCCAGAAGCTTCTTCTCCTGGCTGCAACACGATCTGGGGAGCCAGATGCCAGAGAAAAGGGGCTGTGAGAAGGGGCTAGGGCTGGAGGAGCCAAGAGGGGGGGAGAGTGGCTGGCCCCTCTCCAGTCTCTTCTGGGGGCCGGGCCACACTGCTTACGTGGACATGCGGCTGTTTCCTGAAACTAGAGTCAACCTGGAAAAATCTAGAGCTACAGCCTGGGAGCTGATGGGCTTGCAGGGAGGAGAGGAGAGAAGCGAGAAGGTGGGGGTGAGAAGTAGGGGAGTAGTGTGCGGCATGCACACACATACGTGTGTCTAGCTCTAAGTATACAGATGTGGGTCTGTTAGCATGCACGCTCCTGCATGCACCTTGGTGCGTGTGTCTTTAATCACAGGGAAGCAGCTGGCTTGCAGCCAGAGTTCCCGGATGGCACCGAGCAGAGCCACTGCAGGGCCTCTCCATCTGCCTGATAGGCTGGGGTGGGAGCCTTAAAGGCACAGCGTCACCCCAGGGGAGAAAGCTTTGTGAGAGCAGGGAGCCCCTTCACTGGCAGGGAGAGCCGGGACTGGAGGCCTGGGCAGGAAGGCTGGGGGTAGAAATTCAGGCTGGGAGGCCTGAGAAGGGGAAAGGGAAGGGGGGCGTGGCTGATGGAGAGCCTGGGAATCTGGAGGAGATGGAAGGGAGGAGCCTAGGGAGCCCCTAGAAGCCTCCTATGCGCCCCACCAGCTAGTATTCCCTGTGTCTTTTCCATGACTGTGAATTTCAAGCCCTCTTCATGCCTGTTCATCTGGGCAGCTGGGGCCACAAACTGAGGCAGCCCCAATTTTTTTTTTCCTTGCGTTTTAGCCCCTGCGTCATCCACTCCCCCGTAGCGCTGGGGGAAGGGCTTTTCCGTGGCCACACCCTCTAGCCTTGGTCCTGTTCCTTGGGTTCTATCCACAGCATCCTGTGGACCCTCCCAGAGGAGGTTTTCTTGGGAACAGAACCAAAGGAGTCCCCAGGCTAGCCCAGGGGTTGTAGAAGAAGCTGGCAGCAAGGCAGCAGCGGGGAGGGAAGCAGTCTACTTGGCCTCTGGGGAATGGCATTGCCTGAACCTGACCTCTCATCACTTTCCCTGTGCATCTCTTCTACCTTGGTTCCCATAGGAACTGCACATCAGCAAAGCTCATGATGACTCAGGTAGGCAACTGGGGAGGGGGGTAAGATGGGGAAATGTTAGGAGTGTGGGGTGATGAGTGGGATGACCAGTAGGCCTTTTGCTGCTTTCCTCCTGCGAGATAGGGGGGTTCCTTTGCCCCACAAATCCCAGGCCTCCAGTGGGATTGCTAATCACTGTTCCCTTATTTCTGAACCTGAATTGTTTCTATGCTGAGATGTAAAAACACAAACCCAGAAAGGAAGGAGGAGTTAAGACTTTTATGAGCCCTTAAAGACCTAGTTAGCAAACAGTGGCTGGAAGAAACAGCTGCTGAGTACACAGGGCAAATGGGGTTGTGGGGTGGGGGTGGGGGGAGGCAAGGACAAGAAGGGAGGACCCTTGGGTACCAGCCACATAGAATGGATGGATGCTGGGAGTGTTTCTTTTGGCAGAGGCTGGAAGGATAACAGCCTTCTACCATGGGTGAGGTTGCCTCCTTGCAATAGACTGTACTGTGGGAACCTCTTAGCTTTGCCACTCAGATTTCATTGCAGGGAAGGGGTTGAAAATTTCTGTTATAAGGCAGCCATGAAATCAGCCAGCTGGTCAGGTATGTGAACACCTGAGAAGTTTAACTAGGCTTGACTGTCTGGGTTGTGGGCCAGCAGATTTGTAAAACTTAGGGTAAATGGGTGGGGCTGAGAGTGAAGCTGGTGTCTTTTGCCCAATGAACAGTGCACGCATGCATGCCCGCATGCACACACACACACACACACACACACACACACACACACCAACAACAACAACCAAAAAACAGATATTTAGTCAATAGCTGAGTCAATAAACATTTATTAAGCATCTATATTATGCTAAGCTAAGCTCTGAGGATACATAGAAAAGCAACAGACAGACCTTCTTCTCTAGGAGCTCACAGTCTACTGGGGAGGTCAACTTGCAAACAACTATGTACAACCAAGATTGGACAGGAGAACTTGGAGGTAATGATTTTTTAAGTGCTTACTCTGTACTAGGGGTCCTAGGGATACAAATATAAAAATCAATCCCGACCAACCAATAGGTATCTACTAAGTACTTAAAATGTACCAAGGGCTATCCTAAACCAGGGCCCCAGAGACAAAAATAAATTTTTAAACAGTTCCTGCCCTCAGGGACTTTACATTCTATCTAGGGAGAGACATATTAAGTATATACAGAATAGATCCAAAATCAAGACTAGATAATTTGGTGGGTGGGGGCTCTTTTTTTTTTTGGAGGAAGAAAAGGCAATTGGGGTTAAGTGACTTGCCCAAGGTCACACAGCTAGTGTGTCAGGTGTCTGAGGCCATATTTGAATTCAGGTCCTCCTGACTCCAGGGCCAGTGCTCTACTCACTATGCTGCCTAGCTGCCCCTAAGACTAGATAATTTGGAAAGAAGAAGAGGCACAAATTCCCCACTGTAAAAGTTAGATTTCGGCGCTTTTTTTCTTTGTTTGTTTTTTAATACGATTGCCTAAAAGTGGATACCATGGGGAAGAACAATTTGTAAACAGAGATTTGGGAAAAGACTAGAATCCTCTTTATATTTGCCATGCCTTCTAACATGAGAATATTAAGCAAGAAAGGAGACAGGTGTGGGGAAATAGGGAAACAGTTCCAGGTTTATAAGACAGTGTGAATGAAAGTTTTAGAACCAAATATGGGAACAGGTAAGAAAAAAGAGTAGTTTCGTGTTGTTGTTGAGTTGTTTCAGTCACGTCGGACTTTTTGTGATCCCCATTTGGGGTCTTCTTGGCAAAGATACTGGAGTAGTTTGCCATTTCCTTCTCCAGCTCATTTTATAGATGAGGAAACTAAGGCAAACAGTGTTAAGTGACTTGCCCAGGGTCACACAGCTAGTAAGTGTCTGAGGCCAGAATTGAACTCATGAAGATGAGTCTTCCCAATTCTGAGCCCCATACTCTCTCCGCTGCACCACCTAGAAGCCCATTCAGTTTCATACATAAGACCCTAATTTAAGAGCTGGAAGGGACCTTAGAAGCCATCTGATCCTACCTCCTTTTTTTACTGATACAGAATCTGAGACCCAGAAAGGTGAACTTACTTGCCCATGGTCACAATAATAGCAAATACAGAGCTAAATATGAACCCTGCTCTTCTTACCCAAGATAAAACACCCTCTCCATCATTCCGCACTGCCTTGAGCCAACCAAATGGTCAGAAAGGAAGAAAAATTTTTTGGTGGTGGTGGTGATAGGGGTGTATATGAGGGAGGTTTTTCAAGCACAGCTTTGAAATCTAGATTGAATAGTTCCACAGTCAAGCAATAAGACTTTATTAAGCACCTACTATGTGCCAAGCACTGTGCTAAGTGCCAGGGATACAAAGAAAGACAAAAACCATGTTCCCTGTCTTCAAGGATCTCATATTCCAATAGAGGAATACTATATGCAAATAACCATACCTACAAGATATGTATGATACAAAAGGAAAACCTCAGAGGGAAGGCACTAGCAGTCAATATGGGGGAGGGGTTGGAGATTACTAAGAAAGGCCTTTTGCAGAAGGTGAGATTTGAGTTGAGTCTTATAAAAAAGAAAGAGGAGAAGGTGAGGAGGGAGAATATTCTGGGCATTAAAGACAATCACTGAAAAGATCAGGTAGGGAAATGGAGGCCAGGGATTGAGGAACAGCAAGAAGGTCAGTGTTCCTGGATCATAGAATATGTGGAAGAGAGTAAAGTCTGAGATAGGAGAGCTAGGAAGGGGCTTGGCTGGGAAAGGACAGCTAGTGCAGTGGATAGAGCACTGAGCTTGGAATTAGGAAGACTCATCTTCCTAAGTTAAAATCTGGCCTCAAACATTCACTAGCTGTGTGACCCTGGGCAAGTCACTTAACCCCGTTTGCCTCAGTTTCCTCATCTGTAAAATGAGCTGGAGAAGGAAATGGCAAACCACTCTAGTATCTCTGCCAAGAAAACCCTAAATGGATCATGGAGAGTCAGATGCAACTGAACAACAACAGGTTGGGAAGGATTTTAAAAACTAAATAAGATTTTATATTTTGATCCTAGGAGCAATAGGGAGCCACTGAAGTTTATTGAGGCAGATGGGGAAGGGGTAACATGATGAGATCTATACTTCAGGAAGATCACTAGAGGAGGCCTGGAAGGAAAAAGGGAAGTAAGATAACATGTGGTGTGGGGAAAGGTAATTTCTCACTTCACTAGCATTACAGGCTTTCTGCTGGTGCTCGTGATGGGGGAGAAGGAATGGACACCACACACCAGCTTTCATCTTCTTTCTTTGCTTTAATTTCTCCACACTAATGGAAATCTGGAGAAGCTGGAGTTGGTACCTGTAGCTTCTTGTGGCAACAGCTACTGTTGGTGCCATCTCCTTGGACCAGGAGTCTTAATTGCAATTCCCCAGGGCTGGTCGTTGATTCCTGATCTAAAGATAGCTGCCAACTTACTCCTCCAGGAAAAAAAAAATTGGCTGTGTCACTCCCCTACTCAAAAATCTTCGATGACTCCTCTGTTGCTGTAGGATAAAGTCTCAAATATTCAGTTAAACATTTAAAACTCTGCACGAGGAGCAGTGGATAGAGCACCAACCCTGAAGTCAGGAGGCCCTCAGTTCAAATCCAGCCGCCGATACCTGCTCGCTGTGTGACCCTGGGCAAGTCACTTAACCCTGGTTGCCTCAAAAAAAAATAAAATTTTTAAAATAAAAAATAAAATTCTGCACAATGTGACTCCCATCTACTTTTCTAGTCTTCTGTCACTCCTGGCTCTAAGAGCTTTCTCTTTTCCAATCATAGCAGTTTATTGGCTATTGCCCAAAGAGAAAATCTCACCCCTCGCCTCCTCTTCGCCTTTGCTTGAATGGTCTGCAATGTCTGGACTGCATTCCGTCTTCACCTCTACGTCTTAGAACACCTTGTTTTCCCCAGGACACAGCTGAGGTGTCAGCTTCTCCTTAATATATTTTCCAGATTTTTAATGCTTTGCCCTCCTTGAGATTACTTTGTATTTTTGTATTTATTCTATCATTTCAACTAAATTGTCAGTTCCTAAGGTTGGGAGCCATATTCTAATTCTTTTGTAACCCTCCTCCTGCTGATCTTCCCCCTACATCTTCCCACAGGCCATCATGGTGCTGGGTGAGTGCTTAATAAGGACTTCTCTGTTGGTTGACTCAGCTGTAGCCCCGCCTCAGTGGGAGGCTGCAAGCAGTGTGGGGAGCAGTGCCCTGCATCTGGCTCACAGTGGTTATGAAGTCAGTGTTGATTGAGAAGATAAAGGGTAACCTCGGGAGCTTGTCTTCATCTTCACCTAGGAAGGGAAGTTTGATTTGGTTTGGACTTGCCTAGCACTAGAGAATAGACAAGGCAAGACAAGAAGCATTTATTAAGCACCTACTATGCGCCAAGTACCGTGCTAAGTGCCCAAGATACAAAAAGAAAGACAGTCCCTGCCCTTAATGAGCTTACATGGTAGTAGGAGAAGACAACACACAAGGGAGCTGAAAAGAGGATGGGGAAGGTACTCACTAAAGGACAAGATAGCCAAGTCCTGAGAGTCAGAAGTAGAAATGAAGCATGGCTGGTCTAGGCCAAACCCAAAATGGAGTCTCTGGAAGGAACTCAGCAGTGGGAGAAGGGGGCTAGAAAGAACAGAGGGATCTTCCAGGGCAAGGAGGCCCCAGGTGTGAGGGAAAGTTCCAGGTTGAGTGAGTAACTGAGGTATGGTATCCAAGTCCTGAGAGTCCAAAGCAGAACCAGGAAGGAAATAAAGTAAAGATAGCAAGGAAAATGTTGGAGCAAGGAGTAATAAGGGAATGGGACATGGATAGGTAAGGCTAGTGGTTCTGAGGAGGGATGAGCTTGTATGAGGGTGGTGAAGGCAGTGTGATGCTAAAGAAGGACTGGGCTGACACTGTCTGGAAACAGGGAGGGAGGATAAGGATCTTAGGGATCTGGCGGGAGGGGAGAGGGCTGTCAGAAAGCCATATCTCCTAGGGCTCTATGCCCATGGAGCTGGCAGTCAACAGGAAGTGAGTCCTTGAGGTGAGGAAAGCCACTGTGATGCACTGGGCAGGAAGTGACAAGAGAGCTATAAAAAGTAAGCTTTGTGTGTGTGGGAGCAGCTTTGTGGGGCCCAGAAACCCAGCAGCTGCTTTGGCAGCTTGATGTGCTAGGGAGTAGCCAGAGGGAGCTGGAGGATCATATCATGGTAAGAGAATGGATGGTCTGACCCCACTATGATGCTTCCCAGTAGTGGGAGGATGGACCAGGTCCACCCAGGTATGGCATTCACTGCTGCCAAGGAAGTTGGCAAGGGGAACACCTGGAAAGATGTTTTCCTGTATCGGTGGCATCCATGTATGAGCCTGCCTGTACTTGTCTGCCACAAGAGATGCCTGGAACAGCTGGTCCCATTTGAGTCTGGCATATTTCAAGTTTCAGGCTGTCTTGTCATTCTGACCCACATGACCATAGAGAGGCCTCCTGAGGTCAGAGGACAGACATGACCCAAGGGGCTTTCCCTTGCTGAGGCAAGGTGGAAAAACCTAGAACTAATGCTTAGGAAACTATAGAACTTTGCTTTCTCATCTAGAAATAGGTCTTGCACAACCTACCAGCTATGTTAGCATCTTCCACTCCCTGTCCTACCCCTCACCTTTGACTTTTTTCCACCTCCCCCCTCAACCTTCCCCATTTACATGTCACTTCTATACTCTGAGCCCTGTCAGGGACTTCTTCCACCCACCATAGCCTTTCCATTCCTTTTCTATGAATGTCTCCCATTTCTACCCCATTCATTAAGGTTTGGTGGATGTCTGTTTGGAGGAGCTGCTACAGTAGACCAACAGTAACTGAAGCTGCTGTGACCCATAGGGCACAATCCTTTTTTCATTCTTAAATTTCTAAGTCCCAATTTCCTCCTTGTCCTCGGTTATTGGGCCGTAACTTTAGATCTGGAAGGAACCTCAGAGGACATCTAGTCTAGCCCCCTCATTTTGCAGATAAGCAAACTGAGGCACAGAGAGGTTAGGTCACACAGATAGTGTCAGAGGCAGGATGCTCTGATTTCAGAGCTTTGGTACATCACTATACCATACTTATTCTTTAAAAAAACAAAACAAAAACTGACTGTCCCTGCCTTCCTAAGCTGTTAGTGCAGGGACCACTCATGGGCTGATCTCACTCTGATTAGTGTGGAAGCTTTGTCCATTTCTGACCAGAGCATTTTGCCCCTCCTTAGGCAACCTGATGGCCTTCTGCTTCCTTTGGAACTCTTTTCAGACACCTCATCAGCTTGGCCTCAGTGTGGCTCGGAACCCTCAGCTCAAGAGATCCACCAGCTTCAGCCTCCCTGGTAACAGGGACTCACTCCAGGCTTGCACACCAAACCCAGATCTGCCTTATCAATCCTATCCACACTGAGTGTTCTGTGTGGGCTTTGTTTTTTAGCTGTTGTCTACAGACCCCAGGTCACTCCACTTTCTTCCTCAATGAGTTCAAAATCTGGCTCACATTTGTTTTTCTCTCCTTCTTAATTTCTGCCCTCATACTAGGGGACTTCAATATACGTATTGGTTCTCCCCCAAACTTCCTAACCACTTACATCCTATGACCTACTCACCTCTCATGAACTACACCCCACCCTACCTCAGCCAAATACAAAGATACTCATACCCTTGATCTTGTCATCACCCATAAAAGTACCACCTCTATGTTCAAGAATTTTGAAGTCTCCTTATCTGACCATAATCTATTGGCTTTTTAGCTCTCCCTCCACTTTCCCTTACAAAATCCTACTCTTTGTCCACACCATGACCTCTAATCCCTTGACCCCTAAGTTCTCTCCCAGACCATATCTCCCTGCACTAACCACTCTTTCCTCTTCTACCCATCTTGACCCCTTGGTGAATCCATTCAACTCTATACTGTCCTCCTTTCTTGAATCCCTAGTCCCCTTATATTGTCGATTATGTCCAAACAAGCCTCAGCTTTGGATCTCTCTTGCTATTCATTGCCTTCGCTCCTATGCACATGCTACTGAAATGGGATGGAAAAAAAACACATATGCTGATAGGTCCACTACAAATTTATGTTATGCAGCCTCAATTGGGCCTCAACTGCCCTAACTGCGCAATCTTACCACACCTCCCTTCTCAACTTACTATCTCACTCCCCGAAGCAGCTCTCCCAAATGTTTCCAATCCTTATCAAACCTCCCTTGGCTCTCCTTCCCCTTACTCTCAGCTGAGAACCTTGCTTCATATTTTACAGAAAAAAAAAATTGAGGCTATTCACCACAAACCTCCTCTTCTCCCCTCTTCCTCATCTCCTATCACTCAGGCACCTTCTACCAATTTCTACACTTTCACTGTTGTTTCACATGATGAAGTGGCCTTAGTCCTGCCCAAGGACAATCTCTCCACTTGCTCAAGCAATCCCATCCCATCCCATCTCCTACAATAGATTGCCCCCTCTGTCATCCTATTTTCAATCTCTTCCTGTCCACTAGCTCATTTCAAGCTGCCTACTAACATGCCCATGTCTCCTCATCTTGAAAAAATCCTCACTTGATCCTTCCATTCCTGCTATCATCAGATATCTCACCTGCCCTTTGTGACTAAACTCAAAAAAGCTGTCTACAATTAGTACCTCTACTTTCTCTCTTCTCACCCTCTTCTTAACACCTTATAATCCAGCTTTCAACCTTATCATTCCACTGAAACTTCTCTCCTGTTACTAACAATCTCTTAATTGCCAAATCCAATGGCCTTTTCTCCATCCTTGTTCTCCTTGCCACTCTGCAGCCTTTGACATGCAGATCACTCTCTCTTTGTTGACACTCTCTTCTCTCTAGGTTTTTGGGACACCACTCTCTCCTGGTTCTCCTCCTACCTATCTGACAGTTCCTTCTCTGCCTTCTTGGCTCGATCCTCCTCCAGATCACATCTTCTAACTGTAGGTGTCCCTCAGAGCTCTCTTCTGGGACCTCTTCTCCTACTATGCTATTTCACTTGGGGATCATCTCATCAGTTCCCATGGATTTAATTAGCATCTCTATTCTGATCATTCTCAAATCTACCTTTCCTGCCCCAGTCTCCCTGCTGACCTTCTATCTCAAATCTCCAACTGCCTGGACATCTAGTAAGAATCTTAAACTCAACATGTCCATAAGGGAAATCATTATCTTTCTCTCTAAACTATGCTGCCCTCCTCCCTTTCCTGTTACTCCAGAGGGCAACGATATCCCCACAGTCCCTCAGGCTCATGACCAAGGAATCATACTGGATTCCTCTCTCTCTTTCTCTGTCTCTGTCTCTCTCTCACACACACACACACATACACATCCAAGCTGTTGCCAGGATCTGCCAATTTCACCTTTGCAGCACCTCTCAAATATGCTCCCTCCCTCACCAAACCCTCTTAATTCCAGTGCCTTCCCTCTGTTAGTTATCTCCTATTTATCCTGTATGTGGCTTGATTTGTATATATGTGTTTGCATGTTGTCTTGTCCATAAGATTATAAGCTCCTTGAGGGTAAGGGCTATCTTTTGCCTCTTTTTGTATCCCCAGAGCTTAGCACAGTGCCTGGCACATATTAGGGACTTAATAAATGTTTATCGATTGATTGATCTTCAAGTTCGACCTAACACCCTCGGGATGTTGAATCAATGACTGATTCTTTATTCCCATCTTTTACTTTGCCTGCCAGGTTTCTATAGCTCCAGATTAGACAGCAGTAATCAATCTGAAAATCTTAGCACTGGAACAGACTTTAGAGATAATAAGTTGGGAGAGGACTGTTTTCTTCTTATGGGAACTAAGGTAGTTTAGTAGAAAAAACCCCTAGATTTGGAGTCAGGACCCAGGTTCAAATCCTAACAATTTATGTAACCTTGGGAATGTCTGGTCTTTTCTCCAGGCCTCAGTTTTGCTATCTGTAAAATGAGGGATTCAAGGTCTCTAAGTGACCTAAGTGTCTTCTCACTTTTAACTCTGTGGTAGTTGAAATTATCTATTATTACCTATATGTGTAAAGTCTTTTTCTATTCTAACTCTAAAATTCTAGAAAAGTCTGACTTTGGGGACAAAGGTAATAGGAGAGCTCTAGACTATTGTAATTGTTCCCCAAGTCCCCCTCCCTCCAATCCATCTTATACAGCATTGCCAAATTAGTCTTCTTAAAATAAAGCTGCCTTCCCTGCCCCAAAAACTTCAGTGGCTCCCCATTGCCAACTGAATAAAAGTTCTGACTTCTTAGTCCAGCATGCAAGGTTCTCAACCATCTATCTCTAGCTTCATTTCATTATATTTCTCTTCTCTCCAACCTAGTTGAATAACTCACCATGCCACCAACAAGTTCACAGAGTGGGGTATTCAGGGGCTGCTTCCTAACTGGCAACTATAATAGAAAATAGAGAAACACAAGTAGATCCAGCCACATCAGTACCACCCACATGCCCATATATCTGAACTGGAGCTCTAAGGAGTAAGGGGAGAAGGGTCCTTCTCAACCTGCCAATATCCCCTCCTCTTTTTGACTGAGGACAAAAATTCAGTGGAGTCATTTGCAATTGTCAGGTTAATTATAGAGAGGCTGTCTGTTCAAAGTACTAGGTGCCCTCTGACTTACCTTTTGGGTACTCCACACTGCATCATCATCTATGCCTCTAGAGTTCCATCCTACCCCCTTTTATTTCGCCATACCATAACTTTTCTCTAAGTGATCTCATTAACTCCCATGGGTGCAATTATTATCTCTGGGCAGATATTCCCAAATATACACATTTGACCCTCATTTCTCTGCATCTCCAGTCCCACATGTCAGCTGTCTGCTGGACATTTTCACCTGAATGCCCCATAGGCATATCAAACTCAGTATCTCCAAAACAGAACTCATCTTTCCCCTTAAACCCAAGCTTCTTTCTAACTTCCTTATTTCTGTTGAGAATACCACCATTCCTTGTCACCCAAGTTTACAACCTCTCTGTCACCCTTGACTTTTCACTCATCTTTATCATCTCGAATCCAATCATTTGTCAAGTCTTGTCAATTTTGCCTACACAACATCTCTTGAATCTACTTCCATCTCTCCATTCACATGATCACCACCCAAGTTTGGGCCCATCTCACATCTTATCTGGATTATTATAATAATAGTTTTCTCTTTGCTCTCCCTGCTTCCAGTGCTGCCCTCATCTTCCTCACAGCTGCCTGTGATATTCCTGAAGCACAAATCTGACTCTGGCACTAGCCTATTCCATAAACACCCCATTAGCTCTGGGATAAAACACAAGCTCTTTTTTAGCCTCTTTTTTGGGGGACAGTACTTAAGGCCCTTTGCAATCTGGCTCCTCTCTCTCTTTCATTTTAGTTCAGCTAAAGGTCGTTAATCTGATTTCCCATTAACACCCCTGTCCCCATGAAATCTATGTTCTAGGCAAATTGTCCTATTTGCTGTCTCTCTCTACATGCATTAATCTGTCTCCCACCTTCCTGCCTTTGCTCTGTCTGTTGTCCATGCCTGGAATACCTTCTCTGCTCATCTTCATGCAATGCTATATCACCTCATCTCTGGCTTTGAAAATCCTTAGCTCCCTCTAAGGCCCTAACCCAGGGTTGCTTTTTACATGAGACCTTTCTGCATCCCTATCCCCTCAGCTGAGTGTTTGGTGTTCTCCCCAAACCACTTATTATACAGTTGGTATTTAATTGTCTGTGTATGAGTTGTTTTTCCCCCCTCCCTTTATTAGAACATAAGCTCCTTGAGGGCAGGGACCAGTTTCTATTTTTGTCATTGTATCTGATTGGTTCACTGACTTATTGATCCCTGAAGGAATGAGATTATGATATTTGCAAATTGTAATAAGAGGGTAGATACAGGAAAGCAGTTAGAAGATGCCAGGTCAAAAAGGGCAATCCTAGGACTCATGTGATCAAAGGGCAGCTGACTTGGAGTCAAGAAGACTCAAGTTTGAATCTTGCCTCACACACTTACTAGCTGTGTGACCTTGGATAAGTAGTTTCATTTCTCAGGGAATCAGTTTTCTCACCTGTAAAATGGGGGTAATAGCAACTACCTCTCTGGGTTGTTATGAGGATCAAAGGAATTAAGGAATATAAAGGGCTTTGCAAACCTTAAAGCTCTGTATAAATGCTGGCTGTTGTTGTTGTTAAGAGGCTGAAAGAGGCTATCTACTCCAACCTTCTGATTTCACACGTGAGAAAAACTGAGGCCCAGAGAGGTTAAACAACTTACCCAAGGTTGCACAGGCAGTAAGCAGCACAGTCAGGTGCCCTGACTCCAAATCCACAGCTTTTTCCACTGGATCATGCTGACATGGAAGGAGGTCCGTGGGGGACGGGGAGGTGGACAGAGAGGACAAGGCAGGGTCCAGGCACAGGATCTATACATTGGAAAGCACTGGAGTCTGTGAGAAGCAAACTGCTCTCTTAATGGACATTCAGATCATGGCTTGTGGACTGTGACTACAGGTTGGCAAACCTGATGCTGTCTGTCTAATGCTTTCTCACCTTTCTTTCATCTGCCTCGATGCTGAGGATAAATATTACCTAGTAAATTATTTGACCCACCTTTAAGATCCTGGAGGACCCAAAGTAATCCAGGTCCCAATGGTCTGAGCAGCAGTAGGTGTGTCAAGGAGCGGTCACCCTACTTGTAACCCCTAGATGGTTTCTTAGGGATAAGAACAGCTTTAAGGCAACAGGTGATAAAAGGGAGATTTCCACCCCCACCTCTATCCTCTCCTGAGTCAATCTAGTTATCACACTTATTTAAAGGACCGTGGGCTGGGGCTGGGGCTAGGCTGGGTGGAGTTGAGTTCATTGATTTGGGGATCAGAGAGGCCCTTTGGTAAGCCCCTTTATGAGACAACTTAGCTTTATGGCCCTGACCTTCCTACTCTCCCAGGCAGTTAATCATTGCCTAGAATTGGGGTTTGGCCTTGAAAAGGTGAAGAGAAGGGAATGTGTAAGGGGAGGGTCCCATGCACTAAAATTAGAAGGGAGAACACCAGAATCACACTGAGGATATTCGAATCCAATCGAGACTGGACTAGGAGAGCAGAGTGATTGTTCCACTAGTCTGAGAAGCATTGGATTTAAGATTAGGATTAGGGCCTTAGATCGAGAGGCACTGGACTGCTTTGGTGGGTATGCTTTCGGTGGGTGTCAAAGTTATGAACCAGGAACCATGAATCCAGGTCAGTAAAGTTTCTGCTCTTTTGTCTAATGCCTTGCCATATTTTTTTCTCTATCATCTTTTAAGGTGGAAAACAGTGACACCCCTAAGGACGTTGCCGTGACTTCCAAGTCTCCCTCTATGGCTCAGGACACCAGTCCTGCAGAGCTGCTGCCCAATGGAGATGTGGAGAAGCTTAGTGAGCCCCAGCCAGAGGAAGGGACCCCTGCTGGGCGAAAGGGCGGGACACGGGCTGAGGGAGATGCAGAGGCAGAAAGCACCCCGGAGGCTGCCCGCACCCTGGAGAATGGCTGCTGTACTCCCAAGGATGGGCAAGAAGCCCCTGTTGTGGGTGGTGAGTCCTCAGTTGTCAAATCTCAATTTGAGTATTATATACCTCTAGTCTCTAAATTTTCTCAGGAATATTCTTTTATTTATTTATTTATCTTTAGTTTTCTGCAATCACTTCCACAAGATTTTGAGTTACAAATTTTCTCCCCATCTCTACCCTCCCTCCCACCCCAAGATTCTGATTGCCCCTTTCCCTGGTCTACCCTCACCTTCTATCACCACCACCTCCCCCTTATTCCCTTCCACCTTACTTTCTTGTATGGCCAGATAGATTTCTGTACCCGTCTCAGGAATATTCTTAAGGGACTGGGGCTATGGCTTTCAATGATGCCCTAGGGGAGGAATTAGCAATGAATCCAGAATTGAGAACAAGAAGGAGCTTGCAGGCTGGGGCTTGAAGAAGCTGCTAAGGGTCTTGAGACTGCAGGATCCCCACCCCTGGACTGTGGTCTGTCCCTCTTTTCTGCCTTCTAGGAGAGGAGGAAGCAGCAGAAGTTTGGGTACGGGGATCTGGAGGGGCCCAGTGTTTGGGGGTAGTAAATTCTGAAGATGCTCTCTCAGTCCAACTGCTCAGCTCTCCTATCCCTAGGCCTTGGATGAAGCTGTAAAAGTTAAGGGCAGTTGTATTCTTTCCCAGCAAAGACACTTTGAGCCTGCTGTACTTGGGGTGTGAGTTTACCTGGCTGGAAAATGGGAAATTAAGTCATGGAAGGGTTAGGAGGTGAAGAATTGTACCTGGAGGTCCTAAGAGAATCCTAGAATCCTGGGAACTTGTGTGACACAGACCCTTCCGGGAGAGGCCCAGCCCAGAGGATCGAATGCTGTTCCCTCCTGGTAGGTTCTGTTTATGTAGTTCTACACTACAGCCTCCATTTCCCTTTCAGGTTCAACCAACTCACTTCTGGGGAGAGTTGTCGAATCATTGGTAATTTGCGTGTTGTTTTGCCTACGTGCATTTCAATTTCCAGAGGCCCTCATTGAAAGTATATAAGATGAAATAAGTAAATTAATTCATATAATCCATTATAATTGTATCCAAACCCAATGTTTAGAGAAAACACCATGATCCTGTGTCTTCAAAAATGAACCAAGTGAATCATATTCCAGATTTAGGAAGAAAAAGAGAGGGGAGAGCCAGATCCTTCAAGGCGCCTCCTAGGTCCTCTGGCCCTACCCTTGCCTCCAGCTTATGGCTTCCCTTTAAATAGAACTATCCTCTTTTAGTGGGTTAGGAGTGAGCTCTTAGTTCCCTTTGGAGGATGGAATCCCGGCAGGCAAGGCACCATTCTCCAGATTATGGATTGAACTAGGAGGGACTGACAGGGAGCTCTCCTGGATCCATCAGCTTTTTCATAGGATAAATAAGTAAGGGAAAGGGTAAGTGGAAGACAGCCTGGAAGAAGGGGTGTTGGGAGGTGACCTTGGAGTGGCTGCTGAGCCCTTGGGCAAGGAGAGGGGGAGCCTGGCATCACTATCTAGGCCATTGGTATGATGTCAATGGAAAGAATACTAGATTTGGAGTCTGAAGACCTGGGTTCAAATCTTCCTTCTGCTCCTCACTACTGACCTCTGTTACTCTGTGTGCGCTTGAGCAAGTACTTAGACAGGGTACTGTAAGCATAGAATAGTGGAAAGAGTACTAATTCTGGACCCTGAGGACCCTGGGTTCAAATCCCACCTCTGATGCTTAGTCTGCTACTTGTGTGACCATGGGAAAATCACGTAACCTCTGTGAGTCTTGGTTTCCTCAGCTGTAAAATGATAGATTTTGATTAAATGGTCTCTCAAGCCCTTCCCCCTCTTTGGGTCTCAGTTCTCTCTCACCTCTGGAGGAGTTGGATTTGGTCTCTCATAGGCCATCCCATTCCCATCCTATGATCCCTTCTAACCTCTTCACCATTTAATTTGGACAGTCCCAGATGTATTTACTGAAGTCGTCCTGTTGTGGGGCACCGTTTTGCTAGGACTAGTATATAGGCTCAGAGCCAGGAAAGCTATTCTGTGATCGTGTTGACCTTGGCCATTTTTCTCTTCATTGTGTGTGTTTTGAAGAGTCTGGTTTCTGTCTCTGATCTTGGCTGTGTCCCCGTTGCCAAGGGCTCCCAGAATCTTTGGCCTTCTTATTGTCTTGGTGCTGAGTACATTAGGAAGAGGTGTCCGGGCCTTCCACTACCTAAAAGCAAAGATCCTAGAGCTGCCACTGTCAGGTTGAGGAGAAAGACTTGGGGAAGGGAAGAGAAGGGAATAAACATTTATTTATATAGTACTTACTATTTGTCAGGCACTATGCTAAATGTGTATTACAAATATTATCTCATTCAACCCTACCATGTATTATGCCCATTTTGCAGATGATGAAATTGAGGCACAGAGAACTTAAGTGATTTTCTCGGGGTCACATAACTAGTAAATGTCTGAGAGTTAGATTTGAACTCCGGTCTTCCTGACTCCAGGTCCAGCAGTCTATCCATATCACCACCAGCTGCCTCAAAGTCTGGGCTGTTCTCTGTTCTTAATTTGCTGCGGGATTACTAAAGATCCTAGTCCAGTTGCTTGGATGTTTGGAAAGTGGGAATTGCTGAGCCACTGCAGAGAGGGTTAGGCTTTGTGTAGGGTTATTATTGACACATCGGTGGTTATGTGGGTGGGTTGTGGAGTTGTTGAGGTATTGAAATAATCCCACTTTGCCAGAATTCTGTATTCGTAGAATAAAAGAATGTTTTCAGAAAGCTGGAGATCCTTAGAGATCATCTTGTTCATTCCTCTCAATCGACAGATAAAGAGACTTCACTTTGTAGTGGTCAGATGACTTGCCCAGAAAGATTAGGATGTGGGCCTCAATCTCTGAGCTCAGAGTGCTTAGCCCCAATCCCACAGGCTCTCTCCTTCTGTGAAGCTCTTAGATGAGGCTTTTCTAACGGGCTTGAGAAGCTTTTGCTGCTGATCTATCCATCAATCAACTGATTGCTTGGAGGGGATCGAGGGTACCCTCTCCCAGTGCACCCAAACATTGCCTATCATCCATGTAGGGACCTTAGGCCTAGAAAGAACCAGTGTAAGAATGAGGAAATGGGCTCAAGGCGATCAGGGATCTCTGAAAGACAGATACTCCACTGGGAGGCGCCAGAGCCATTATTTGGGCAGGTGTGAACTTCCTAGCTGACCCCTTAATTCCTAGCCAGTAAAATAGTTGAGGTCTGGACTGAGTGCTATCACCAGGGTGAATGTTACTCCTTCTTAGAGGCTGACCTAGTACCATCTCAGTCTTAGTGATCTAGTTACATCTTAAATAGGGCCAAGGTGGTTGTTCTTCAGGCCCTCCATATAACAGGCTCAATTTCTCAGACTGATCTCAGGACCAAACTCCTCTTCCTGGTACTCCCAGGACTTGAACTGATATTGGGTTCAGATGAGTCAACCTCCTAGAAAGCAGACACCCACCTGAGGCCACCCCTTGATCCCAAGGGCCGAGTTCAGAACTAGAGAGCAGATAGATGTGAGAGCAAAAGAAAAAGTGCCTTTAGTTCATGCCAAGTATATCATGCTTGCTGCATGATAGTATCAGGCTGAAAAAGACCTCTTTTCTCCAAGATAGGGAGGGTGTGCCTAAGAGACAACACATGCATCTTTGCCTATATCAAGAAAGCTAGGGGGACCAAGACAAGGGAGATTTATAATTCTACTGTGTACTACCCTGGTCAGAACCTACCTGGAATGTGGTATAGAATTCTGGGTTCCACATTTTAGGAAGGATATTGATAAGCTAGAGGCTGTCCAGAGAAGGATGGTCAGAGTAGAGCAAGAACTAAAGAACCGTGCCATACAAAGAGAAGTTGAAGGAACCGAAACTATGCATCCTAGAGAGAAGACCCAGGGGGTGATGTGACAGATGTCTTCAAGTAATTAAAGAGCTGTCATGTGGAAGGATTAGATTTTCTCTGCCTGAGCCTAGAAGGCAAGATTAGGAACTCTGGGTAGAAGAAGGCAAGAGGCAGATGCACAGTGCCTGGCGCTTAATAAGTGCTTAATAATGTTTGCTGACTTGACTTGGTACAAGAAAAAACTCCCAAATAGCTAGTTATTGTAGGTAGTGGATTTCCCTTCACTCAGTGTCTCTAGGCAAAGTCCAGTAACCACTGGTTATCAGTGTTACCGAGGAGGTTCCAGGTCAGGTATTAGTTGGCCTAGATGGCCTCAGAGGACACTTCCAGCTCTAGATGTATGATTCTTTGATCAGGAACATCTGGGAAGAAAAAAAAGTGGGAAAATTTCTTAGAGGATCAGAAATCCGACTGGCGTGGGGGGTGAGATGAAGGGGAAAACTTTAAAATTGATTTAGAAGGGGAGCCTGACATTTAGTCAACGGACAAAAATGTTTTCGATGTAGGAAAAGTTTGGGATCTTGGTCAAACAAAAAAGAAGGTGGACGTAGGAACCTGAGTGACCTTGCTCTAAGGCTGGATCCAACGCAGATGCTCTGTCAGACTCCTCCTGCATCAAATCCCTCCAGCTGTACAAAAGCGACAGCTGGTCTTGGGTCCCACTGTGGCAGAGCTGGGATTACGGCTCAAGACTTTCCAGGTCGAAGGGTCAGTGTCCTGAGAAGGGGGTGACCAAAGCCCTTTCAAGCAGCCTGGGAGGAGAGGTGGGGGCCCCAGGAAATATTCTTGGGTGGAAGAAAGGAACTATGGGAAGGAAGTCTTCTAGGAGGCCCATGCTGAAACCAGAGGAAAAGTCAGGGAGACAGCTGTGGTTAGAGTAAGGGGAAGTAAAACAGGGGAAGGTAGAAACAGATAAACTGGGGGAAAGCCATAAAGGTCTATAAGGATGAAAAATCACCTAAGAGTTTCAAAACATCCACACAATTCACCTCTACACCCTCCTCCCCTAGCATTCACATGCTAGCCCATGGCAAATATACACAAATGTATTCTTTCTTATTCCCATGTGTACCCTCACCCTCCAGGATCGGCGCAGCTTCCAGGGTTGTAGACCTAGGAGGTTTTGTGGGGTTCTTCTGTGGAGAGGAATGTAACCCATTCGCCCACTGTTTTTTCTTGATCCTCTCTACTAAGCCCCCTACCCCAACCTATAGCATAGTGAATCTTCACAACTCATTTGGGTCATGTAATTATTGATATCTGGGGGCTATGGGTTTTGGGTATTTGATGGGAAGAGGTTTAGAGTCCTGAGGAGCACAACCTCCAGAAGCAGAGCAGTGAGTGAGGTCAGTGGGCATTTAGATGGAGGAAAGAACCCCAAGTGGAGGTTACAGGTGGGAGAGGTCCCTATGGGAGATCTTTGCGTCCTACTTGGCCTGATTTTCTAGCTTTCCTGCCTTGGAGATGCAGTAGCAAGTGGGGGCTGTTTTGTTTTGTTACAGGCTTCTTGTACCCTTCCCACCTCCCACCTGCTCTTACCCACCCCCAGAAGCCTCTGAGGCAAGCGTCCTGCCGTAATTTCAGACTTCAACTCAAATACTCCCTCTCTGAAAGAAAGCAGCCAGGGCCCCTAAGTGGGAACTGAAGGGAATGAGCCCCTGGCCGGAAACTGGGGAATGAGTAAATAACCTAATCCTGAAGCCAGCTGGTTGGACCTAGAGAAAAAGAGCTGGGAGGGAGGAAGCAGCAGCCTCACAGAGCAGTACTTGGCCTTGCTCCAGAGCCAGCTAGAAGGCTGGGCCTGGGAAGGGCAGAGATGCAGCCTGAGATGCTGAGGGCCCTTGGAGGAAAGTAGGAAAGGAAGCATGGGGATTCCAAAAGAATCTCCCCTCAGAATTTGACCACGAGAGAGTGACCATGGTAAAAGGAAGAGGCAGCCAAGGTGGCCAAGGTTCTTTGGCTACTACTACTATCAGGAATCAGATTTCTCAGAAACCTGGATGGATAAGCAAGGCAAAGCTATTGCGCAGTCTGAGAATGCATTCAGGCCAGAGAGAATCGCTATGGGCCATTTGTCAAAAGGACAAAACTAGTGCTTGGGGGACAGAGGCTACAGAGTTAAAGCATCCACACCTATCTGCCAATTTAAGGTAGAATACATTTAATTACACAGCCCTGAAGAGGCTGTGACCTATCCGGGTGGAAGGGGGGTGGAGGGGTAGGGAAGGGCTGGATTTGGAGTCTGAGGATCTGAGTGTCAATCCTTGCTCTTGTCACTCGGGCAAAATGTTTCAGCCCTTGAGCCTCAGTGTCTTGATCTATAAAAGGAGAGGGATTGGACTGGGTGGTTGCTAAGATGTCTTCTAGCTACAAAATCTATGATCCTGAGGTCATAAAACCAATTAACAGCAGAGATGAATGTGGAACCAGCCCTCTTGTTTCCAATGTCTTCCCTACACAATATTTGCAAGAGGTCTGAAAATCTATTATCAGACAGGAGAGAGAGAGAGAGAGAGAGTGTGTGTGCACACGTACACACACACACACACATACACACACACACACACACACACACACACACACACCCCACACACACAGAGTAGCTGGCTCAGGCACCTTCACATAGACTCCTAAACAACAGACAAGCAAACAATCCCTTCTGGAGCCTGTGGAAAGGCCTGGAGGGTATTCACAAGCACATGAGCCCTCCTCAATTTCTTTTCCATACCCTGACCTTTCCTCCCTACTCCCACCTTTGTACTGCCTTCTCTGCACCTGGGCAGTGAGAGGCAGTTATTTATAGCTGCTTTCTGTGTGTCTGAGACAGACAATGCACAGGAAACCACAACTCTGACTGAACTACAGATCCCCCACTCAGGACTTAGCTCCAAACCCCTCAGCAGCTTCTGTCCTAATTCCTTCTCCCTAAAATCCCTCTGCTCTGTGCCTACTTCTAGCTAATGGGGGAAGGGCAGGGTTCAATCTACCCAGGCCGGTGACTGAGGGAGGCCTCCCGGAAACGGGTGCCACTTGGGTACAATCCGGGGCCTCAAACCTTGCACCCACAATTATGCCAGTCTGGGGGGGGCGGTGAGGATCAATGTGATAAGCCCTTGCTCTTCTCTCTCCACAGGCAAAGAAGAGAAGGAGGAAACCCACTATGATTCTGTGAAAATGGAGGCAAGTATTTGCTCCCAATTCACAAGGGCAGTTTGGTCTCTGGGTCCTAATCCTGCGAAGGGAGAGAAACCTAGAGAGATTCCTTCACCATCCTCTGGACTTGATTGTGCCTAGGGGGTACAGGGAGGAGATCCATAAAAGTGGGCCATCATTTCAGACAGGTTACTGTTGGGAAGCACCGGGGATGGACTTACTACCCTCCCCATTCTTAATCACTATATAGGAAAGGGGTGAGGGAGTTGTTCGAGTAAGTTGTTTGTCATGGAAAGAGCACTGGGTTTGGAGCTAAAACACTGGGGTTCAAATCCTGACTCTTGTCATTTACTACCTGTGTGACCTTGGTCAAGTTCACCTCTCAGCATCCTCATTTGTGAAATGATTATAGCCTCAAAGTCCTGCAGTTTGGCTTCTCACTCTTCTCCCCTCCTAATAATAATAGCTAACATTTATAGAGTGCTTTAAGGTTTGCAAAGCACTTCACAAATATCTCATTTTATCTGCACAAATAATACTGAGAGGTAGGTGCTATTATTATCCCCATTGTACAAGTGAGGAAACTGAGGTTAGGAGAGCCTGAGGGACTCACCAGGGTCACACTGCTAGTAAACGACCCTCTCCCTTCTAGCCGGTAGATGTCTGTGCACAGAATCTCATCTGTAATGATAATGGTGGTGATGATGATGGCATGATAGCATTTGAAAGTCTGCAAAATGCTTTGCACGTATCATCTTATCTGACCCTAACCCTTAAAGTTTGTGCTGCCCTAGAGGATCTCTGAGGCCCAAGATCAAGAGTTGTAGTCTGCAGGTGGTTCCATCCTTTTTCTGCAGGGACTTTCTAGTCCCTTCTCTGTTTGCCTTCTAGCAATAGTGGACCCTGGTGACAATGAAGGGGAAGAGGGAGAGAGAGAAAGAGAGAGAGAGAGAGAGAGAGAGAGAGAGAGAGAGAGACAGAGAGAGAGAGAGAGAGAGAGAGAGAGAGAGAGAGAGCGCCAAGACCTTCCTGAATGTCTGTCTGTCTGTTTGTCTGTTTGCCTCTCTCCCTTTCCTAGGGAGCTCGGGGACGGTTACGGGGAGGTCTGGGCTGGGAGTCCAGTCTTCGACAGCGACCCATGCAGCGGCTCACCTTCCAGGCTGGCGATCCCTACTACATCAGTAAACGCAAGAGAGATGAGTGGCTGGCCCGGTGGAAACGAGAGGTAAGGTGGCTTTGGGCTGCACGTTGGGCCTCCCCATCTTCATTCTGTGCTCCCAGAATGGGCCTGGAAATGGAACATCTCTTTCTGCATCAAGGTACCATTCAGATGTCACTTACCTAGTTCTCTGCCTCTCCCCATCGGCCCCTCCCTCCCAGTGTAAAATCATCCTCAAGTTTTCCTTCAGCATTTTGTCTGGGTCCCTCCAATCACACTCTACCTGGTATTACACTTAACTGCACCGCACGCTCCAGCGATGATGATAATAGTGATGATGATGATAACCGTAATCATAGCTGGCTAGCATTTATATAGTGTTTTAAGGTTTGCAAAGTGCTTTACAAATTTTTATTTTGTCTTCATTGCAACCCAGGGAAATCTATAGTGCCATTATTACTCCCATTTTACAGATGTAGAATCTAAGTTCCTTGAAGACTGGCTCTTTCTTGTTATTGTTGTTTTCACCATGTCTGAAATTTCATTAGTGTAGGAAACTACCAGTGAGGAAATTGCCGCAAATCAGCACAGGCTTCTCCATTTAGCCCCAGAGGTGGTTGCCTCCCGGCACTGAGGGCTGTAGTGACTTGCCCTATGTGGGGCAGCTGTTGGAAACTCCAGTCTTCAGGATTCTCTGGAGCCTAGCACAGAGCCTTGCTCATAACAGCTTAACAGATTCTCACAATAAATTATTTTTGCTCAATCAAATTGAATGGTTTCTTTCTGTGGCCTCCTCCCTGACCCTGTGATTTAGTTTTCTCCCCCAACTCTGTTACTTGACTTACAAGTTAGAACTTATTACCCCATTCTGTGACTTAGTCTCTGTTTCCCCCCCCCTCCACCCCCCTTACAAGTCATAACTTGGCTGAGAGGACTGATGAGTAGAATGAATGAATCAACAAAGCTGTTATACTCAGTTCGGGGTAAGAAAAAGGAACTCACTCCTAGAATAAAGAGGCCAGAAGAGGGTGGGGTATTTTTTTTTTTCCTGCTAATTCAGTACTTTTCATATATCAATAACCTGGCTGAGTGGTAAGCTCTTTCTATTTTTTGTTCCCTGGATGGATTGTCACGAACTTACCCCTGACAAAGTCTTATCCCTGGGCCTATTATAATAGCCTCCTAACCAGCCTCCTGCCTGCCCCCAGCCCCTTCTCCCTTCCACGTGCTGGCCAGATGCATTTCCTAACCTTCCCCCTCCCCCTTTCATCATAAAGTCCAAACCTTTTCCAGTATCTAGCCCCAATCAACCCTTTAAACCTTATCTGCCTTTATGCCCCTACTGATACCCCTATAATAGATAATAAATATTGGCTCATTGATTTGCATGTGATTGTAGCATTTTGTCCTATGGGGGAGGAACAAAGGGGAACCAGTAATGAGCAAGATCTATAGGGTCAGGAGGGGGAAGGGAGGACTAGGGACAAAGTGAAGGAAATTGGCTTCTGAGATTCATGCTTTTCTTTTGGAATGGAAATGTACATGTTCAATCTGTTCTACTTACCAAGGGATAGCTAGTTTATTTACTCCCCCATGCCCCCAAGCCAAGAGTATTTTCTATCTTTTTTTAACCCCTTTAGTTCCCCTCCTTTTCTCTGGCCCTTGGCCTAGAAATCGGGGTCATAGACTCACAGGATTAGGATTCTAAATGAAGGGACCTTAGAGTCCAGCTTTATCGAGTTACCAACCAGGAAACTGAAGCCTCAAGAGGGAAGTTGACTTGCTTAAAGTCACATAGTATAGTAAGTGGAAGAGATGGAATTCTGAGTCCCATTGTGTGACTTGAAAACAATTATTCTTTCCCACTGTACCAAGCTGCTTCATTCTTGGAATGTTAGAATTCATCTTGTCTAAATTGCTCATTTTACAGTTGAGGAAACACGCCCCCAACCGACTTGGTGAAAGTCATACAACAAATTAGTGGCCAGGCTTGGAATAAATCTGTCTTTGACTGTGTTTTGTGTAACATGTCTATTGGTGATTTAAGATGTTTTTTTAAATTTTTAATTTAGAGTTTCTTAAAGCTGGGGTCTGTGAACTTGTTTTTATTAGTGCTTTGATAACTATGTTTCATATAATTGATTTCCTTTGTAATATGTTGTGTTTTATGCATTTAAAAACATTCTTCTGAAAAGAGGGCCATGGGCTTTACCAGATTGTAAAAAAGGACCCCATGACACAAAAAAGACCATCCGTGACACTCCTGTCTTACATGAAGGTAGAAATGATATGCTTAATAAATTTGCATATTGCATGAAACAGGGAGAGGGAGCTAACATGGACAGTAAAGTGTCTCAAGTGGCTAAAACAATAGGCCAAATTTTTTTTTGAAATGGAATTTATTAGGATTAAGTGTAAAGTTCTATATTTCAGTTAAAAAACGTCAGCTATCCAAGTACAAGATGAGGGAGGAGTAGCTGGATGGCCTTTCACATGAAAAAGACCTAGGGGTCTTAGTGAACTACAAACTCAATGAGAGTCAGCTATGTCTGTCAGTATGATATGCTAACGTGATCTCCTGCTATACTGATAAATGTGCAGTGTCTAGAATGAGGACAGGGACAAGACTACTTCTAGATCACCCAATTGTGTTCAGTTCTGGATGCCATATTTTAAGAAACACAGCTAGAATAAGGAGAGGCCTGAAAACCATGCCAACCATCCAAGGATTATTTGAAGAAACTTTTGGAGAAGAAAAGACTTAATGGAACCAGATCACTGCCTGGGACTGTTTTATAGAAGGACTGGACATTCTTCTAGGCCCCAGATGATCAAAGTAGGAGCAGTGGGTATAAGTTGCTGAGGCAGATTTCAGCTCCATCTAAGGAAAAACTTCCCAATAGTTAGAGCCATCTAGAAGTGAAATGGGCTGCCTTAGGAGGTCATTAGATCCTGAGTACCCCCTTCAGTCAAAGGCTAGATGACCATTTGTCAAGTATGTTATGGGGGAGGAGGAAGGTTGCTGTTCAGGTACTGGTTGGACTAGATGATCTCTGAGGTCCCTACAAACTCTAAGACTATGATTCCATGCTTTTTAATTTTACCTTAGAGAAGATTTCTGTTGTTTGGCTGACTGAAGTCCTACTGTCTCTAGGGCCCAGTTTCATAGGGAGCTTGATGAGCCTTTTCTGAGTCACAGAAAGCATATAGGACTTGGAGATAGAAAACGTAGGGTCTAGTCCCCACTTACTAGTAATTTCTTCATAATGAAGTATGTCATGAAATTATTATATTTCCATTTTGCAAATCAGGTTATAGGATTTGCCCAAGGTTCTAGGATGTCTTAGGATCGTGGGCTTAAAGCTTTAGAAATTATAAAGCTGAGCTTCCAAACTAGAAGCTAGAAGACTTTAGAAGTCACCTAATCCAACACTCTATTGTACAAATGAGGAAACTGAGGCCCATAAAGTTTGAGGGATGTGACCAAAGACATAGCATGGTCTATAGGATCAGAGATTTGTAGATAGAAGGAACCTCAGAAATGATCTAGTTCAACCCCCTAATTTTAAGAATGAAGAAACTAAAGCCCTGGAAAGAATAAGCCCAAGATGATGCAAGTAGTTTAGTGGAAGAGCTGGAACTCAGAGCAAGGTCTTTTGAAGGCCAGACAAGCACTCTTTTCATTGTACTGGTCACACAACTAGGAAAAAAGAAGGTAAAAATGAATTCGAAACTGAAGCAAGAACAAAGGTATTAGAGTATTAATACCCC
Organism: Phalanger gymnotis; assembly: GCA_028646595.1. Classification (NCBI taxonomy): domain Eukaryota; kingdom Metazoa; phylum Chordata; class Mammalia; order Diprotodontia; family Phalangeridae; genus Phalanger; species Phalanger gymnotis. Next base: position 160,570,006 of record CM053625.1, on the reverse strand, counting down.
AGATAATTCTGAAAAGAATAAGCCTTTTGTGTGCAAAGAATTTTCTTTTTTAAAAGAGTAAATAATGAGAATGAATCCAAAGAGGCCGGTTGTTATCTGTGTGTAAGATGGGACTGCTCTTGTGTGGAATTCCACATGGTTTGGTCTCCTTCCTCTACTTTGTAGGGGATGAGAGTTAGGAGACAAGCTCTTTCAAACAGCCACCTCCTCTAGGCAGCCCATAGGGAGCCTTCCCTTTTCACAGTTCCTCCTTTTTCTTGGCATCCGGAGATTTAACAATACTGGATTGTGTGAGGTCTGGTCTTGCATTCACTGTATGTTTCCTGTATGGTAATCTTACCCCTTTGACTAGCAGGTGAGCACCTTGAGGGCAGGGATAGTCTTTGTAACCTGCTTGGCATTCCTTAAACCCTTAAAGCAGTGGTGGGGAGCTTCCCTGGCCACAACCTCCCTTTTACCCCAGCCTCTCTATGGCTTCTGCTATCCCCCTTACATAAATCTGACTGATAATTTATGACTCTTCCAGGACCATGGCATTTTCCCACTTTGCTTGGCCCTTCCTTCTTTGATTCTGGGGTAATAAAACATAAAAAATACCTAGAAAGCAACACAAAGCTATAAAGAGGATGACTTGCCTCCGTGGAGAGCAGGCTGCTTTTTGCCTAGTGCAGAGATGGGGAACTGTGGCCTTCAGGCCACATGTAACCCTCTAGGTCCTCAAGTGCAGCCCTTTGACCGAGTTCGGAGGACCTGGAGGGCCACATTTGACCTTGAGGCCACAGGTTCCTTACTCCCAGTCTAGTAGGAGGAAGTACCAACCCTAGATTCTGTCCCAAGGTCCAGGTCACTGATTGGTGTTCAGCCAATCTTTACTTGGACTTTCCCGAGAGGGGGAATCTACCTTGAAGCACAGTGGGAATGAGAACTGACTGTGGAACAATCCTAATAATTGATATTTACATGGTACACAGGAGCATTTGCAAAGTGCTTTACTTTCAATTATTCAGTTAAATTCAAAGAGCCATTCAACAAGCGTTTATTAAGTGTCTACTACAAGTCAGGCACAGGGGATACAAAAACATTATCTCATTTGAGTCTCATAGTAGTCCCACGAGTTACATATTAAAAGAGATGGCCCATATTCTTCTCCCCATTTTACAGATGGAAAGCTGAGGCTTGTCGAGGTTAAGTAAGTAATTTGCCCATGGTTACGCAGCTAGTGTTAGAGATGACATTTAAATGTCCAGGCCTTCTTGACTTCAAGGCCAGCATTCCAGCATCTATGCCTCAGATTGAAACCAGCTCTCCATGCGGCAGAAAGAACATTCGATATGTAGTTGGAAGACCAGGATTTGAATCATGGTTCTGCTTCTGTCCAGGTGACTTTGGATGAGTCTTTTAAAATCTCTGGGCCTCTTATTGCCTTATCTAGGACACAATATTAGATAGCATCATATTAGATAGCTTTTGAGGACCTAGCCCTAGCCCAACTTCTCTGGTCCTGAGGGGTAGGGCTAATTGAAGAATCGTATGACTCAATGAACTGTCTAGGAAAAGAGAGCTAATAATATAGTGCTATCTATTTTCACTATCTTTCACTATCACTAACTCTTAGCACTAGGAATTCCCCCAACTAGATTGCAAACTCCTTGAGGGAGTGCCCCTCCCCACTTCCATACATTAAATATTTGTTGATCTTGGTGAGGAAATATTGGATGGGGCCAGTCAGGCATTGTGAAAAGGCTTCCTTACCAGCTCTGTCCTCCCCAGACAGCTTCAAGGTAGCAGAGCAGAGTGGGGCTACGTCTGTCTTGTCTTATGCTACCTTACTTTGCTAGGATACACACTAGATGGTAGTTTTGACTTCTGGCTGTGCCCAGAAAAACAAACAAACAACCCAAACAAACCCTGGAAAGAGCAGTCATCGAATAAGCATTTATTAGGTACCTACTATGTACCAGGTCCTGTGCCAATCGCTAAGTACACAAAGAAAGGCAAGGTTCACCTAGGTGATCTTGAGTCGGTCACTTAACCCTAGCTTGGGCCAGATGGCCTCCAAGGACCCTTCTACTAATTCTAAATCTATGAGCCTATAAACTTATAATTTTTAGCCTAATCCTGGCATGCCAGAGAATTGTACTTTGCAAAGGCAGATGGAAAACTATGATCATAGGCTTTTTTGTGTGTGTGAGGCAATTGGGGTTAAGTGACTTGCCCAGGGTCACATAGCTAGCAAGTATCAACTGTCTGAGGCCAGATTTGAACACAAGTTCCCCTGACTCCAGGGCTGGTACTCTATCTACTACACCATCTAGCTACCCCAGTCAGAGGTTCTCTTACACAGATGGGCTGTTCACCCTCACACACCATTCTCAAAGTTTCACCTTAGGGTTCTCACTGTCATCTTCACCAAGATTAGGGAAGAGAGTACTGTGTCTGGGTATAGAATAGAATTTGGAAAAAAGGTAAATTGAACCTTTCCCCTAGCCTGGATTAAATATTTGATGGATGGATGAGTGACCGCTCACTCCTTTCCTTTACAGTTACACCTTCCTGAATCCTACCCAGACTAAGTTCTACCCGCCAGCCCTGGCTCACTTGAGCCCTCAAGGCTTTCTCTCCCACCTCGAAATTCTGAAGGCCGTTAATTGTTTTTACCACTCACTGGGGCACTTATACCTCTGTATTGTTAATTAGCTTCCCTCTCCAATTAATGATAATAGCTCACATTTATGAAGTGCCTCATGAAGCATTTTCCTCACCAAAAACCTGGCAGGTTGGTAGTGCAAGTTTTATTATTCCATTTTGCCCTTGGAGGAAATTGAAGGTCAGAGAGGTCACATGATTAGTAAGTGGCAGAGCCTGGCTCTGAATCTCTGGCTGCTGAGTCCAAGTTCAAAGTCGAGTACTCTGGAAATTGAAGGTCATGGAGGTTGCATAGCTTAGCTTCAGAGCCAGGATTTGGACTCTGGGCTCCTGAGTCCAAGTTCAAATGCCAGGGCCCTTGCTCCTATATCCTGCAGCCTCAAGAGTAGATGCTACCTAAATATTTGTGGACCAGTTTTTCCCAAACTCTAAATACCTACCTTGCTGAAGAGACACCTACTCATAACAAGCCAACTAAGAATAGTTCTTGGAAAATTTGGGGGATCACCTGCACCAAAGCTTTTCTGGTATTTTTCTCTATCTGGCACTGTGCCTACATCTCCCCATTGTAATTGTCTCTCCTGCTTCTGGAATAAATGGCCAGAGGCCTAGATGTTTCTTATTTACCCTTCCATCTCATACAAGGGTTAAACAGAAGTTTCAACAAACATAAGAAGAAATGTCTAGAGATGATTACTGTCAGAATAAGTTTGGTTGGGCAAAAACTGTTCGACTTGCTTATTTTTCCCCCTAGATGCTGGATAGCTATTATATTGTAAATCTAAGACCTTTGCCAAGGCTTCTTGGCATACTCCACTTTATCACAGCTCAATTTTATATAGCATTTTCAAGTCAATGAGCATTTATTAATTAAGCACCTGCTAGGTTCCAGGCCCTGTGCTAAGCACTAGGGATACAAAGAAAGCCAAAAGATAGTCCCTGCTTTCAGGGAGCTCACAGTCTAATCAGGGAGATAACGTGAAAACCACTATGTCCAAACAAGATCTATGCAGAATAAATGGGACATAATCAACAGAGGGAAGATACTGTGTTCGCTGAGGACTGGGAAAGGCTTCTAGAAGAAAGTGGGATTTTAGCTGAGACTCGAAGGAAGCCCAGAGGCAAAGATGAAGAGGGGGAGCCTTCTAGGCACAGGGAACAGGCAGTGAAAATGCCCAGTCTGTGTTTAGTGTGAAGAACAGCAAGAAAGTCGATGTCATTCTATCTAAGAGTACAAGGTTGTGGATAAAGTCTAAGAAGGCTGGAGGAGCTCGGGAGGTGTTGGGTTTTTAAGGTTTGCAAAAGCCCTTTCCATTTACTATCTCATTTAATCTTCACAACAACCTTATGAAGTGGGTAATGGTGTTATCTCCATTTTGCAGATGAGGAGACTGAGGTTTACTGAGGTTAGGTGACTTACCTAGGGTCACACAGTTGGTATGAGGTGGTATTTTAATCCAGGTCTTCAGATTCCAAGTCCTAGGTTCTATCCATTAGTTACTCAGCCTGCTTTCTATATTGCCTAATACAATGCTTGGTATATAATGGGTTCACAGAATCTAGGAGTTGGAAGGGACCTCAGAGGCCATCTTGTCCAACCCATACCTGGACAATCCCCTCTACCACACTCCAGACAAAAGGTCCTCCGGTCTCAGCCCGGGTAATTCACCCCACCCAAACAATGCCTTCAATTTGAAGACAGCTCTAATAGGTTGATAGCTTGATGGCTAGATCTGGTTCATCTAGGGCAGATTTTATCCTCCCCACCCCCAAAAGACCATGGAGAAGTTTCCACATCTGGAGTGGAGAAAGAGGGAAAGGGCTTGGCTTTGGAAATGTAATCTTTTTTTCTTTGGGATGGAAATTAATGCCTTGAGGCTGTTCCCGGGAAGAGTTTACCTAAATGCCAAACTGTCTGCCTTCCTGGAGAGTTAAGCATCTTTTGCTATTTATCTCCCTGAGTCCCCTCACCATTTTCTTTAGTGTCTGGCCTTAGGGCCTAGTGGGCATCCTGGTGGGAATTTCTGAGCTGAGCTGCAGCTGGGGGAATGTAAAGAAGGCCCCTCATCCCTTTGTCTCTGCTTCTAGGGAGCTTGACAACAATGGGGGAAAACAATTACATTTTTCTCAGTTTTCCTTTGGATGCCTCAGACTTAGAAGATCCTAAACTAAACTCATAAAGTCCCTTTGGGCTCCAAAATGTCCACGCTCCCTCACTTCCTGACTGTGAGATAGAAAGATGGGAAAAGGAAAGTGTCAGAAGAGAAGACTGCATTCTAGAGTGGTGTAGCCCCTTCCCTGAGGTTCCCGAGTTAAGTTGATGTTAGAGGCAAGCCTAGAACCTAGGATTCATGGTTCTAAGTCTTCTCCCTGCTCTTCCCTCTTACAGGCATTGTTTCATTCTTGCCTTTGCAGCTCTAGTGCTGGGCACATAGTAGGTGCTAGGAACTTAATAAGGGTTTACTGCTTGCTCACTTGGTAAGCCTATTTAAGAACAGCTTTCTAGCTTTGCCTACTCCCACAGATAGATCTAAAGCTGGAAAGGACCTCAGAGATCAGCAAATCCAACCCCTTTATTGTTACAAATGGAAAAACTGAGGCCCAGGGAGGTTAAAGAGCCTGCCCAGGCATCAGTCATCAGAGATGAAACTTGAACCTAGATTCCCTGCCCCCCTTTCCATAATTATCACCCCAGTGAGGGGCAGATGAGGTCCAAGAGATACTTGTCCCCTAAAGCAGAGGCAAGACTCCCATTCTCCAAGCACTGAATTATCTTTCTCTCAGTCAATCAGTTAACCTGCATTTGTTAAGCATTTTCTGTGTTCCAGGGACTGTGCTAAGTGCTTGGGTTACAAAGAAAGGCAAAAAAATGGTCCCTGTCCTCAAAGGGTATATGTTCCAATATGGGAGACAACGTGGGAATAAGTAGGTACGTATGAGATAAGATCAAAGTAGAGGAAGGGCAAGTCTTTAACATCTGAGGAGATTAAGAAAGGTCTCCTGCAAAGGGTGCATTTGGGCTGAGTGTGGAAGGAAGCCCAGGAAACTAAGAGGTAGAGATGATGATGGGGCAGAGAAGGACCTGCAGAGGTGAGAGACAGCCAAGGCAAAGGCATTTGAGAGGGGAAATAGAGATTCCTTGAACTACTAGTAGGCCAGGACAGATGGACTGTTTTTGTTTGGGGGAGAAAATTGGGGTTAAGTGACTTGCCCAGGGTCTCATAGCTAATGTGTCTGCCACCTAGCTGCCCCAAAGGCCAGTTCGTAAAGGAGCCTAGTAAGGTGTAAAAAAACATCTCAAAGGTTAGGAAAGGACCAGGTTATAACAAGCTTTAAATAAGACTGATGGCCACCCTCCCCACCCCTTCCCCCTTCTGATTCCTTAAGGGAAGAAGGCAAAAACACAATACATTGGACACTCATGGGACTAAATGAGGACAGTGTTCTTTACACTTTCCAGAGCTGATCTCATTTGATTCTCATCTCTATTCTGCTGGGACTAGAGCTAGATGGGGATTATTTTACTTATTTTACAGATAAAATAACTGAGACTCTGAGAAGGGAGGGTAGAGACTTAGCCAAGGGCACAGGGCTAGGAAGGAGCTGGGATTAGTTAGTACCCGGGGCCAATCTCCTGGCCCAGTTCTTTGTGCACACCATTCCACTTCTTTACAGACACCTAGGAGTCTAGTTTGGGTGCAAAATGTGTTTGATAAAACCATACACATCTCTGTAGTGGAAAACTGTTGAAACAATGAAGCCAGGAGAGACAGAAATCCTTAAGAAATGCAAGATGGACACAGAGAGTGGGAATGTGGCATCAGGAACTATTGGGATCATTTTGGAGTCAGGACTTGGGTCCAGGCTCTGTCTCTGTCACTGTACGTGACCTTGAACAAATCTTTTCCCTTCCACAGGCCCTTAGTCTCCTCGGTTATAAAAAGAGAGCTGGACTAGATGGTCCTTGAGATATCTTCCATCTCTAAGCCTGTGATCTTACGAAGTCTCCTTAGGACCGTGGGCAGCCAGGGAGAGAGGATGAGGGCACAACAAAAAGGAAGGGGAGACTCAGGCAGTGGGGGAGGGGGAACAGAAAACCAAGGCCAGTCTGGGGGTAAAATGGGGGGTGGAAAGAGGTGGTGCCTGGACCAGGAGTAGTGACAGGATAACAGTATTATGGGAAGGCAACTTGCATTCTACTTTTTAAATAAAACTGGGGAGAATGCAAATGATGAAAAATTCTTAGTTATATATTTTTATGTTCAATCTTGTTTCCCGTGTGCTAGCTTTGTATACCCAACTAGATTTTCAACTCGTTGAGGGCAGAAGCCATGATTTCTACCTCTCCTTTCCTCTAGTACAGTGTTGAGCAAATAATAGGCAAGTGCTTGTTGATCCCCAAATTTTAGGGATTTGATCTCCAAATTTTAGGTCTCATATCTTCCCTGTCCCCTGCCAAGAACATAAGCTCCTTGAGGACCTGATCTTGTGTTGTTATCCCCACCCTAGCACTGTTTGCTTGTTTCCACAATGAAGGTGCTTAATAGATGTTGAATTGAATTTAGCTGGAGAGTTTGGTTCTAGAATTGATCATAGGCCCCCAACACCGCCCCACCACCCCCACGGAATGTTGTAGGATGAGGGACTCTGAACCCTTGCATTTACCCATCCTGTCCATACTCCTTCCTTGGAGTCCTGGGAAGCACTGCCTCTGCAAGGCTTGAGCTTGAGGGCCTGTATGGCATGGTGCCCAGCCCTGGCAGCCCAGCTGCTGGTTGCCATAGTAACACTAATGCTTCTCTTCTGAAGGAGGCTATCTGTTCCTCTTCCTTCAGAGCTGCTTGTTTTGCTGCATCCTCTAGCCTCAGAAAACCTGAGCCCCTGCCCCTGTGGCCTTGCCCTCAGGGCTATTTGTAGGCCATTATAGTATGTGCTTTCTGCTCCAAGAGACAGCTGGTTCTTGGGATCTTCGGGATGTTAAGGCACTGAGACTGAGCAACTTCTTCAGCTCATTAGCCTAGCTGCAATGAGCCTAGAGTGTTGACTTTAACTTGTCTATTCAAGTGTATCTGAGGTTTAGAGCTGAAAGAGGCCTTAACGGCCATTCAGTCTAATCTCCCAAATTAAAAAAAAAATTATCTTATTTTCATGAGCACCTTTTGTTTTTACACCACAGGCACTTTTCACACATGTCCCTCTCCTTACCCTCCCCAGAGAGCCATTCTTTGAAACAAAGATTTTAAAAAATCAGTTCAGTAAAACTAGCCAACATTTTTACTATGTCTGATAGTGTATGCAGTGTCCTGCATTCCTAGTTTCTCACCTTTGCAAAGTAAGGGGGTGGGGGGCAGGGTGCGCATTTTATGAGCTCTTCAGGGTCAAGGTTGGTCATAAAGTATTCTTTCTGTTTCCACTTATGTAGTTATTGAACATATATTTCCCTGGTTTTGATTACTTCCCTTTACATCAGTTTGTATTTTCTATTTGTTTGTTCATTTGTTTGGGGCCTGTGAATTGTCAGTGAAGTGAGCTCCCAGGGGACATAGGTCATTCTCATTGATGCTGACCTCCTACTTGTCTGCAATTTATAGTCTTTTGTAGGTGCTAGGGTAACAAAGAGGTTGGGACTTTGCCCAGGGTAACTAAACCAGCCAATGGCTGAGGCAGGATTGGAATCCAAGCCCTTGTGGTTTAGAGGCCAGTTCCGAGTCCCTTGTCAGGCTGCCTCTTCTCAGGCTTCTTTTAGTTTTTTGTCTTCTTGATTTCTTATAGCACAGTAATATTGCATTATGTTCTTGTGCCTGAGTTGGTCTCCAGCCAGCCCCCCAATCAATGGGGAACCAAGCTGTTGCTGTTTTATAGCACGAAATGCTTTCCAGCTTGCTCACTTTACAGATAAGAGCCAGAGAAGTGGGGTGATTTGCCCTAAGTCAAATAGGTCACCATGACCAGAGCCAGGCCATTGTAACCATGTGGCCTCCCATGTCCCCTCTTTCCAAGCATATTTGGCAGAAACCCCCTTTGTGGAGCACTGAAGACCTGAGCATCCAGTCTCTATACTATACATAGCACACAAACACACAAAGGGCCTCACAGAGTTGTTGTAAGGAGAAAATCAGATAAAATTTGTATGTAAATGGGAACTATTCATTATTAATCACATCTCATTATTTCTCAGGGGCACTTAGGTGGCCCAATGGATAGAGTAGGGAAGACCTGAGTTCAAATGTGACCTCAGACACTTATTAGTTGTGTGACCCTGGGTAAGTGAGTTAACTCTGTCTCAGTTTCCTCATCTGTAAAATGAGCTGGAGGAGGAAATGGCAAACCACTCCAGTACCTTTGCCAAGCAAACTTCAAATGGAGTCGGGCACAACTGAACAACAGCAACAACAAAAAATATTTTTCCAGGTGTTTTCCATTGGAAAGTAGTGTGTTACAGTGGAAAGAGCCATGGTTTTAGAACTGAAGTTCTAAACTAAGTTCACTGAGCCACTTACTACCTGCATAACCTCAGACAAGTCCCGTTAACTCCCTCCATCTGTTTTCCTGTTTGTAAAATGAAGGGGTTGGAGTAGATGACCTCTAAGGTAGCTTCCAGTTCTAAATCAATGATCTGTGAGCCAATCAAGAAATATTATGTACCCACTGCGTGTCAAGCACTTTAGTGAACACTGAGGATATAAAGAATTCCATACACACAAACACACAAACACACACACACACACCAAAGTCTCTGCTTTCAAGGTGTTCACAGTCTAATGGGATAAACTTTGGTGTGTGTGTGTAGGGAATTCTTGAAAACAAGATATATACAGGATAAGTTGGAGATAATCAACAGAGAAAAGGCAACTAAAGGAATTGGCCTGGAGTCAGGAAGACCTGAGTTCAAATACGGCCTCAGATACTTACTAGCTATGTGACCCTGGGCAAGTCACTTAACCTTTGTCTCAGGTTCTTCCACTGTAAAATAGAGGTATAATAATGCCTACCTCATAGGGTTGTTGCTGTCTCCTTTCCTCTTCCCTAGCTTTAAGGGGGAATCTAGAAAGGGTTCTTGTAGCTAGGCTATGGGGGAAGCCAGGAGGCAGAAATGAGGAGAGGGAGAATTCCAGGCATGGGGTATGGCCTGTTCAATGCACAGTCAGGAGATAAAGTATCCTGTTCAAGGAGGATAAAAGCCAGTATCCACTGATAACTGAGTACCAGGTGGGATGTGATGTGTAAGATTATTTGTCCTTCATTCTCGAAGAAGGCCATGACATTAGGGAGGTGATGCCATGAGTTGCAAGTGAATTAGATTTAAGCAAGGGAGGGCTGTACAAAGTCACCAGTCTCACTTTCTCCTCCAAGGGACATCTGGGTCCAGCGCCAAGATATAGATCAGGACAACTGGAGATGGCCCCCAATGCATAAGATAACTAGAAAGGTATGGGGCAGGATATAAAGGACTTTGAATTCCAGAGGATTTTATATTTTATCCTGGAGATGATAGAGAACCACTGGAATTTGAGTAGAGGGGAAAACATGGTTAGACCTGTACTTTAGGAATATTATTTTGGCAGCTGAGGGGAGGATAAACTGGAATTGGGGGAGGCTTGAGGCAGGGAGACCAAACACGAGACCATTGCAATAGAACGTCCAGTGATCTATGGTCAGAGATCAGTGAAATAGGAAGTAAGAGCAGCAGCAGCCACATTATTTGATTCTTCCATCACTATGTGGTTTGATGGCACCCTTTAATTGCAGATTGATGCCAGCAGGTGGACATCATGAAGGCAAAATGGATTGGTAACAACCTCCATCAGCCCTGGTGCATCACTACCCACACACTCCATGCCATGGTCTAGTTATGTCTGCTGAGGTTGCTGTAGAGTATAGTGTGAGAGCATTGAGTACAGGGGGAGTGGGAAGGATGTGGACCTTTAGGGAGCCAGAATGGAGACCAAACTCATATGAAACTGCATAGGGAAATGGAAAGCATGCTGGGAAATTCCATTTCTTCCCAGCCCCATGTAAAGACGCACTTTTGACTAAGCCTCTCATTCTGAGCTGTGCTACACACATGAGTGAGAGCTCTGGAGGAAGAGACATCATTAGCAAGAATGAATCAAGGGCAGCTAGGTGGCACAATGGATACAGCTCTGGAGTCAGGAGGACTTGAGTTCAAATGTGACCTCAGACATTTGACAGTTGCTACCCTGGGCAAGTCACTTGCCGCCCCCCCCCCCAAAAAAAGAAGAGTGAGCCAGATACATCTGGGCTAGACAGGAGAAGGGCTAGTTCCCTTCTCCTCAAGGGAACCCCCACACATACCTCAGAGAAGTCTCTTCCTTTGACTCTCAGCAGTACTCTTTATCAATTGAATTTCTTAAGCTTTTATAGATATTGACTATAGGCATGATCATTTTTGCTGCCAACTCTATGGGCCATCAGAGATACTGTAGGCTATGAGATGGGTCACTCCAGTTCTTAGTGGGGCGTTCATCATGTGAACTTAGAGATTGGTAACAGATCACGTCCTACAGACCTTTGTGGGGAAGACCTACTTCTGTGTATCTCTCCTGTGTATTTCTTTTATGTGTGGCATAGTATATGGTGTGCTAGACTTCAAGTTAGAAAGACCCCCATTTGGCAAGTCATTTTGACATGTCTGGCTCCCAATTTTTTCATTTGTGAAATGGAAGGAAGAAGCAAGGAAGGAAATAAGCACTTATATAGCACCTACTGTATGCCAGACTCTGTGCTGAGCGCTTTACAGACATTGTCTCATTGGATCCTCACAACAACCTTTCAAGGCAGGTGCTATGATTGTTCCCATTTTATACTTGAGGAAACTGAGGTTAAGTGACTTTCCCGTGGTTACACAGCTGGGATCTGAGGCTAGATTTGAATTCAGGTCTTCCTACCTGACTCCAGACTCTATTCAAATCATAACCAGACTCTATTCAAATCATAACCAGCTACCTCTTAATTGGAAAATTGGGGTAACAATAGAATCTGCCTCACAGGATCGTCGCGAGAACCAAACAAGATATCATATATAAAGTCCTTTGCAAACTTTAAAGAGCTATGTACATTTTAGCCGCTATTATTTCTGTCCTTTGGTCTTTTTGGATGGAACCCATCTTTTATGAGCCTGATTAGAGAGTAGGATGCCTTTGAGCAATCAAATTCCTTGTGCCCACACTTATATTTGGACCTGAGTTAAAAAGTTCTTCAACTTGGACCAAAAAAAAAAAAATCAAGCAGCCAAAGGAACCACTCTTTTCTAAGCTCTCACTTTCCTTTGTTGAAATTGACTAGAAGGGCCGAAGGAAAGAATATGTATCTGTTTACTTACAATGGCTTGGGTGAAACAATGTACCATCCTTGATTGTCTGACTCATTTGTCATCCTAAAGTGTGTGTGGAGGGGGGCGGGGCGGGCATCCGGATATCGGGTTACCTGGGGAGATTTCTGAGGACAAGTGGGTCACTTGTAGTGTCATATCTCATAATCTTTTGCCCCTTTGCCCATGCACAGGGGCTGACCCTATCCAAGCCCACCACAACTTTCGATGAATAGTTTGATGTTGAGAAGGAAAGCATAATGCAAAGGGTAGAGTCCTGCATCAGTAGTCTGAGAATGCCGGTTCTGGTACCACCTTTGTGCCTAGCTCATCGTATGCCCTTGGACAAATCACTTCATCTCTCTCCTCGCCTTGGTTTCCCTCAAATGTAAGATGAAGCGTGTGAACTCATCATTTTCAAGTTGGGGATTAGAGAAGGAGGAATGTGAGCCTATTTTCTCTTTAGTAGAGAGTAAGCGCCCTAAAAACAGGAGTTATTTTTCATTTTGTCTTTCTACCCCCAGGGCCTGGGATGTTTTACATATAGGGATTAGATTAGATTGGATTGGATTCTCCCTAGGAATAAAGGGAAACCTTTCCACTGTTGAAGAGGGCACACACCTGGTTGTTCAGAGCAAAATAGGAACAGGGCATGGGAGGAAAGAGGTTGGTGATTCTCTTTTGCTGGCTCTGAGCTTGAGAGTCCATTGGTCCCTGTCGGTTCTGTCCTAGGGAAGGTCCTGCCCAACAGGAACACCAGGAAATTATTACCCTCCCTTGTGTCTCACTGGGCCATTTGGTTCTGGGGGCAGAAGTCCCCAACTACAGCTGGGGTTTGGGGGATACTGACTGGGCAGAAAGGCCCTTCAGTATTGTCATTTGGTGTTGAAAATGAGTCCCAACCCTTCTTTAGGGGAAGCCAGGAGAGAGGTTGGTACAGGGAAGTGGATGAGGATGGGGTTGCTATAACAACTGGCTCCAGGCAGAGGCCTCTCCCTTCCAAAGGCTCAGACTTCACCCTGGTAGCATGGTTTCCAGGGAGATGGATTTCTGGGTAGAGGATGCTTTCTTTCTTAGAGCTGTAGGCAAGAGTAGACAGGCAGCAGGAGCCTCTCCTGGGTAGGGATGGGTGGTGGGTAGGTGGGGTAGGTCCTGAGAGCCAAGTCAGCCCGGAAGCCCCCAGCTAATGTCCTTTGCTTTTCTGGTCTTGGGCTGTCACTTTCTCTCCTTGGTTGCTCTCTCTAAGCTCAGTCTCCCTAGCAACAAGTCCTACTGACTCCTTGGTGTTGGTTCAGTGTCTATTTTTAGCCATGCTGCCAACAGCCCTGTTGTGGTCAGTTGTTCACAACATCCATGTGGATGGGTTGGGGGATGGGGAAGCAGGCATCTAAAATTCAGTCAGATCCCATGAGCATTTATGAAGTGTCTATTGTATGCAGACCCTGGGCTGGGGCAGGGGGGAGGGGGAAGGTGTGGAGGTGGGGGGAGAGATACAGAAACAAACCCAAGCAGTCTCTACCCTCAAGGACTTTATATATATATATATATATATATATTCTTATATATAGTGGGGAGAGAAGAAGCCAAGATCCTGGCTTTGCTATCCTTCTCCTACTCTAGCCATCGAAGGGTAGTGATAAGAGGATGAGCCTCCTCTTATCTCTGAGTCTTTTGTTTTATATTTTTTCATTTTAACACTTTTTTAAAAAAAAGTCCTCACCTTTGATTTTATCGGTATAGGGAATTCCCAGTGAGGAAATTTCCCTTTACCAATAATAGCAATCTCACACACACACACACACACACACACACACACACACGCACACACAGAAAGAGAGAGAGAGAGAGAGAGAGAGAGAGAGAGAGAGAGAGAGCACATGAGCTTGCTTATATTATCTTACTTAATCCTCAGAACAACCCAATAAGGTAAGTGCTAGTATTATCCCCATTTCGCAGTCAAGGAAACTGAAAATTAGAGGACACATAGCTAATAAGTGCTTTAGGCTGGATTTGAACTGGGCTTTCTGACTTCAGGTCTGACTCTCCAACAATTAGATCGTGCTATGTCTCATACCTGAACATCCGTGAAAACTTAGCAAATAAACGTTTGTTGCATTGAATTGCATTTCCTGGGTTATGGGGATCATAAGGGGGCTCATGGATTCAGTAATAAATGATCCTTGCCTTAAAGGCCGATGGTTTGGGTCTTCATTGTTGGGGAATGAATAGACTTCCTTTAATTTCTACCTTTAGGGGGGTCTTAATAGTATTTAAAATAACTGACGTTCATGTAGTCCTTCAAAACTCACAAGATGCTATAGATCCATTATGTCATTTGATCTGTCTCCCTTTTGAAAAGTAGATACTATAATTATCTCCACTTTGCAGACAAGAAAACTGAGGCCCAGAGGTACATTGGAAAGAGCAGTGGTTCCGAAGTCAAAGAATCAGCCTTCACATCCCAGCTCTGATGCTTACTTTGGTCATGTCACTTAATCCCTCAGTTTCCTCATCTATAAAATGAAGAGACTGGTCTCAGTGGCCTTTGAAGTCCAGTCTAGTTCTAGATATGTGATCCTATAGTAAGTAAAAGGGCCAGGATTTGTACCCATGTCCTCTAATTTCTAATGCAATGCTCTGAACACTAGACCATGCTGGTAGTTTCCCTTACTCTTGGGTCTTTGCATCATCATCATCATCATCATCATCATCACTAATATTATGTCACAGGCACTGTCCTAAGCACTTTACAATTATTATCTCATTTAATCCTCACAATAACCCTGGGAAGTAGGTGCTATTATCACCCCCATTTTACAGATGGGGAAACCAAGGCAAACAGAAGTTAAATGACTTTCCCAGGGTCCCACAGCTAGTGTTTGAAGTCAGATTTGAACTAGGGACTTCCTGCCTCCAGGAAGACTCCACTCTATCCATTGCACCACCTAGCTGCCAGACCATTTGTTTCAACTTCAGACAGAACAAGATGAAATAGACTTGAATAGTTCTAAGGGACTTGGGTGAGACGTGATGGAGAATTTCTTAATTGAAGGAGCTAAACACAGGAATGGCTTATTGGTGAAAAGTACAGACCTGACTTTTTTAGGAGCCCTTTCCTAGGAGGGATTGAATTTCTGTTGGCTACTGTGTTTTAGAACCTTGACCATCAGCTTTTCTGTACTGTATCAGCTTTCCAGTGACTCCCAGTATGGAAACTGACTCTATTAATGAACCAGAATATCTGCTCTACAACTTATTGTCTTAGGGAATTATTTGGGAAACTTAGAGGTCACATGACTTGCCCAGGGCCACACATCCAGATAAGTGTCAGAGGCAGGACTTTCTGATTTCCATGTCTGCACTCTATTTAGTAGGATATGCTATATGCCTTATCTTTATAGGAGAGATCTGGCTTACATGTTCCAAACTCGGAAACTGACTTGTAAACCGGAGTACCAAATTATTCATGCCTGCCACACAGACCAGGCTCCTTTCCCTCCCCCACCCCCACTCCCACCCCCACCTAGTTTATTTGGCTTCTTCTTGGTATTTTGGTAATTTGGAAAGCTAATTAATAAACAGAAATTTGCTTGGTGAATATAGATTCAGAGGTGAGGGAACATTATGTTATTGAGAAATAATTTCCATTTATCCACACTAGCCTGCTGAATTGCCCCTGCTCACTAAGGTACCATGGGAACATGGAAGTCAAACCATATACTTAGGACAGGCAGACAGCTTGCCCCTCTTTTCTGGACAGTACTGGGGATATGGGTGCATTTTTCTTCTCCAACATGACTTCTGTCTCTGGCTCAGTAATGACCATTTCAACTAACAGTCATAGCACCTCAGAGTTTCCAAGTTCGTAGCTAAATTCTATATCATCTCTCCTCCACAACCTGCCCTTCTCCTTAGTGTCTCTAGGTCTGTTAATGGGACTAGTGCTCTACCCCTTAACCCGGGTCATCTCTTTATTCTTTTTCTACAGCCAATCATTTACTAAGTTCTGTTGATTTTGCCTTGTAAAACCCACATCTATCAATCTCCTCCTTCACACCAACTACAGCCACCCTGAGAACAAAATCTCTTCTCTGTGGACCATAGTTAGAGTTTCCATGTGTCCTCTTACTTCCAGTCTATTATCTGTTGCCTGATTAATTTTCTTAATGCCTTGGTCTCATCATATCACTGCAGTACTCGAAAAACCTGCGGTGGCTCCCTAGTACCTCCACAATGAATTATAAACTTTTGATCCTGGTATTTAAATGCACACCACAATCTAGCTTTAACCCAGTGCAATGGAAAGTGTGCTTAATTTGGAATGAGAGGTCCTGAGTTCAAATCCAGACTCCATTCTTTTTATCTGGATAACTTCAAATAAGTGGCTTCCTCTTTCTAGGCCTTAGCTTCCTCATCTATAAAATGAGGTTAGAATAGATCAGAGGTATCAAACTCCTGAGTGCAGTCCCAAATAGATTAAAATATAATGGGGAAATGTTTAACAAAATCTATTAAAATACAATAGAACATAATGTTGCTTTGTGGTTTTCTAAGTCAATATGTGGCCAGCTGGGATGTATTTCTATTTGAGTTTGATACCACTGGACTAGATAGTCTCTCAGGTTGCTTCTAGCTCTGAATATGTGATCCTGAATATAGGCAAATCATCCTTTATGATATATTCCTTGTGGAAATGTTTCCTATGAACAATTAATGTGCAGTGGATTTAGCAATTAAAATGTCATTGATGTCTTTTTCTTAATTTATTTTTCTAGTGGAGGGAGAGAAACTAAATTTTTGTGAATTGAAATAAAATTAAATTGAAATTGAAAAAAAGTTGATGGTGGGACACATTGTATGACATACATGGTCTCTAAATTGTTGTGAGCCTGGATGTCATAGTAGTTCCTTGAACTTTTGCCTTTAATCATCTCATCCTAAGTCTGAGGATCCATCTTAATTTGTGGTCTTTGTTCACTGAGAAAAATAGACATAAATCTCTCTGTCTTGAAGGAACATACAAATGAGATGGACACAGAGCCATCATGTCTACACATCCAAAGTTGGATTTATGAATGAAAATGCCGGTGTTGTTCTAGGCATCGGGGATGCAATACAAAACTGAGACAGCCTCTGCCTCTGAAAAATTTACATTCTAATTAGGGAAGACAAGGCTTAGAGAGGAGTAGCTCCATTCTACGTTCTACTATTTTCCTTCAAGTCCAGTCTAAAATCTCATCTTCTACAGGAAGCTTTTTCCAACCACCCACCTTAATTCTAGTACCTTCTCTCTTTTAATTATTTCCTTTCCCCGCTTTCTATGACTTGTCTGTATATATTTGCTTGCTTGTTGACCCCCTCGTTAGATACTGAATTCTTTGAAGACATGGGATATCTTTTGCTTAGCACATGATAGGCACTTGATAAATGTTTATTGACTGACTAAGGATGTGCTTTCTTCCCTTGTTTTGTTAAACTGACAGCATGGTTTTTAAAAAAATTTTTAATATTCTATTTTTTCCAATTACATGTAAAAATAATTTTTAAACTTATTAAAAATTTTTTTGAGTTTGAAATTCTCTCCTCTTTCCTCCCCCTTCATTGAGAAGGCAAGCAATTTGATATAAGTTAAACACATATAGTCATGCAAAACATATTTCTTCATTAGGCATATTATGAAAGAGAACAGACAAAAAACGACACCACGATAAAATAATGTAAAAAGAATAGTATGTTTTGATCTTCATTTAAACCCCATCAGTTCTTTCTCTGAAAGCAGATAACATTTTTTTTCATCATTAAGTCCTTCAGAATTGTCTTAGATCTTTGTATTGCTGAGGAGACCTAAGTCATTTACTGTTGATCCTTGTACAATATTGCTGTTACTATGTGCACTGTTCTGGTTCTGCTCAATTCACTTTGCATCAGTTCATGTAAGTCTTTCCAGGTTTTTCCGAAAATATCTTGCCCATCATTTCTTATAGCACAGTAGCATTCTGTCACAATCACATACCACAACTTGTTCAGCCATTCCTCAATTGGTGGGCATCCCCTAAATTTCCAATTCTTTGCCACCCCAAAAAGAGCTGCTATAAATACTTTTATACATAGAGGTCACTTTTTTAAAATCTCTTTGGGATACAGACCTAGTAGTGGTATTGCTGGGTCAAAGGGTATGCAGTTTTATAGTTCTTTAGGATAGTTCCAAATTGCTCAACACAATGGTCGAATCAACTTACAACTGCCTCTGGTGCATTAGCGGCCCAGTTTTCCCACACCTCCTCCAACATTTGTCATTTTCCTTTTCTGTTATATTAGCCAATCTACTAGGTATGGGGTGGTACCTCAGAGTTGTTTTAATTTGCATTTCTCTAATCAATAGTGATTGAGAGCATTTTTTCATGACTATAGATAGCTTTAATTTCTTCATCTGAAAATTACCTATTCAGGTCCTTTCTTTTTTTTTTCCCAATTGGGGTTATAAGTGACTTGTCCAGGGTCACACAGCTAATGAGTATCAAGTCTCTGAGGCCAGATTTGAACTCAGGTCCTCCTGACTCCATTGCTGGTGCTCTATCCACTGTGCCACCTAGCTACCCCATTCATATCAAATGGGGAATAACTCATATTCTTATGATAGAATATTTCTATTGATGATCTAGTTACATTGAGTCATAGACTTAAAGGTTGAGGGGGACTCAGAAGGACACCAAGGCAACCCCTCCTCATTTTATAGATGTGGTACCTTCAACTAAGAAAAGTCGAGTGCCTGGCCCAAGGTCATACACCTAGTAATTATCTAAAGCAAGATTCTTTCTGACTCTCAGTCCAGTGCTCTATCTACTGCCTCTGTATGTTGAAAAGGAATCTGTTTTGTGGCTGAGAGTAAAAGATGAGAGTGAGGAATAGTCAGGTTACTAAGGTCAGACACCAGCATTATTGCAACTCTTATAAACAAGGGGTTTGTAGCTGATAGCCACTGGACTAGAAACAGTCTAAACTGAAGAAGCCTAAGTAAGCTCTTGCAGTCAAATTCTTCATCTAAGGAGTTTAGTCAGGCCAAAGTGAAAGGATGGGGATTGGGAGTTAACTAGGTAGATTAAAAATGTATAAAAAAGGCCACTAAAACCAGAAGTGTGGATTCGTCCTGAGGCTGAGAAGTGGACAGATCAAATGTGCTCTTCTCTGGGACTGTGCCTGGAGAGAAGCATTTCTCTGAGTTTGGTGTGGCAGGTCCTAGAGGGAGAGGGTGGATAAAAATGGGAGGAAAGGTGTCTGAATTAAGACAAATCGATGGCTCTTTGGTTCTATATCTGAAATTTGCATGAGAAGACCTGAACACTAAGTCTAGAGTTTGTAAAGATCTTAGAAATCTTTTAGCCTGATCAGTCAACAAGCATTTATTAATTGCCTGCTAGGAGCTACTCATTGTGTTAGGTACTGGTTTACAAAGACAAAAGGCAAAGCATGCCTGCCCTTGGGGGGGGGGGCTTATCTTCTATAGGAAGAGACCACATTCACATATATTAAGTATATGTTTGATGTATTCAAAATAAAAATAAGGTGAGTTTCTTGCCCAGGAAGGAAAGGCCTGTCCATTGTTTTGCTTAGCTGCTGCTTCGTGGTGTTTGAAGTGAACTTTGAGATATTAAGGATTCTAAGAGATGGAGTAAGAACATTCCAGCAAAGGCCAGAAGATTTAATGTTGTATGAAGAACTGCAATAAGGCCAGCTTGGCTGAACTATGGAATGCATGAAGGAGAGTCCTGTATAATAAGCATGGAAAGTTAGATTAAGACTAGATTTTTAAGGGCTTTAAATGTGAAGCAGAAGAGTTTTGTAGTTGACTGTTGTGAGAAAATGGGGAGCCAATGGACTTTGTTGAGGGGAGGAATGACATGGTCAGATCTGTGCTTTAGGAAAAAGCACTGTAGTACCATGGCATTGGATGGCCTTGAAGCAGAGAGATAAATTAGGAGGCTAATGCAACCAACCCTTTAGGCTGAGGTAATGACTGCCTGAACTTGAGTGGTGGGCTACGGGTGGAAAGAAGTGGGAAGTGATAGAAGAGATGTTGCAAAGGTAAAATTGATTAGACTTGGCAACCGATTGGCTATTTGAAGAGAGAGAGAGAGAGAGAGAAGCTGAGGATGATTCTAAGATTGAGAACTGAAGGGAAGGGAAGGGAAGGGAAGGGTTGTCATCTGCCCCTCTCATTTTACTGATGAGAAAATTAAGGCCCCTAGTAGGGAAATAAGATCACATAAGTAGTGAGTGGCAGTCAGGTTCTGAATTCAAGTTCTTTGATTCCAAATAACAATTAATTCATCTGCAAACATTTATTAGCTTCTATCACATGCTGGGAACTGGGACTGCAAATACAAAGAATGAAACAACCCCTACCCCCAAGGACTTATTCTAGTGTTCTTTTCATTATTCCTCTTCAAGTTCTGAGGTTTACTGGACTGAAAGGAGTAGCAAGGGTAAACCAGGACTTGAATTTCTGTTACCAGTCAAGGTTTCTATGTTTCCTAGAATTAATTAACTAGCATTTATTATGTACTTATTATTAAGTACTTAAGTACTCATTAAGTACTGTATCCCCAAGGCTAAACCCTGGGGATACAGCTAGCTATAAAAAAGTGACAACCAGCAACTTCTTAGAGCTTACTTATTACTTATATAGGGGATAGGCGACTAGGAGAAAAAATTTGGGTCTGAGGAAGTCACAGGCACAGTGTCGAGTTGATGCATAGATGGCCTGTTTTGAAGTCTTTTCCAGAAGCCTTGGTGCTGTTGATTTTGTTACTGTTCCCAGAGAGGGAAGCAGGCAGGTAGCTAAGTGACTTGAGTGGATGGCTGGGATGTGAAGGTGAATGAATCATGATCTGTAGTGTCTGGGCCATCTAGATAAAGTGGACTCTTTTGCGCTCTCTCAGCCTCTAATTCCAAAGGTTGGATGTCAGAGCAGGAGCCCCCCAGAATGAGCAGCTTTCTTCAAGGACTTGGGACAAAGATTCTGGAAGTCCGTGGTGCAGAGGTCCAGATTGGGTGCCGAGGGTATTGGCCAGGGTGGGGAGAAGTTGGGCAATAGTGGCAGGAAGATAGCCAGACAGTGTGGGTGGACGTTGGTTGGGATGTGAAGGAGCATAGAATACTTTCTTTCCCTTTCACTCCTATTTGGAGGGAAGTGCTTTTTTAACTGCCCTGGATTGATCTTCCCATAGTGCTTTCCTCCCTCTGCAAGGTCTGACTTGTTTACATAACATCCTGGATTCCTGCCAGAGGGGGTGTCAATGTTTCTGAGCTCCATCTGCAGCGAGTTCCCTTAGCTCATCACTAGAAAGGCAATTGATCCTTCCCAATGTTGTGGGAGGCTGCAGGCATGGGGTCTTCTGGCTTTCAAGCCTTCTCTGCAAAATCGTCGTTCTGACCTCCAGCTGCGACTGAGCTGATGAAGGGAAACAGGAAGGTAGCAGATGGGGGAGCCAGGCTTGCTATTTCATACCCACCTGGGCTAGTCATGCCCTCCCTTTATAAATAAATTTATTCCAGTGTCTGGAAGGTCTCAGTTAAAGATGCATGTTACTAACAACTGAGGTTCACATCATGCATATGGAGAAGAGGAAAAAGAAAAACTGGAATTACCAAGACACTTTTACACTATCTAGTGGTGATGGAATGCATCTATGGACCTCTAGCCACTCCTGTCTTCTCAAGCAGCAGTAGAAGTGGCAACAATAAGAAGAGACTGAAAAGAGTCAAAGTGATATGGTGGAAAACAGCTCCAGACTTGGCACCTGAAGCATGGGTTCCCATCCCAGATATTCTGTAAGGAACCTATGGAGACTCAGAGCAAATAATTTCATCTCACTGGTCCACATTTTCCTCCATGCTAGAGTGAGGGGTTGACCTACATGGTTTCCAAAGTCTCTTCCAGCTCTGATGTCATTTATTTTTTATACAATAATCATTTCCCAGTACATTCCTCTCACAATTCTTATGGAACCTTCCCTTGTAACAAAGCAAAAGTTAAGTTAACCTAGGGAGGGACCCCCTCTGACAATATAATGTACCATTCCTTATTCCCACCTCCTAGCACCACTAAGACAAGGAATATGTGTTTCATCATCTGTTCTCCAGGACTAAGATTAGTCATGGTTATTATTCTGAGCGCAACTGCTTTTTAGTATTGTTTTCATTTATATAATTGCAAATAAAACTGTTGATGTATATTGTCTTCTTGGTTCTGCTTTATTCTGTATTAGTTCACACAAACCTTCCCATGTTTCTCTGAATTCTTCATAGCCACTATTTCTTACAGTATAGTAATAATATTACTTGACATTCATATACCACAATTTATTTAGCTGTTCTTAAATTCATGGGCACCCACTGTGTCACTATGTTTTTTTGTTTTTTGCTCAAGTGCTAGGCTGAATACTTTGGTCTATATGGGGTTCTTTCTATTCTTTGACCTGCTTGAAGATACCCCTGGGTTAAGAGGTATGAAAGTTCCTGGATAATTCTGAATCTTATTTTCCAAAAAGGCTGGACCAATTCAAAGATCTTCCAACAGTACATCAGTGTGCCTGTCTTCCTATAGCTCCAAGCCAAGATGAAGAGACCAGGAATGCTTTTTTCTTCATTCTTCCCTTCAAAATGCCTTCAGCCCTAGAAAGGGTCAGGTAGTTTTCCTCCTTCCTCCTGTCATCTTCCTGCCTTGTGCTGGTTTAGTTACAAATCACTTGTCTTGGCAGGAATACCCCAGCATCAGCCTCTTCCCTCAGGCTTGAGATTCCTTAGTTGAGAATCTGGATTGGGTTACATTTCTTTCTACGGGTAGCCAGCACATGAAGGTAGGCTCTAGCTGTCCTCTCCAGCTCTTGGCTCCTCCCCAGGATGGCAAGGCTGAAGCTGGGGGTTGTGTGGGGCACAGTTTCATCTGTGAGGAGGGGGCAGGAAAGAGAGCTTACAGTCTACCCCCTTATTCCCAGAGCCTGGGTTGTTTTTGGAGCTCCTATTAGTAGATGTATACATGAGAGGAAGGGTGTTAAACTGGCAAGGCCAAGTCATATTAGCTAAGGGTGATAAGGATTGAGTTGAGAAGCTGACTTTGTCAGCCAGTGTGTTTGTCGAATAGAGTACAATTTCTTTCTTCCTTCTTTCCTTCCATCCATTCTTTTCCATCCTTTCTCTCCTCCTCTCTCCCTTCTCCCTCCTTTCTGCCTTCCTTCTCTCACTCTCTTCTTTCTCTCCCTTCCTTCTTTCCCCTCTTTTCCTTCTTCTCTTCTTTCCTTCCTTCCTTCTTCCCTCTTTCTTGTTTAAGCCAGGGATCTTAATCTTTTTTGTGTGTGTCATGGACCCCTTTGGCAATCTGGAGAAGCCTTCCCAGGAGAATGCTTTTTTAAATTCACAAAACAGATGATGATAATAGCTAATATATATAGTGTTTCAAGGTTTGCAAAAAGATTTACCTGTATTATCTCATTTGATAAAATACATAGGGTTGCAAAAACCCCACTTATCTTGAAATATATTTGTAAAAATATTTTTTTAAAACAAGTTGATGACATATACCCAGGTTAAGAATTCCTAGTTTAAACTATTGATTAGAAACATTTACTAAATAGAAGGCAAAGTAGGAATAACCAAAATATAACATTCCACCCATAACCTTAGGACATAATCTCCTATCCACATATACACTGGAGACGAGTTGGGAGGGAAGAACAGTACCTTTTTTTCCCCTAAAAGTTTACACTCTTCAATAGTTCTCCATTGAGCCTGCCACTTCTAAACCTTTAGCATAGTTCAATGAAAAGAGCACCCGACTTGGAGTTACGAGTCCTGAGTTCAAAATCCAGCTCTGCCATTTACTGCCTCTGTGACCCTGGGCAAATCCATTAGCCTCTCTGTACGTGTTTCTTTATCTGTAAAATGAAAGGGTTGGACTCTATGGCCTATCAAGGCCTTTCTAGTTAAAAATCTCTGACCCTTATATTCTGACGTTATTGCTCCCCCAACTTGAATTTACCATCTGGCTCTAGCCTATCTTTCTAGAATGATTTAACATTACTTTACTTCATGTCCTCTGCAGACCAGCCAAACAGCTTCTTGCTGTTCCTCTTACACACCAATTCCATCCCTGATCTCTAGTGCAGTGGCCGTTTCATTTTTGGTTCTGTATCCTTAGCTCCTAACACAATTCCCACCTTAGTGCAGTTTTAAGCAATTAAAGTGTATGCTGCACTAAAACTTTAGGGACACCCTCTATAATAGTGTTTAAATAAATACTTATTGATTAATCAGACTTTTTGTTCCAGTTCAGCCAGTCATCAACTCCTCCCCCCCATTATCTTCAGATAATGCCCATTTCTGGCTAGCCTTTGCTTTTTCTCTGTCTCCTGAAATGCTCCTCCTACCTCTCTACTGTTCCCAGGATTTTCATCCTTCAGAGCCCAGCTCAAGCCCCACCTCTGACCTCCTAGGACACAGGTTGTTCTGTACCATTCATTTATATTTAAACCATTTTCCCATCTAATTCCTTACTGCCTCTATTTTGTTATTTATCTTTTTACAGACTACATCTTGTCCTAATTAGATTTAATCTTGAGTGCTTTATCATTTTGAGGTTTTAATAATCTACATGAGGGCAGGGCTCATATTTTTGTCTTTTGAGTTGTGCCCTTCCCCATATCTAGCTCTTTTGCACACGGTGGACCCTTCGTTGAGACCTGACAGTGTAGAAGCTTGCTGAAAATAGCTTTCCTATACCCATAACTGTTTTGTACACTGAGTACCTTTTCTAGAAGAGACCCAGTTAGCCTACTTTGGGAGAGACATATATAGCATATACAACACACACATATTTATTTTCTTTTGGAGATTTCCCTGAAGTTACTACAGATAGGGACATACCAAGCTGGAGAATGAGAGAAACCTGAACCTTTCTTTTTCAACTCTAGCCTTCTCACCTAAGATGGAACCAGGAGCACTCCTGAGTTGAATCTGGGGCTCTCTGTCAGTTGGGTCACATATTGGATTTGAATAATCGCTTAGCCACTGGCTCATTCACCTGTGTGACCTTGGGCAAGTCACATTTTTCAGCCTCAGTTTCCCCATATGTAAAATGAGAGTTAGACTAGGTGACCCTTAAGATCCTTCCAGCTCTAAATTGGTGATCTTATGATCCCTTAATAATAATTGATGAATCAGGAAAAAGGGTGCCTCAGAGAAATTAGAATCAGCATGTATTTCTGTGAATACTTCACTCAGAACTTTCTAGACAAAACATACCATGCCCCACCCTAATGGAAAAACAGGGTTCGGGAGTAGCAGGGACTAAGTCTAAGGGATCCAAGGAGTCTGGGTACCTGGCAAGGCATAAGCAAACTTAGAAAGTCAAGCCCTGTAAAGGAGTGAGTTGTCACTGATAAGCCATCCTCTGCTTCTGGATATCCTAAGTTCAAACTATACGAAGTATGAGGCTTTCTTTTAGCAGTGACCCTTCATTTCTCCTTCCAAGGCTCCAACTCAAATGGCTGGGGCTTGCTGATGTTGCATTCTTGGGGCTTTCCTGCTGCCTTCCTGGCCTCTCGCTTGCCAAGAGGTCTCTTTTCCTGTTCCGCCTCTTCCAGTCTCACTTTGTTTCTTAACTTTCAGTTCCCTCCCTGCTTCCCTCTCTCTCTGGCCTTGGGCTCTCCTGTGTCCAGGTGACCTGCGGGAAGGTTGCGGACCCATCCAGCTGGCTGGCCAGCCCCCAACCCCCTAGGCTCTCCCTCTGCCCCACTCCCGGCCTCCATTCCTCCCAGTGGGATCCCTGCCTGGCCCCCAGGCTCTCTCCGTTAATCTCTTCCAGAAGTGGGAGTGGGGGCAGGGAGGGGAAGGACCTCTTTGGGTGGGGGAGGGGCTTTCCCTTTCCCCTGGAAGGAGAGGGATCCGCCCCCATAGCCCTTGTCCCCAGGCCCCTATGCCTGAATACTCCACCCCTGGTAGACCAGACAAGAGGGGGCTGGCCCGCTGCCAGCGTCTGTGAGCCGGCCCCCTCCCCCGGTCCTTTTCCTAGCCAACCAGGCACTCCAGCTGGACTCACGTGACCTGGAGTTCCTAGACAAAGAAAATGTTCAGGCCCTCCCCCCTATCCCCAACCTCCCCCCCCTTTGGACCCCTCCGCCCCCAGCCCCATCTCCCCCCTTACCCTCCCCCAAGACGGGCGGCCACAGTCTGAGCTTCTGGGCCAAGGGGGCTCACACCTGAGCTGGACCAGACAGAGCTTGCACCTGGCCTTATGGGTAGGTGCTTGGGCTGACCACTGGAGTGTACTGGGGGTTGGGGCAGGAGGGGAGCAGAGGGGCCAGGCTGAGGGAGGAGATGGGAAGTCTCTTGGCATTGCTGCAAAGATTAAGATTTGCCACCCCTTGTCTTGAAGGGATGTGTGATTATTTTCCCCCCAAATCTTGGCTCAGTTATTTTGGAGAGGCTCAGCTAGATCAGCAGCCAATCGTTACTTCTCTGGACTCCTTTGACTTTGCCCACCGAGTGAGCCAGGGCAGAGCCACGAGGCTAAAGGGCTGGCAGGCTGAGCAGCAAGGTCGAGGAGAGGATAGGGAAATAGGGGAAGAAAGTGCCAGAGGAGTGAGCCTGGGCCACTGAGTGGGCTGGGGACCGAGCGGGACCTGGGGCTTAAATGGGAACAGCTTCTTCTCATGCTTTGCTGGGCTCAATGGGGGAAACAACAATGGTGTTACCAGCTGACATTTATATAGTTGATCTAAGGCTCACTCTGATCTCCTGCTATTGACCTGCTGACTTGTGTTTGGGGATTGGGGGCTGCTGGGATGGAGATTGGTGAGACAGCGCCTGTGGTTGGCCCTGCTGGGCTCAGGAGTTCCATCACTCCTGAGTTCTCTTTGGAGCAAGAGCCAAGCCAGATAAGAGCAAGGGAAGGAGAGAGGGAGGTCCTGACTCGTAACAAGGGTGGGCACAGTTGAGCAGAGATCCTCAGCCACAGGGGCCTGGTGAGGGAAGAGAAGCCTGGGCAGGGGGGCCCAGAGTCAAATTCAAGGGGCAGTGGTGGGATCTGAGTCAGGATGAATGGAGCTTTCTTAAAATGTTGAGGGCTGGGGATGGTGAACAACAGAACCCTGACTGCTGCTGCCACTGGAGAACCAAGGAGGTTGGGGGGTGGGGTGGGGAGGGAGATTCACACAGTGGATTGTACTGATGTCAGCAGGCAGCTGACTGGGGGTGACAGATGATGGGGGTTGGTATTGTTGGGGTTGGCTAGAGCTTGGTGTGTGAATTGCTGGCTCATTGCTGGCTTTGCCTAGCTGGCCAGTGCCTTGAAGCTCGGTTTTATGAGTTGGTACATTAAGGCAAGGGAGAGAGAAAAGGGCCTGAGAAATGCATTCTTATGCCTGATTTCCTCTACCTGCCATGTGAGTAGAAAATGCAATCCAGGTTGAGGGTTAATTGAGCTCATGAAAAGCATGTGGAATGGTAGCCATTAATCTGAATGGGCTGAAGGTGGGGGAGAGGAGTTAGGTCTTTCTTTCCCAGCTATTGTTTACTCGGCACCCTGGGGTGGGGTTGAAAAATGCAAGGATTGAAGGATTTATTCCCTTGAACTTGCCCCTTGGCTCTCTTGTCTTGCAGCTTTTCCTTCTTATCCCTCCAACCCCCACTCCCCCAAATCTGCTTCTTCCCCACTGTTCCAACCCCGGTCTCCAACTATTTGCTCTCTTCTCTCCCCACCTCCACTGTAGCTACAAGCTTCCACTACAGTCTCTGAGATGACTGCTGAGTCCAGCCCAGGGGCAGAGACTATCTGCTCGAGTACTGGGATTACTACATTTAGCCAGCAGATATCAGCCACTGAGCTTGGCTGGCTGGGGAAGTTGAGGGGAAGAATTTTCAAGAGCTTAGCAGGGAAAATCTGAGAAATGACAAAAGGCTTGTGAGGATAGAGCAGAGAGGTTTCTGTCAAGCACAATTCCCTTTAAGGCCTCCTTAGCCGGAGGAATAAATCGTTTCACCATGTTAGTGATAGAGAGCGGGAGGGCCTATCCCTGCTGCTGTCTTTCAAACTCTCCCAGGCTTGAGAGAAAATCTTTTTTTTTTCTCTCCTCTTTCCACCCCATGGACTTCTTCATTCTCTGACCATCCTCAAGTAATGAAAGTTTCCGTCTATTTTCCCAGGCTGATGAGAAGACTCTCTCCTCCCCCTGGTGCCCCTCCCCCATTCTTCTGTCCTCTGCATTGACTGAGAGGTGCTGCCCTTGGGCCCCAGTGGCTCATTAACTTCTGAGCAAAAAGATCCTTTGGGTCTTCTAGGTCAGTGGCCTAATGTAGGTCAGGTCATTAGGGACTGAGCCCACTGCCTCCTCTCCACCGTCTTTTGTAGATGGGAGGCCTTGAGGCAGAAGAGGTTTGTTCCTTTAGTAAGAGTGGTGGAATGGAATCCCAGGAAGGTCAAAGAAAAGGGGGTGAAATAGGAGAAGGGAGCAGAGGAGGGGAGAAGTTTGAGAGACCGTAATGCCAGTGCCCTTGTCTAAGCTTGCCCCATGTGCAGGCGAGTAGTAGAATTGAGGGTAAATTCCCTGCTAGGTAACTAAATGTAGGAATAATTGAAGTGTACTTGATGTCTCAAATGCACAGCCAAGGGGCCTTCTCTTCCCCCGCACCCTCCCCCCCCCCATCTACGAGCATTTTTATTCTTCCAGCTGTCTGTGGGGGAAGAGTACACATTATCCCTTTTTATGAGTGGGTGTTGAGGTTCCCCGTGAGTCATCCTTAATTAATATTTGAGTGTCTGGCGTGGTTCTGGGTAGGAAGCCGTTTCATTTGTACCCTCCGGGCAAACTTTAGGAGACGGCATGAGTGAAGAAAAAAGGAAGTAACCTATGTCCAAAGAAATTGGACTTGCCTTGTGTCATTTTTTTTTTGAAGGTAGCTGTGAGTACACACCTTTTCCACTTAGGGAATGTTTTATGTTGAAAATAGTTATTTGAATTGAGATATGGAGGTGAGTGTAAAGAATGAATTCTTCAACTGCTTCCCACTGCCCCTAGGATAAAAGACAAATTCTTCAGCCTGACTTTGAAAGCCTCTCTACAATTTAGCTTGTACCGATCTTTCTTTCTTTTCTTAAATTTTGTTTATTTGTTTTTTAGTTTTCAACATTCACTTCTGTAAGATGCTGAGTTCTAAATTTTTCCCCCTCCCTAAGATGGCGTGCAATCTGATATAGGCTATACATGTACAATCATAGTAAACATATTCCCACATTTGTCATGTTGTAAGGAAGAATTAGAATCAAAAGGAAAAAAAAATGAGAAAGAAGAAACCAAAAGTGAGAGAAAGAAGATAGTATGCTTCGATCTGCATTCAGACTCCACAGTTCTTTCTCTGGATGTGGATAGCATTTTCCATCATGAGTCATTTGGAATTGTTTTAGATCCTTGTATTGCTGAGAAGAGTTAAGTCTATGGAAGTTGGTCATCATACAATGTTTCTATTATTATGTACAATGTTCTCCTGGTTCTGCTCACTTCATTCAGCATCAGTTCATGTAAGTCTTTCCCTGTACCTATCTTTCTTTTCCTATTTCATGTGCCTTCCCTCCCTTCCAGTCAAATTGGACTGCTTGCTTTCCCCTGTGGAGCTCAGTGTTCAATGTCTCACCTCTCCTGCTTTGCATAGGTGATCCCCTTTGTTTGAAATTGTTCCCTCCTAACCTCCATGACTTAGAATCTGTCCCTTCCTGCAGGGCTTCTTAAATTTTTTCCACTCTCCACCCCTTCATCACACTGTTTGGATGCACCCTCCTCCACTTCAGCTTAGATCTTTCCTACTGCCAGTCCTCTTTTCTTTTTGAATGACTATTTTTGTGATTCTTTGTATAATATACCTCTCAGTGTACATGTACATATCACTTAGGAAGTTTCAGTGACTCCCAGTTTCCACTAGGATCAAATTCAAAGTCCTCTGATGAGCATTTAGAGCCTTTTACAATCTGACTCCATCCTTTCTTTCCTGACTGATTTCACGTTATTCTCTTCTCGGGGAACTTTTTTCATCTCCTGCCCGTCCCCAGCTGTTAGTTTACCACCATCCCTTCGTTACTTTATTGACTTATCTATACATAAGAATGTCAGTTCTTACAGGACAAGGTCTATATTATTTTTGTCTTTATATGACCATCACCCATGTGGTCTTAGCATCCCCAGCTTAATGAATAAATGCTGTATTCCTCCAAGGAAATATGATCACCTAGAGGGCAAGGACTGGTGTCTTCATATCTCTAGGGTGTTTGATACATAATAGGGTTGGAGATTTAGATGTAGAACGGACATCCGTAAGCTTGCTAAATGACATTTCCCAAATCCTTGGAGGAGTGGAAGGTAGGAGATTAAAATGGATCTTCAAAGATTCCAGTCAAGAATATTTTCTTGATATTTAGGGTGATGGGGGAACCAGTGGGAAGGTTTCAAAGACGAGGATTAAATGTGAATTGTAGCAGCACATAAGAAAGACAAGATTGCAGAATAACACTTAAGAGATGATGTGCAAAGTGTTGTGGGAGATGACTTGAGTTTGGCATTGTGATTTCTATGCACCGGAAAGGAAACATGCCAGCTAGACTGACATTGTAGAATTTGGCAACAGGAACACACTTTTCCAGCCTTATTTATCACACATCACTCTTCTTCATATAGTCTTTTGTCATTCAGTCTTTTCAGTTGTGTCCTGACTCTTCTTCAACCTCATTTGGGGTTTTCTTGGCTACTGGTCAGCCAAATTGGCCATCTTGTTCCTCATATAAGATGTTCCATCTCCTATCTCAGCTTTCCACATGCTGTCCCCCCTTTCCGGGAAAACCCACTGTTCTCACTTCTGCCTCTTAGAATCTCTCATTTCCTTAAGACACAGCTCTAGTGTGACCTCTCCATCTTTCCAGGTGTCTTGATACCTGCCTTTGCCAACCATCATTCCCGTTTTGTCTCTCCCATTAGAACATAAGCTCCTTGAGGGCAGGAACTGTTTAACTTTTGCCTTTGTACTCTTAGCATCTAGCACAATGCCTGGCTAGTGGAAAGTGCTTAATACTAATAATACTAATTGCTTGTTGATTGATCTATAGTAGACTTATAATTGGAGAGGCTTCTCAGTGAATTTCCGCTAGAGACTTGGACTTGGAATTAGAAGACTTGGGTCCAAGTACTTCTTTTAGACACTTCCTAGTTGTGTTGTGTGATCGTGGGCAAGTCTCTTAACTTCTCTGGGTTTCAGTTTTGTCATTTGTAAAATGAGGGGTCTGGACCAGATGGCCTCTGAGGTCCCTTCTGGCTCTAAATTTATGTGTGATTCTAGGATTCCACAATTAAAAGCAGGAAGATAGAGTGGGGCAAGGGTAGAGTGGGCAATGTCTTAAAGTGATTGGGGAGGTTTGGGGAATGCAGAGACTGTCAGCACAGCCTTCTGCCTGAACCAGGGGGAGCTTGACTTGGACATTAGAAATTTAGGTACAGTTGCCTGCCCATTAGTAGAAAGAGCATCAAAGTCTGAAACTGTGCCATTAGAGGTTGAGTCTACAAGAAATTCATTGCTTGGGGAGTTGGGTAGGCTAATATATTAGTGGACCCTACTCTGAGAGGAAATCTAGAGAAGAATTTAGCCAGGAGTGAAAGAGTGAATAAGAAAATAATTGATTGAGCTCTCACATTGTTTGAAGCACTATATTATGCACTAGGAATAAAAGTAGGAAAACAAGACAGTCCCTGAACTCAGAGCTCACATTCTAATAGGAGGCAACACACAGGAGGTTTCAGCTTCAAGTTAGGTGGGAAGGACCCGTAGTCCTTAGGGTGCAGTAGCTATGTAGATGATAATACATCTTCAATGCCATTTCCATGAATAAAACCATGTTGGTTTCTGATTTGGCATTTGACGATGCCAAAGACTTTAGGGTTAAGAATTTTGTTGTCTGGGCGTTCAATGGCTTTGCCTGGGGTAGAGGCAGCTTCCCAACCACGTCTCCACTAGTGTTACTGCCTTGGCCAGTGGACGTATGGGCCAGGCTGGTATCAGAGGTAGTAGTGGTGGTGGTATGGGTATGGGGGTTGGGGGGGACTGTAATTTCTGGGACTCTTGGGCTTATCTGCCCATTGGTAACAGGTGGTTAGGGTGGTTGGTATTGGTGGTGTCAGGGCTGGTGAGCCTCTTCTTCACAATGGTTAATTCCCTCAATGATCACTGTGAGGACAGGATCAGTGATATTGGTGACAACTGTAATTTTTTTTTCCAAAAAAAACCTTTTTAAATTCATTTTTGCATTCTTTTTAAATTTTGAATTCCAAATTTTCTCCCTACCCCCACCCACTGAGAGGGTAAGTAATAAATCAATTATAATGTGACGGTGCAAAACATTGCCACATTAGCAGTATTTCCCCAGAAAAGCAAGAAAAATAAAGAAAGTGAGAAAATTATATTTCACTTTGCACTCAGTTCATTAGTTCTCTCTGTGGAGGTAGATAGAATTTTTTCATCATGAATCCTTTGGAATTGTCTTGGATCATTGCATTAATCAGTAGCCAAGTCTTTCGCAGTTGATCATCATTACAACATCGTTGTTACTGCACACGGGGTGATCTGGTTCTTCTCACTTCACTTTGCATCCATTCATGTAGGTCTTGCCATGTTTTTCTGAAACTACCTCCCTTGTCATTTCCTAGAGCATGATGGTACTGTCTCCCAGTCATATGCCCCAACTTGATCAGCCATTCTCCAATTGATGAGCATCCCCTCAATTTCCAACTTTGCCACTGCAAAAAGGGCTACTATAAATATTTTTGTACATAGAGATTCTTTGCCTTTTTTTGTCTCTTTGGGATACAGACAGGGCCTAGTTTCCATTTGTTCTCCAGAATGGTTGGATCAGTTCACTACTCTACCAGTAGTTCATTAGTGGCTCTATTTTCCCTTCATTCCCTCCAGCATTTGTCATTTCTGATAGGTGTGAAGTAGGTACCTCAGTGTTGTTTCAATTTACATTTCTCTAACCAATAGTGATTTAGAGCATTTTTTTAATGACTATAGGTAGCTTCGATTTCAACTTCTGAAAACTGCCTGTTTAATATCCTTTGACCACTTATCAGTTGGGGAATGGCTCTTATTTTTGTAAACTTGACTCCGTTCTATACTCAGTATATATTTGAGGAATGAGGCCATTATCAGAGAAACTTGCTGTAAAATTTTTTAATATGACTTTATTGTCTGGCTTTTAGCAAAATAGAGTTTCCTTGATTATCTGTTTTAATTAGGTCTATTTTTGCTTTTGCTTTATCTGAGATCAAGATTACTACCCTGCCTTTTTTTAAATTTAGCTGAAACATCAGATTCTGCTCCAGATCTTTATTTATTTTTAACTAAGTCCTTCTATTTCAAATATGTTCTAATCCATTCTGCCTGCTTCTGTTTTATGGGTGAACTCATCCCGTTCACATTTACAGTTAGGATTCTAACTGTTTCCCTCTGTCCCATTTTCTTTTTTCTTTTTTTTTTTTTGAGGGGGGAAGGCAGGGCAATTGGAGTTAAGTAACTTGTCCAAGATCACACAGCTAGTAAGTGTGGCAAGTATCTGAGGCTGGACTTGAACTCTGGTCCTCCTGACTCCAGGGCTAGTGCTTTACTCACTGCGCCACCTAACTGCCCCATCTCATTTTCTTTTTTTTTCCTTTTTATCCCGTCCCTCTTCAAGTCTATTTTCCTTCTAACCACTGCTTCCCTTAACCTGTCCTCTCTTTTATCAACATCTCCCGCTCCACCCCTTCTCTTATCCTCTTCCTTTCCTGTTTCCCTATTTGGTGAGTTACATTTCTATACCCAACTGACTATATATATATATTCTCTCTTTGAACCATTTCCAGTTCCAATGAGATTCAAGCATTGTCTGCCATCCCCACCTCCTTTATTCCTCTCCACTGTAAAAACTCTTCCTTGTATGCCTCTTTTATATGAGAAAAATTTCCCCATTCTACATGTCCCTTCACCTTTCTCCCAATACATCTCTTCTCACCCTTTCCTTTTTGGGGGGGAGATCATTCCAACATAATCTTGTACTTGAATGTCAAATTTTCTCTTCAGCTTTAGTCTTTTCATCAGAAATTCTTTAAAGTCTTCTATTTCATTAAACATCCTTTTTTTTTTCCTTCCCTGAAGTATTATACTCAGATTTGCTGGATAGATTACTCTTGGTTGTAATCCTAGCTCCTTTGCCTTCCAGAATATCCCAAGCCCTCCACTTCTTTAATGTAGAAGTCACTAAATCTTGTGTGAACCTGACTGGTGCCACAATATTTGAATTGTTTCTAGCTGTGTGAAGTTTTTTCTCTTTGACCTGCATCTCTGGATTTTGGCTATGATATTCCTGGGAATTTTCATTTTGGGATCTCTTTCAGGAGGTGATTGGTAGATTTTTTTCTCTATTTCTGTTTTACCCACTGGATGTAAGGTATTGGGACAATTTTCCATCATAATATCTTGAAATATCATGTCCATGCTCTTTCTCTGATCACAGTTTTCAGGCAGTACAATAATTCTTAAATTATTTCACCTTGATCTATTTTCCAGGTCGGTTGTTTCTCCAATAAGATATTTTATGTTTTCTTTTTTTTTTCATTCTTTTCACTTTGTTTTATTGTTTCTTGATGTCTCATGGAGTCATTAGCTTCCACCTGCCCAATTCCAATTTTTAAGGAGTTTTTTTCTTCAGTGAATTTTTGCACCTCTTTTACCATTAGGTCAACTGTTTTTTAAGGTGTTATTTTCTTTCAATTTTTTTGTGCTTATTTACCATGTTATTAATTTTCTTTTCTCAATTTTTCCTCTACCACACTTATCTCTTTTGTTAACTCTTCTAGTAATTCTTCTTGAGCTTAGGTCCAATTAGTGGTCTTTTGGAGGCTTTGCTTGTAACTGTTTTCATGTTGCTGTCATTTTCTGAATTTATGTTTTGGTCTTTCCACTTCCTGCCACAGCCAACTTCTTATGGGCAAATTCTGTTGTTGTTGTTGTTGTTTGTTCATTTTCCCAGTCCATTTCTTAATTTTGAACTTTATGTAAAAGTTGGGCTCTGCTCACCTGGGAGGGGGAGGCACTGTCCCAAGCTTCAGGCTTTTTTTTTGTGCTGCTGTTTTCAGAGCTAATTCTAGTGATATGCAAGTTTTTGGTGTTTCCAAGGTAGTGTGATCCTGGGAGAGAGGTACGGTCACTACTCTTGGTTTGCACCCTGGTCTTTACATAGGAAGGGCCCCTGGTTCCCTGCAGCCACCTAGCACTAGTGCCCTCTTTGCCTTAGAACTGCAACTAGGACCCCTGCTCCCTTGGGACCAACCCCTAGCATTCTTTTTTGCCCTGGAACTGTGACCCAGAACCACATATACTCAGTAGGATTGCCAATTGGTGCCAGCAAAAGGTCCCTGGTAATTTTTCTGACCAGTTATCTGACCCCCTTACTATCTGGGCTGAAATCTCCTCAAGCTGCTGCCACGGAGTGCCAAATAGGCCTCCACCCAAGTGTCACAAACTCCTTCCAACCTCAATTTTCTTAGGCTGGAAAAATGTCTCACTCTGACCTTTTGTTGGCTCTGTTGCTCCAAAATTTGATTTGAGATGTTATTCTAAAGTTGTTTGAAGGAGAATGTTCGGAGAGTTCAGCTGCCTTGCTACTGATCTACCATCTTGGCTCTGCCATAGACACTGCAATTTCTGAGACCTCTTGGGGTTTTGGTCTGTGCTAAGACCACCAGAGAGCAAAGGGAATGGTAATTGCATTGCTGGTAGTGGGTTGGCCCACCTGGCACCTGTAACCTCCTGTTTCTGCTCAGGGCTGTCTTGCTGCATCACTTCTAGGTTTATGATAACTCCCATTTCTTTGGTTTTTAATTTTTCAAAGCTTCTCTATGAGGGATTCAAAACCTTGGGCTCTTCAAATATGAGAGAATAGATGCCTGGCCTGTTAAGAGATTATATGAAGATTAATTAAAGATGAGACTGGGGAGTGAGATTTCTTAACTGCAAAAAAAAAACAAACCAAAAGAGCCCTAGAGAAGAAATGAAGGGGGTAACATTCAATTTGGGAAGGATGGCTTATAATTGGGAGTATTTTAATTTTTTTTACTAAGTGAATTGATTCATGAAGTTTATACAACATCTAGGAGAAGTGGCTATCTTCCTGCCATTCTCTTGGCAATTTCAGGGCATCTTTCTGAAAACAAAAGCCCTGAATAAGCTTTCCCTTGGGAAACCTCAATGTAACTGCAATGACAGTTACATTGGATATTTCTCTGTCTGTCCTCCTCAGGCTGAGAAGAAAGCCAAGGTCATTGCAGTGATGAATGTCGTAGAAGAAACCCAGGGATCTGGAGAGTCGCAGAAGGTGGAGGAGGCCAGTCCTCCTGCTTTACAGCAACCTACTGATCCTGCTTCCCCCACTGTGGCCACCACACCTGAGCCAGTGGGGGCTGATGCTGGGGACAAGAATAATGCTAAGGCTGCTGATGATGAGCCTGAATATGAGGTGAGTGTTTGGGTAGTACATCTCTTTAGGAAAAATAAACTTTGTTGATATCTTTTCTTTTCATATCATAATCATTTCCAGTTACTCCTCTCCTGCCAGTGTATTTCATGATTTAAGAAACAGAAAAAGAAAAGCCAAATCATTCTTCTCAATAATACTATACTCATAGTCCATCTACCTCTTCAGTGAAAGGAGGGAGTGCATTTCCTCACCTTTTCCTCCCTGAGCCAGGATTGGTAGTGATAATTCTCTAGTTCTTTCCTGTACTTAACTTGATACCTCGCTGGGCTCTTCCAGTTCCTCTTCCTAGCCTCTTTATTCTCCCACTGATCACTGACTTCTCCCCCAAGGTTCAAGCTTTTATCTTCGTTAAGTCCTTTACCCTCTCAATATACTAAATTTGCTTTCACATTTCAACAACTCCAGTATTTATTTCTCCAGGCTGCCCTTTTGCTCCATGTCTGTCACAGAAAGTAGATGAGAGACCTTTTACAGTGAGAGAATGGGGGTGGTATCCTGATGACAATTATAATAATAATTTTTACTTCTTTGGGCTGCAGGATGGCCGGGGCTTTGGCATTGGGGAACTGGTATGGGGAAAACTGCGGGGCTTCTCCTGGTGGCCTGGCCGCATTGTGTCCTGGTGGATGACAGGCCGAAGTCGGGCGGCTGAAGGCACTCGATGGGTCATGTGGTTTGGAGATGGCAAGTTCTCAGTGGTGAGTTCTTGGAGGCTCATGGCTTTTGGGGGAGGGTGCCACTTTGGGCACAGGACCTCCAGCCCTCAGCCTGGGGGCATACGGAGGTGGGTAATATCTGAAATTTGAATGGTATGGGAATGATCTTTAATTATCTTTGCTATTTCCTGCATCCTTTCTAACTCAGGGTGATGGTTTGTGGTCTTCCACAACCTCCAGAGTTCTTGCCCAACCTTCACTCTGTTGACTTGGTATTTCTTTCAGGTTTGCGTTGAGAAATTGATGCCACTCAGCTCCTTCTGCAGCGCCTTCCACCAGGCCACATATAACAAGCAGCCTATGTACCGGAAAGCCATCTATGAGGTCCTTCAGGTGAGTGTCAGAGGCTGAAAGGTGAGAGGGAGGGAAAGGCTAGAAAGGTGAAGTTGGAGGGTTGGTGACTAGTAGAGAGGGAATAGACCTTTCTTAGATCTTAAAGGGTCTAGCCAACAAGCTGGAGTCCACTCATAAGAGGATCTTCTGAAGAAACAAGGTCTATTAGTACGTAGCCTAGAGGAGAAACGCTGGGGAGGTGGGAGACAGATCGTTGAGTGTTAGGGAAAAACACTTGCTATCTTTTTTTTTAAGTATTTCAAGGGGCATGTCATGGTAGAGAGTGATCAATTAACAAGTATTAAGTGCTGACAGTGTGCTAGGCTCTGGGGATAGATATGAAGCCCAAAATGAAACAGCTCCCAATCAAACTATTTAGGTTAGACTTTTTTCTGTTTGGCCTTGAAGAGCAAAGGTAGGACCCATGGATGGAAGTAGCTGGCAGATTTCAGCTCGCTGTAATCAAAAGTCTGTTGATGATAAGTAGTGTCTAAAAGTATAATGGAATGCTTCAAGAGGTAGTGAGCTCCCTACCACAAGAGGTCTTCAAGGAGAAGCTAGATATTGATTTGCTGCAGATATCAAAGAAGGGATTCATGATTTGGACCAGGGTTGTACCAGATGACCTCTGACATGCCCTTCCAGCTAACTCTTAAGTCTGTGGTCTGTGAGGCCCTCTGGCTGCAGTCCCTCCTCTTCCCTTCACCTCACCCCCTTTCTACTCTGTTCTTCCTCAGACATTCTCCTCCTTCACTCCACCTGATCTGTGCTCCGCCCGCCCCCCTTCTACTCCCATATCCTGGCTATGTCCACTCCCACTGCTCTCCTCTAGTCTGGCTGTGCACCTGCGATTCTGTCCCTCACTCCAACCTGGCCATGACGCTCCCCCCCTAACGTGCTGCCCCACAGGTGGCCAGCAGCCGAGCCGGGAAGCTGTTTCCGGCCTGCCCTGAGAATGATGACAGTGACACAGCCAAGGCCGTGGAGGTGCAGAACAAACAAATGATCGAGTGGGCTCTGGGTGGCTTCCAGCCCTCTGGCCCCAAGGGCCTGGAGCCACCAGAAGGTAAATGCCAAAAGCCCAAGCCATGTACTCCAGCTGGCCAGAGCTTGGACTAGGCAGAGGATTGGGGAGAAGGGGTGGGGGAGAGAGCGTGCAAGAGAGTGAGCGCATGCTTACTCAGAAACCAGTAGTAGTTGCCATAGGCCTCCCCTGTTTCTGTAACCAGAGCAATAGCTTGGTGGGGGAGCTGGCCCAGTGGAGACCCCAGGGCTCACCGTGCTTCTCCTGCTTCCCCCCTCCAGAGGGTTTGGACATTAGAAACTAGAACTAGACCTGAGACTGTAGCCCAACTCTAGCTAGGACTGGGGTGGTTAGAGACCAGCTTTAGGTCTCGTTGTTCCTTACCTGGCATTTTGTTAGCCAGTAACCAGCTCTTCTACCCTCCTCCCTGTACAGAAGAGAGAAATCCCTACAAGGAAGTTTACACTGACATGTGGGCCCCAGTAGAACCTGAAGCTGCTGCCTATGCCCCACCTCCACCAGCCAAAAAACCTCGAAAGAGCACAGCAGAGAAGCCCAAGATCAAGGAGATCATCGATGAACGCACAAGAGGTAGCAGTGGCTGCAGGACATACTGCCTGCGGGAGACTGTTGGGAGGGGGCTGATAGGCCACAGGGCATGGAGGGCCACCACCAAAACGGTTTCTACTCTTTGACCCTTTCTTTGCTTTTCGTTATCTATGCAGAGCGGCTGGTATATGAGGTGCGGCAGAAGTGCAGGAATATCGAAGGTGAGTGAGTGGATTGTGGCTGGGATGACTTGTCTTCTGCCATCTTCTGGGCTTCTTGGGGAATCTACTTAGAAGATATTTGCTAGGAACCCAATGTATACAGCTGCTATTTATATAGACACATTGTTTTACCAGGCCTGCAGGCATTTCCCCGCTCATTTAGGGGAAAGCATCCATAAATATCCTTGTTAGAAATCTCCATTAGTTGAAGGGTAGGGAGGGGGAGAATCGAAAGTGTGCAGGGTCTTCTTCCAAGTCCCTATTCAGAAATGTAGTCCCTGGCTTTAACCCCTGAAAGAGAGGAGAGCCAAGATTCTGGGTTCCAGAATCGTATTCCTATTCGTGATCCTACCAGACTATCTGAATTAGGCCAAATCCTTCCCCATCCTAGTTATTTATCATCAAAGTAGATACACCCACCCCCAGCTCCTAGGGCTATTGGAAACAGAAGCCCAAGAATGGAACTGCAAAGCTGCCTTCTTTATATAAGGTTGTCGTGAGTACAATGGTTTTCTGCCTCTAGATGTGTCAGTGCATCCTACAGAAACTTTACGAGAAGAGGGTTATTTCTGTTATTTGGCTTCCTTTTAAATGTCCTTTTTAAAATTATTATTATGAACTTAATCATAAACATGAACATTTTAGTACCAAAAGAACAAGAAAGTGTTAGGTATGAAACAACTTTTTTCTCTTTTTAATTTTAAAAAGTGCATGTTAAATTTAACGCAGTAATAACAATACCGTCCTCATTGTGTTCTATGGGGCCCTGTTAAGGCCAAGTAGGATTGGAGATGGGCCATGGATGAATTTTCTTGATAACCTGAGTTTGGAGATCCTGCTTCTTATAGTGAACACTACTAAATGGCTTTGTTTTGATTTCTAGTAGACATTGCTGCTCCAGGAGATAAGAATTGGCATCCTAGATCTAGGGAACACATATTTTCCCCTCTAGTGCCCTGGAGAACTTTTCCATTTCTTTCATGACCTCTCAGCTCCTTCATGCATCATACCTTTTCCCCCTTTTGCTCTTGACATGCTGAGCCAGACTGGGCAAGGCATTAGTTATATCCCACTGAGATGCCTACCTGCCTTATCTGTCCTCAGACATCTGCATCTCGTGTGGGAGCCTCAACGTCACCCTGGAACACCCTCTCTTCATCGGAGGAATGTGCCAAAACTGCAAGGTAGGGGACAAAGAAACAGGTGTTGCCATATTTATTGCAAAATTCAAGAGACTTTTTTCCCTACTCCAGAAATGTGGTTCCTTACTTTCCACTCTTTATAGTCATGGGCCTCTTGTAATGATGAGAAGATGTGAAAGCATGGAGTTTCTTCTTTTGGGTTGATAAAGATTCTGCCTCATCCAAGACTTCTCTTTGGGTTCCCTGTTATTTTTCTCCTTTGAAAAATTTCTTACCATAATGTCCTGTGTTCTGTTTTATTGGGAACCCTGTTTCTTGGGCTGTCCCCACCCCAGGGCCTTGGTGAGTGAAGGACAGAAGGAAAGATTAAGGGAAAATGCTAAGGAAGCAGGGTTGACCGAATCAAAGATAACGAGCTGACCAGTCATCACCACCCCAGATTTCTTCATGTTATTCCCAATTAGAGGTAGAAGGGACCCTTAGAGGCCATCTCATCCAGCCCTGTCATTCTGAGGTTATTTCGACAGCATCAAGAGAATGACCAGCTCCCACCTTGCCCTGTGAGCCTGGATTGGGCTTGGGGACATCATAGAATCACATGGAAGGCAGGGCAATTGGGGTTAAGTGAGTTGCCCAAGGCCACGTAGCTAGTAAGTGTGTCAAGTGTCTTGAGGCTGGATTTGAACTCAGGTCTTTCTGACTCCAGGGCTGGTGCACTACTCACTGTGCCATCTAGCTGCCCCACAGATTTATTTTTCAAGGGGACCATAGATACCATCCAGCTCAAACTCATTTCAGAGGAGAGAAAACTGAAGTACAGAAAAAATAAGGGACTTTACCAAATTAACCAAGGGAGCAAATAGCCAAGCCAGAATTTGACCCTGCTCCTCTGACTCCCACTTTAGTATCTTCCTGTTGCAGCACACTGCCCCGTTTTAGTGCTAGCTGAAGTCTCCTAGATAAGGCTGGCATATGAAGCTAGGCCTAGTGAAGACAGTCTTGGGCTGAGGGTTTGGGTTCTGGGCCTGGCTCTTGCCCCAGTCTCCTGGAGGTTGGGGGAGCTGACCCTCATGCTGGTACTTTTTGGGTTTTGCCTCTGATGCTTATAGAACTGCTTCCTGGAGTGTGCCTATCAGTACGACGATGACGGTTACCAGTCATATTGTACTATCTGCTGTGGGGGCCGAGAGGTCCTCATGTGTGGGAACAACAACTGTTGCAGGTGAGAGCAGTCTCCAAGTCCCCAGCACCAAACATATGTTCATCCCGGGCCCTCATGCCTTGGCATTGGCCCCAA
The DNA here is from genome assembly GCA_028646595.1 of Phalanger gymnotis. NCBI lineage: Eukaryota > Metazoa > Chordata > Mammalia > Diprotodontia > Phalangeridae > Phalanger > Phalanger gymnotis. The sequence continues at coordinate 160,528,146 of CM053625.1, read as the reverse complement.
CGCTTAGCATCATGTCCCCAGGCACACCTTACCTCTAGCCCCGGGCTGGCTCTCCTGCCGCTTATGATCAGCTGATACCCTGTCCCAAGTTCCATACTTTTTGCCTTGTCCATTTCATTTCCAACTCTCTGCCCTAGGGTTCAGAGAAGCTGGCAGAGCTAAAACTATCTTCCTTTCTTCTTCCCTGGGGTCCCAGGTGCTTCTGTGTGGAATGTGTGGACCTATTGGTTGGACCAGGTGCTGCCCAGGCAGCCATCAAAGAAGACCCCTGGAACTGCTATATGTGTGGGCACAAAGGCACCTATGGGCTGCTACGGCGGCGAGAAGACTGGCCGTCGCGCCTCCAGATGTTTTTCGCCAATAACCATGACCAGGAGTTTGTGAGTGTCCCCCAGGGGCCTCTTCTCCCTTTATCTTCCTATGGACAATCAAAGCTCCTGCCCTTCAATCTGGGGTTCTTTGGCATTAGATGGAATAAAGAAGAGGAACCAACCTGAGCTCAGGAATTAATTGGGGTTGGTGAATCTGAAGATTTTGAGGCTGAGGTGGGATGGTTCTGGCCATAAAATAGGCAAACATTGTCTGAAGGTAAACCTCTCTTTAAAAGTCTTATGCCCTAATACTTACTTAGGTTCTTGTGCTTCTTACTCAGGACCCTCCCAAAGTTTATCCCCCAGTCCCAGCTGAGAAACGGAAACCAATCCGGGTGCTATCTCTTTTTGATGGAATTGCCACAGGTGGGTAAGGGGCCAAGGTCTTAGACACTAGGACTCCTGATTTCTTTATATGGATTTCATAGGGCAGGGATCATAAATATGGAGTTGGAAGAAACCTTAGAGGTCAACTAGTCCAACCCCCTCATCTTGCAAATGAGGAAACTGAGGCCCAGAAAGGTTGAGTGACTTGTCCAGTGTCATTATAAAACTAGTAAGTGGCAGAGATGGGATTTAAACCCATGATTTCTGACTCCAAAGTTGTTTTCCATTACACTGTGATCACCCTCCTTTTTTTCTAATAGTATTTTTTCTCAGTTACATGTAAAGACAATTTTCAACATTCATTTTTGAAAGAGCTCCAAATTTTTCTCCCTCCTTCCCTTCTCCAAGATAGCAAGCAATCTGATACAGGTTATACATGTGCAATCATGTAAAACATATTTGTGATCATCCTTGAGATAGAAGTATCTATTTGCAGAATTTTCATCTCTTCACAACAGTTAGAAAGAAGGTAGGGAGAGATCACAATCCTACTATTAACTACAACTCCCTGAGGAAGCTACAAACACCCAAAGATGAGGACCCTGGCTTAGCTATTACATCTTCTGCACTGACATATGCTATATGAACCTTGAGGGGTGAGCTCCCTGACTAGTCTTGTTTGAATAATGTTAATAATATTTATCTAGCACTTAAAATTTTGCACACTGATTTACATATATTACAGCAGCCTTTTGAGGTAATATTTAGCCCCATTTTGTAGCTGAGGAAACTGAGACTCAGAGAAGTTATGACCATTGCTCATGGTTACACACAGGTAGTAAGTGTTGGAAACTGGATTTGAACCAGTATTTTCCTGACTCCGGGTCCAGAACTCTTTCCTGTATCCACTGTACATGCCATGCTGCTTCTAAACTACTTTAAGGCCTTAGAAATGGATTGTAGATCAGACTTGACTTAAGATATTCTCTCTAGAGCTCAGCTCCTTGGGGATGAGGCTACACAATTGGGAGTAATTCTAGGTCTTTCGCAGACCCAATTTCAATTTAAGTCAGCTGGAGGCTTTTGCCCCAGGTTGGACATGTCCTATATCAGCAGGTCCCACTGAAGCGCCATCTAGTATGCTATTCAGACAACCTGGTCAACTCACTCCATCGTCTGGCCCCTGCTCAGCACAAACTAATTCAGACTCACAGCATGTGGTGAAATCCTGATCCTTGCTCTGAGCTGCAGCTTGGTGATTTGGAATTGGGCTCCTTATAATCCAGGGCTTTGGGAGTAGCCCCTGGCAGTGTTTGGGAATGGTGGAGAGGGTGGGAAAGATGCCAAGCTAGGAAGACTGTTGAGGCTCGTGTTTGGGCTGGTTTCCAAGTTCAAAGCCACGGACAACAGCCAATGGTAGTATTCTTTGCTGGCTGACCACAGGACTGTTGGTGCTGAAGGACCTGGGGATCCAGGTAGACCGCTACATTGCCTCAGAGGTGTGTGAGGACTCCATCACTGTGGGCATGGTGCGGCACCAAGGGAAGATCATGTACGTGGGGGACGTCCGCAATGTCACACAGAAGCACGTAGGTCACCATGCAGAGGGAACCCTACCTGCTCGCTATCTCCTTTCTTTCTATTTGCTTTTTCCCGTTTCCCCTCACTCCCCCTACTTAAAACAAAAACAAACCTTGTCCTTCCTCCTCTCTGTCCTGTCTTTCTGTCCCTTCTTTTTGGGGGGTAGAGGAGGGATTTGGAGCCATGATTTAAGTAGTATAAGAGATTCCTATGTATGGAGACACCCTCTGCCAATGCTGATCTAGCACCATCCTGCATCTTAGTCCTTGAGAATATCCTAGACCACTGAGGTTAAGTGACTTGCCCAGTCACATGTCTAGTATGTATCAGAAGTGGGACTAGAACCCATGGCTTCCTAACTATTCATCATGCTATGCTGCCCCTCTGCCAGTTTTTTTTTTTTACCCTTCACCCTCTTTCTCAGTCTGTCTCCTTGGGGCCTTTGGCAGGTAGGAGTTTGGCCAAATGCAACAGGACTAGACCAAGGGAGCCTTCCAACCCTTATGGGAGGAGATGGAAAGGGTTTGTCCTGGTGGAGATAGAGTCCTGGGATTATAGATTAAGAACTGGGAGGAACCTCAGAGGCCAACCAGACCAAACTCCTCATTTTACAAGTGAGAAGCCTAAGGCCTAGAGATGCAACTTGCCCAAGTGTCAGGCAGAGGTAGGATTCAAACCCAGGTCCTCTTCAAATCCAGTGGTCTTTTTACTATATATGCCATACTCAATAGACTTGGATACAGCCAGATAGAAGAGCCTGGATAAAGTTGGCTCACACTGGAATAGTTCCACATTTCCAACTTTCAGGGGCTTTGACAATTATTTAAATGTCACTCTTTGTCCTTAAAATGACCGGTTGTACAGATGGATAGTCCTAACCTGGACTTAGAAGTCCCCTGGAACTTAGATAAAATGAGAACCTGGGATCATTCGATCATAAATCCGGGGCTACAAGGGACCTAAGGGGCCAAATCCTCACGTTATGGAAAATGACTTGCCCAGCGTCACACAATACCAACAGTGAATAGAGTAGGATTTGTCCCTAGCTTCCTGTACCCTTGTCCAGGTAGGGTGATTGGCCTGATTGGATCTATCTGTATTGCCTGCCTGGGTCCCATGGCTGTCTCATTCTAGAATCCATAGATTTCAAGGTGTGGATAAGACAGGCATGGATTCGATGGCCCAGTTCAAAGCGGGAGGATTAGCTCTTCCTGTTCTAGGTTGTTGCTGGCTCCCTAGCTGATGAAGCTGGAATGCTGCTCAGCCTCTAGACAGCCCTTCAGAAGCCTGTCCTGATCTTCAGAATGCTGCCTCTCCTCTATTATGGAGCCAAAGGCTCATTGTTGCCTCTCTCTCCTTCATAGATACAGGAATGGGGCCCTTTTGATTTGGTGATTGGAGGCAGTCCCTGCAATGACCTTTCTATCGTCAACCCTGCTCGGAAGGGTCTCTATGGTAGGTGGTCCTCACTCTGCTCTTTTCCCCTTATTGATATTTTCGGTTAATTTCCACTGGAATACTTGTATTCTCTGACCTGGGATTTAGCTGTCTCTCCTCGGTGTCTTTGTGACCTTTTGCCCCTTACCCCCAGTCCCAATAGCCTCTGGTGCAGGCCCTCGATTTTCTGTCTCTTCTGCTTCTTGACCCTCCCTTGGGTCCCAGCTGATAATCTGGTTTTCTGCTCTTCCAGAGGGCACTGGACGGCTCTTCTTTGAGTTCTACCGCCTTCTGCATGAGGCCCGGCCCAAGGAGGGTGATGACCGCCCCTTCTTCTGGCTCTTTGAAAACGTGGTGGCCATGGGAGTCAGTGATAAGCGGGATATCTCACGCTTTCTGGAGGTGAGGCTGGTTACTTATGCTGCTTTGGCTAGCTCTTGGATAGGATCCTCCCCTTCCTTGGGCTTCATCTCATCCCATCTCTCAGAGCAAAAGCTGGGGGAAGGGATCAATGGCAGGTAAGCCTCATTGCTGAGGGCTTGCTAAGAACTTTTTCCAGAGAACATACTGAATTTTCTCTTTTGTTGACTTTTGCTCCTGCCTCCTATATCCTGCTGATATAGGAACCATTGAGGCAACCTAGTCTTTGCAGCCCCTTCATCTTATAGATGAGGAAACTGAGGCTTAGAGAGATTGAATGATTTACCAAAGTTCACGTAGGTACTAAAGGCAGGAGCAGGAAACTTGTCACAAGAATTGCTAAGCAGTAATTTTGTGGTTATTGAGGATCATAAATTGAGAACTAGGCATTAAATTAGACCCCTCATTTTACAGATGAGGAACCTGAGGCCAGATAGGCTAAGACTTGCCCAGGGTCACATAGCTAATAAAGTGTCCAAGGCAAAATTTGAACACCAGTCTTCCTAACTCCCAAGTCTTGCATTCATTTTGCTCTGTTCCCGACTCTATGGCCTATATCAGGAAGGACCAACCAAATCATTCTTATTGTCAAAAAATTAAGGTGGAATCAAATCATGTTTCCATGGTGAGGATGGACTGTAGAAATTGGTTTCTTGTCTCTCGTTCATGTTCTTAAGGTCAGGGCTTTTCTGCTGCATAATCTAGGATTTTAATTGGACCAGAACAGATGAATTAGAATTCCCTGGGTGGTAGTTGGGATGCTTTACTTGAAGGATGGAGACTTGTGGGAGGGGAAGTATGGGTATTGAGAACAGAGTTGCCCATGTAAATGTGACTGCCCCACTGTGTTATCATTGGCACATGTTATATTCTTATGTTGGTCATTCTTATCATTGTATTTTAAAGGTCAGCAATCTGGGTGGCACCCGCTATCTGTCATAGGGCCAGTCTAACCCTCTTATTTTACAAAGAAGGAAATTCTGAATAGAGGACTTTCCCCGTGGTCCCATAGCCGTTAAGAGCCAAGATTCAAATCTTTGGCCTGTGGACAAAAAATTGCTGCTGGAGCCAGTGGACCTGGGTTCTTGACCCTAATTGACTACCTGTGTGACCTTGGCAAGGCAGTTTACTATCCTGGCCCTCAGTTTCCTCATGTGTCAAAATGAGGAGGGTGGACTAGACAGCCTCTGGGGTTTTCTTCAATTCTTGATCTATGAGCCTGTGATCCCACCTTCCTAAATGCTGTCTGATGCCAAACCCAGTTTTTTGGTGAAAGGCATTAGGGAATGGTGCTCATGGCAGATCCAGCATCACTTGGTTTTCTTGCAAAGCTGCATTGGGGAAAAGTAGAGTAATAAGATTCTGAAATCATGAAATTTTTTTGAGTTAGAAGGAACCTCAAAGGCCCCCATTTTTAAGTTGAAAATATGGAGGCCCAGAGAGGTGAAGTTACAAAGTAGTAAAGAAATCCCAGTTTCTCTAACTTATTTTTGATCCTAGTAGTCTTAAATTTTGATATATCATATACTCAATTAACAGGCATTAATTATTCAACTCTGCCAGGCACTAGGATAGATTCTGATGATAAAAAGATAAAAAGCAGCATGTAGATATGTAAGTACAGCTTATGCAATGTTAGGTGGTGCAGTGATTAGAGCACCAGACCTGGAGTCAGGAAGACCTGAGTTCAAATCTGGCCTCAGACACTTAGTAACTGGGCAAGTCACTCAACTCTGTTTGCCTCAGTTTCCTCATTTGTAAGATGAGCTGGAGAAGGAAATGGCAAATCACTCTAGTATCTCCGTCAGGAAAACCTCAAATGGGCATCACAAAGAGTCAGACACAAATGAATAACAGTAACAGCACACAATATACACTGAGTAAATGAAAGGTAATTCTTGAGTGGGGAGAAGCAACCAGATATTAACTTTGTCACCAGATTTATAGCTAGAAAGGTCCTTAGAAGATGTCAAATCCAGTACATTCATTTTTACAGAAGGAGAGAAGTTAAGTGACTATCTGAGGTCAGAGGTTGAGATCAAGTCACCTGAGGTCAGAGATTTAAGTGGCCTACCCAAGGTTGTAGAGGAAGCAGATAGCAGGGCTGGGATTCAAACCTGGCTCCACTGGCTTCAAATCCAGTTCTCTTCCCCTATACCAGCTTTTGATCTTTCGATCAATCCTGGGTTTTCCCATGGGTGTGTGGCTCTGGTTCTGTTTGATGACTGAGGTGTAAAAGCTGGTGGAAGGTTCAGCCTTGCTAAAGAAGGTCCAGCAGGAATGGAAGCTGCCCTGCTTCCATTTAAGGCTTGGAGGGATTTTGTCAATGGTCCTCACGACCCTCCTCATTCTTTTTCCTATCTTCTGTCTTGTAGTCCAACCCCGTGATGATTGATGCCAAAGAAGTGTCAGCGGCGCACAGGGCTCGCTACTTCTGGGGTAACCTTCCCGGTATGAACAGGTTGGTGAGAGCAGGGTGAGAGCGCCAGCACATTTGGGGTGATTTGCATGGCTTGGAAGGGCTCATGGCCCTCGGAATGGACTTTGCTTCCCTCTCCCCTGCCCGCACCCTCCCCGTTTGCCTTCCCCTCTCTTCCCTCATTAGCCACTGTTCTAGCCTCTCTCCTTTTTATGTCTGCAAAGGACAAGGGGGAACAGGGACCCACAAAGGTTACAGCGCACAGTTTGATTACTTGGTGTAAATAATTGTCCTCTCCTTCCAGGAGCCCGTGTTTTTTTCTAGAAGGGAGGCTGATTTTGTGTTGATTGAACCGTGTGTGTAATCTTGTTAAATGAGATGGGGTATGTAAGGTGCTCTGCAAAGTGTAAAGGGATTAGACCTGTGATTTCCTTGATATGAGGGACTCCCAGGGGAAGAAATTCTCTGTACCAATGTCAATGAAAGTTGCCACCCTCTCTACCATTTATAGTCTCAAAGAGTTGCCTAAAGTGCAGAAGTTAAGTGACTTAGCCAAGATCACCCAGTCAGTATGTGTTAGAAGTAGGACTTGAACCCAGGTCTTCATGGCCAAGTCTTTTATCCACTACGTTGAGCAGCCTCTGAAAACCTTAAAACACTACATAATTGTCAGGGTTTTTTGGGGGGTGGGGGGAGATATGAGGAAACAGTAGGGGCAAGAGTCTAAACCTATGGTTTTATCAGTCTAGGGAAGACCTGATATGGCAGTTCCCCACAGATGTGTAACTTGTCTATAACAATAAAGGTGGTTAACAGCTCATGTTTATATAACTAGTCAAGCTTTTGCCAAGTGCTTTATATTCATTATCTCATTTAATCCTCACAACAACTCTGTGAGGTAGATGTTATTCTCTCTATCCCCATTTTGCTGATGAGGAAACTGAGGCCCAGGAGGTTAAGTACCATGCTTATAGTCACACTGGTGGTAAGCATCCGAGTCAGAATTTGAACTCAGGCCCTCTGCCTCCAGAGGAGTCATTGCATCATGTTCCCTAATAAGTGCCCATAATACTATGATCACAGACAAGATCATGGATTTTTAGAGTGGCAAGGAACCATTGAGGCAACCTAGTCTTTGCAGCCCCTTCATCTTACAGATGAGGAAACTGAGGCTTAGAGAGATTGAATGATTTACCAAAGTTCACATAGGTAGTAAAGAGCAGAACTGAAATCTGATTCCCTAGTCCTACAATACATTCCCTTGCACCAGAAGATTTGCCTGGGACACTAAAGAGGCTAAGTGACCTGACCTTGACCATGGTTGTCCTGACTTCAAGGCTGGCCCTCCAGTGACTAGGCCCTACTGCCTTTCTTCAGTTCAGAGAACCACAGGCCTGGGGCCGGCAAAGACCTCAGAGGCATCTATCCTAAACTCCTCACAAATAAAAGAACTAAGGCCCAAGGAGTTAAGATGTCTTGCCCCAGGTATCACAAGTATCACTGCTATTCCCTCTTCTACTACTACAACAACGACAACATAGGTGCCTACTGGTGTTAGGGCCAGCTGTGAACATTTAGCACCTTGGTAAAGCAGAAAGAATTCTGCCTTAATCCATTAAGGTTTCACCTCCTTGGCAGCCCTAGACCAGTTTTTTGAAGGATTTAAAACTTGTGTTTGCACAGATGAAGATAATTTGTGGCCTAGAACGAAAAGCACTTTCAGTTTCATTGCCAAACAGGTCTTGTTCCTTCTTCTATGTAAGATGTAAAAAGATATCTCGATGCCTCCCTGGGGGGGTGGGGAAAGCCACACCTGCTGGAATTTGCATTTCAGTGGGGAAAAAAAGATGTATCTCTTTCCCCAACTTGTCCACCTTCCCTACCTGCCTCTCACCACACCTTTTGGGAAATGTTTGCTCTTGCCCTGAATTTTCTCTCAACCAGGAGGGGCCTGTAAAGAAATTGGGTCGATCTCACTACTGGTGCCAAATATTCACATAGGCTTTGATTTGGGGGAGGGAACCCCCAAACTAATGTGCCGTAAATTTTGTCTTCTGACGGCCACACGAGTGCTGCCAACCTTGTTGTGAACCTTTCTCCTTCCCTATCTCCCTCCTCCAGTCTCCTATAACAGTGACTTACTAGAGCACATTGGGATGAAATGACTGAGTTGCTGTGTGTGTATGTGTGTGAGTGTGTTTCCTATTCCTACTCTGTGCAGGGTGTATGCATGTATCACTGGTTTGCATGTGTATTTGTGAAGTCTATATAAACTTGGCATGTGTATGGCATGCATATTTTGTATGTGTGTTCCTCCCTGCTCCTATCATTTCCCTGAGGCTCCATTTTTTACTGCCCCTGGGAATCTGGTCCTTCAGATACTATAACTGTACCCCAGACTCCTGATTTGCCAGTGACCGCAGGTATCATCAGTCCTGAACTATGCTGGGAGACTAGCTCTCACACTGAGATCAGGCAAGTCTGTTTTTATATCAATGAACTTTTAAAAACTTATACTCTTATACTTTTAAAAGTCATTCAACAAACTCTAGGGATTAGGTTACAAAGACTAAAACAAAACTAATTCCCTACTGGACTGGAGGAGGTAGAGGGACAATGATAGATAAATGAATACTAAATACATATAAAAAGTATTGAAGGTCAGTGTGATTTAATAGAGGTGGCCTAGTTGGAAAGATGTGGGTTCATGCCCTGCCTTTTACACATACTGGCTGTGGGATCCTCACACAGTATGTGGCTGTTTCCTGTGCTCCAATTGGTCTCCTTAAGACTCAGCAAGAACACTCCCTTTTCCTGGAGTCTTTTCCCAGCCCTCATTGCCCTGCCCTGTCAGCCCCCCCATCCCCCACCCTTTGTAGGGTTATTTTGGATCTAGTCTGTTGTCATTGTTGTTTGTCCTTCATTCTCAAAGAGGACCATGATGTGAATTGGGTTTAATTTAAATATAATTGGAGGACTGTGCCTCACTTTCTCTTCCCTAACCATCTGGGCTCAGTGGCAAGATATAGATCAGGACAACTGAAAATGGCCCTGGATGCAGTAGGAGGCCATGGCCTTTCTAAGCTAAGGTCTTTATCTAGGTCTCAGTTTGACTGAGGCAACACCCATTCAGTGATTAAGGCTAGACAAATCATCTAATCTGTACCTATTTATGTATATGCTGTCTCTCCCATTAGAATATAAACTCCTTAAGGGCCAGCACTGTTTACAGTAAGAGTTTAGTAAATGCTTGTTGATCTATTGACCCTGGGCAAGTTATTTTATTGCTCATTGCCCATGGCAATTCTTTTTGCCCTGCAGGAATGGTAGAAGAAGTAGTCCACCATGAGCTGAGTATATGAAATCACAGGTCTGGTTTAAAAAAAATGGAGAGCCAGGGTATAAGGCTGCTCTTTTTCTACTTCCATACACCAACCCTACCCTACCACTCCCCCACCCCCACCCCACTGAGATCAAACCCTCTCATGTATGTGACCAAAAAGCCAAAGCCTGAGTTGGGCAGTGACAATGTCTGCCCCCACCAAAAAGGAGGAGTCATCTGTTCTCTATGGGCAAAGATTGGTCATTACGATGCCTCAAGGATTTTCTGTGTATGCATTCTTTTCCTTTATATTATCTTAAGTATTATGTCATGGGATGGATCTTAGGTGTCTGGACTGGATGGTTGAATCATGCCCTGTCAGCTGGATGGGACCTAAGTTATCTAACTTGTTATGTTTTATAGGTAAGGAAAGGAGACCCAGAGAAGTAAGCCAAGAGACTTGCCCAAGACCAAAGACAAAGCATTAGATTAGAACCTACAGTTCAGAGATCTTTCCACTGTACCATCTAGAATCTTATTATCTAAGTCCAAGTTTTTAGGACTGTTTTCTTTACCCAGAGATCTTAGGAGAGTGTAGCCTACTTCGACTCTCTGGCCAAGGGAACAAGCTAGCTGAGGGTGTCCATTCCACTCTCTGTCGGGGTCTTAACCTAAGGCCTGGAATCACTATATTTTATTAAGCACATATCACTTACTAGAAGAAAAACTATGTAGACAGCCTGGAATAATGAGTTCCAGGTGGATCAATACTGTCTTATTCTTTGTATGTCAGTGCAAAAACTGACAGATACACACAGAAGAGAGAATAAGAGTTAGAATGTGGGTGTTGGACATATCTTCGGTGTGTGGATTCACAAGATTGTAAATGCATGTGTAAAGATGTATATTGAAACAATCTTGTTTAAATTTTCAACTCACTTCATTAACTTAAAACAGGCATCCTAAAGTCAGGACTCTTTTTAAACTCAGGGAAGTACATTTTAAAATCTTGTATTTAGCTTTCACAGGATCTCATCTGCCAATACGCAGGTGGGCAAGTGTGAGTTTCTCTACATAAGCCTTAGCACAATCCTTCAGTGGGTTTGTGCAACTGTATGACCTTTGGTATGTATTGTCAGGGGCTGGCTGGAGTCTGTGTGTCGTGACTGTGTCCAAGCCTAACTGGTGATTTGCCTCTTCTGTCTCCTAGGCCATTGGCATCTACCGTGAATGATAAGCTGGAGCTTCAGGAGTGTTTGGAGCATGGCAGGATAGCAAAGGTGAGGGACCAAGTATCTGTCTTCTCTCCTGGCAAGCCTAGACTGAGCAATGGGTTAGAATGACATTTTAGAAAACTACCAGCTTTGGGGAAGAAGGAAAGGTATCCTGGAGCAGGAAGGTAGATGTAGGGCCACAGAGTGTCTTCGCTGTGAGTATCCAACCAGCCTGGAAAATGGAATGATTGGCGGGATGAAAGCAAGGTACCTGAGACCAACTAAGGTCCAGCCACGTGCTCTGCTCTCCCTGTTTTTACATTCGTGGCCAGGAATAGCCTGTTCACTGTCATTCTTTCCTTTTGTCTCCAGAGTGGACATTGAGTACTTGTTGAGGCTTCCTAGCCAGAGCTTCATCTGCTCTCTGTGCAAGACCAGCCTCCCAGGTGACTCTCAGATTCCAAGGTCACCAGAAGCTGAACAAAGCACTTTTACTGTGAATTTGTTATTGGAGTCAGCATTTCTGACCATTTAAAGAACTTTTAGTTTGAGATACTTAGGGCATCTTTGTGCCTGGGGCAGAAAGCAGTGCCCTTCTTTGACCTCCAGGTTAACACTTTGTAGACCAGACCTATTTGTCTAGAAGAGGAGCAAGAGAAGCTAAAACTAGGAGCTAGCTGAGCTAGAATAAAAGGTCGAGGCCAGCACAGGAGAGTGGGAAAGGCAGGGAGGGGCATGGAGGCACAGGATGAATCAAGCTCTCTGCTCAGTCCTGCACTTTGGGCCTCATCATTGGAATCAGCTTGAATAACCGACCCTGTTTCCCTGCCCAGTGGAGATTGGGCCAGACTTCAGTAGGCTCAGAGCATAGCAGTAGTACCATGATACTCACACCTCTTCTCTTCTTGCTTTTTTCTAGTTCAGCAAAGTGAGGACCATTACAACTAGGTCAAACTCCATCAAGCAGGGCAAAGACCAGCATTTTCCAGTCTTCATGAATGAGAAAGAGGACATCTTATGGTGCACTGAAATGGAGAGGTACCCTCCCTCTTTCCCTCTCATTTCAGTCAGATTTCCTTGGTGGGGAGGGTGGTATGTGAGGTGGGGAAAGGGGAGGGTTAGGGAGGGTTTCAGAATTCAGAAAATGGTCTGGCTCTTTTGAGTCTCCTTAGACTCAGTAGGACTGATCTAGACACTGGCAAAGCTGAGATTTCCAGGAAACACATAGGGAGATAATAGAGTTCATTTTCTCGTGCTCTTTACTGAGTATGGACTTAGCTATCAGAACATAAATATAGACCCTCAGGAACAAAGTGAACTTTACTGGGAAATCCTAGAGTAAGGCAAGATTTTGGAGTGTTAGGTTTCTTAAGGGAGGGAAAAGTACAGGAGGAAATATCCCAATATGCATTACTAGGCAAACAATACTAGTACTAATCCAATCCCATGAATCTCTCACCTAAGAGAGACAGTGATATAGCAGAAAAGGCTTTGGAACCAAGAGGATCTGGATTCAATTCCTGCCTTGACTACTTACTTTTGGGCAAGTCTCACCTCATTTCTCTAGCACTTGGCACAGTGCCTGGAATACAGAAGGTGCTTAATAATGCATGTTTATTGACTGGCTAACTGATACTATGGACCTTGAGTTTCCTCCTTTTGACCATGAGGGGTTTGGACTATGACCTACCTCTAAAGTCACTCCAAGGTTTAGGTTTGTGATCTTCTTATCAGAGCCTCCCAATAACCTGTATTGGTTTAATAAAGTTCATTTGATCACAGCATTTGTAAGATCTTTCAGAGTCAAGATTGTTTCATTCCTTTATTTGTATCCCCAGCTGCCTAGCCCATAGTAGGTGCTTAATTGATTGATCATAGATTTATAAGTTATTAGATTTTTAAGATCGATTTATAAGGAACCTTAGAAATTACCTTGTTCAACCCCCTTGTTTTATAAATGATGAAACTGAGCAAAGGGCAGAGATGAGCTTCAAATCCAGGTGCCCCAACCCCAAAGCCAGTGTTAGTTCTGTTCTCCCACACTGCCTCCCTTAGGGGTCGCATCCACAAGATTTGTAATAAGTAATGGTGTCATATTTTTTTTTTATGAGTTTTCACAGATGGTGATGGTAATGAAAAAATCATCAGTGGTAATTGTAAAAGTTAACTTTGGGAACTTGAGAAACAATAGCTTTGGTCAACCCAGACCAAAATTCTCAGAAATTAAATTAAAACTCTGCAGGTTAGCATGCTTAACAGAGATGTGTGTGTATGTTAAATAGTATTTCCCAAAGTGTTTCACATACCTTCTGATTACACAATCCTCAAAAACTGTGGCATGTATTCAAATTACAGATTTGCTGGGTTGTATAGGATTGAAAGAAGGGACCTCCAGGTTCACCCCTTCCTACCCTTTTTGCTAATATCTTCTTCTAGGGTCTTTGGCTTCCCAGTCCATTACACGGATGTCTCCAACATGAGCCGTTTGGCAAGGCAAAGACTGCTAGGCCGGTCATGGAGCGTTCCTGTGATCCGCCACCTCTTCGCCCCCTTGAAGGAATATTTTGCCTGTGTGTAAGGGACATGGAAGTGAACTCGGATAGTGACATCTAATCAAAGCAAAACCACCAAGAACGAGAGGATGGAGAGAAGCATCAGCACCCGGAAGAGAAAAAAAGGAATTTCAAACAAACAAAACACAAAAAACCACCACAGATGCGAAAACATCCGCAAAGGCATCGCCAAGCAAAAGGGTTGGACGTCATCTCCCGATTTTTCAATGTTAAACTTTGATCCTATTTAAAAAACAAAACCAAGCTTCCCTTCCCCTCTTTATTATTATTATTATTAATATTATTATTATTATTTGGGTTAAACCTTCTAGTTTTCCACTCTTTCCAGAAGGGTTTTCTGTTTGTCTCGGTTTTGGCTTCTCGCTGTGACTGAAATAAGAGGGTTTATAATTTTTTTTTAATGCTGTAAGAGGAGGAGTAGGAAAACAGGGAACTACAGCAAAAAAAAAAAAAAAAGATACTCAACAAAATAAAAACAGCAACTCTACCATGCAGAGGAGAGATGAGGAAGGGGACGGGAGGGGTAAAGAAATATGTTATAGAAATCTATCATATATATATATAATGTGTATATATATATATTTTGGGGGTTTTGTTTTTTTGTTGGGGTTTGTTTTTTTTTGTTTTGTTTTGTTTTGTTTTTTTTTGGCTTGGGTCTGATTAGATTAGGAGCACAAGCAGGAAGAGAAAACTAGGGAGACACTCGGGCAGGCGGCGGCAGCCAAGGTCACCTCTAGCCACTGAGTGGGAATTTACCAGCACCATTCCTGGTGATGCAAAGTGAAACCCAACTAGCAACAGGGAAGATGAAAACACCCACATAATACACTTTTATACAGTATTTCAGGTGCCTACCACACAGGAAACCTTGAAGAAAATCAGTTTGTAGAAGCCGCTGTTACCTCTTGTTTACAGTTTATATATATATATGATAGATACAAGATATATATCTATATATAAAAAGGTACTGTTACTACTGTACAACCCGACTTCATAATGGTGCTTTTCAACAGCGAGATGAGTAAAAACATCACCTTCCATGTTGCCTTATGTGCAAAGGGTTTTAACCAAGGATGGAGAAAAGGGAGAGATGGTGTTTTTTTTCTTTTTAAAACATCGTTATTTTATGTTACTTTAATTTTTTAAATGGTGAAGAGAGGGGGTTAGAAAATAATCCCCCATGTCCCATTTCTCCCTGCCAAAAGGGTTAGGGAAGAGGTTAAGGTTGAGGGTATTAAAGACAGTGAGACGCCCTAACAGGAGACAACCTTTCCTGAGTCATGCAATAATTTTTTTTTTTTAATTTCCCAAAAGGAAAACTCCCTGGGCTAGATAGATGGCAGGGGCACAGGAGGGCTAGGATTCCACAGTTCCCCTACTTGAGTTATTCCACTGACTCCGGAGGATATCTCATAGAGGGGCACGGAAACCATCCAGAGTTTGGGGATATGTACAGCTAAAACCCCATCCTGGAGGAAATAAAAAAACATACAAAAAGTACTGGTGCTTTTCTGTCTAAGTCGCCTTTTGTGTGTTCTTTTATGAGAAGCCACCTGCCCGCTGTCCTGCTACCATCTGCCCTTTCCCTGCACAAGGCAGCCCCTGACCCCAGGGGGAGTGATGTTTTTGGTCATCTCCAAACACAGGCTGCAGTTTTATACTGGGAGGCTGATAACAAGGTTTATTATAATTGTTATGATTCTGATTCTGTTTGTTTAAATTTTTTTTTTCCTTTGGGATAAAATTAAGCCCAATACTACCCTCCCTCCTCCCTTTAGGTTAAATATTAAGGTGCAGGGAGCAGGGTGGGGAAAACAGGGTGCTTTTTTTCTTTTTTCAGTGGCTTCAGTGCCCTGGTTCCTAGGAATCCTGGCTCCCCCTCCCCTCCCTTCTCAGGCCAGGCCCAGATCCCCTTTATACAGTGCTAATTTGGCAGCTCACCAGTCCCTGAAAGTCTGCCTTCTGGAGACGGAATTCCATCGCTCCTCTCCTCCTTCAGCTTTCCCTTTGTTCTTCTCAAGTCTAAGGAATATCAAGTGTTGGAGAGAGGAAGGACGGTGCAGTCTCTCTCTCTTTCCTTTTAAATGTGATGTGAATTGTATGTGTGGTTCCTACTCTACCCCCTCCTCCTAGTACTTGGTCTGATGATGGCTGTACTCTTTCATCGTCTTTTTGGGGTTTTGTTTTTGGTTTTTTTTGTTGTGTTTTGTTTTCTTTACCTCGAGTCAGCCACGCTTCAAGTCCTGTTTCCAGAGACTTGACCCACTTCCTACTTTGGCAGACAGGGGCCTGGTGGCCCAGCCCGGGCGGGCAGTAGGAAGAGGAAACACTCAGTGGCTCCAGGGTATGAGCCAATGGGCAGATGCCTGCCTCGCTAGATGGGGTGTAGATATGTGGCATATAGAGATATATATATTTTATAATGGGAGGGGGGATGGAGCCTCCTGGGACCTGCAGAGATAGGAGGTACTCTCTAAAGTTCAAAGTCCCATATTACCATCCCTAGAAGGATAGGACCTCTGGTGATAGGCACTATATAAATACATAGATAGGGACATATATATGAAATATAATGCAATGGGGGAGAGGGGGCAGATGACTTTTGCTAAGCCTCTACCCTTCTCATTCCTTGCCACAGGCATAGATAGCCCCATACAAATCAATCTATCTCTTACATACAAACATACTTCTACACAGTTACAGCTGCACTGTTATATACACACAGACATAACCTTTCCCCAGGATCCAATATTTCATGGAGTAGAGCCCTGTACAACCACTTACCTCGACCCTGCTGTCCTCTTGAATGCAGTTAACCTTTTTTTTTTTGGTGGTGGGGGGGCTCTCCATGCCATCCAGGAGCTGTCGAGTTCCCAAGGTGCTACAGGTGGTAGGAGAGAGATTGGATCAGCTGATGTTTTTGCTAAGAGACACCCCCAATCCAAATGATAGCCTGCACTTCTCTTTAATGCCTCCCATAAAGTACAGGAAGGTCCTGAGCTAGCAAACCCTGGATCCCAACATCTGATTCCAAGGTGCAACCCAAGTCAACCTTCTCATCCATCTTTCTTGGCTTTCCACCTTAGCCTAAGGAACTTCTTGGAGGAAATAGGAAAGTGAGCCTTGGGCTAATACAAGCAGAGCAACTGGGTGGTGGTGGGGGAGACAGGTGCCTGAGGCAGGCCTTTAAACACCACAGCTGGTGTCCATCCAGGACAACGTTCAAAGACTCCTGCTGTCATTTGGGCTGTCTGGGCCTTGGTTCCCCAATAGTCTAGACCCAACTTCTGTTTAAATTGGCATCTAGTAGCTACACTAAGCTAGCCATCCCTTTAAGTCTAGGGATGGCATTGTGACTGGTGTTCGATGTTTTCTCCTCTTGGATCATTACTGGTTTTCCACTGGAGATGAGTTTGGTGTTGGGTTTCCTATTTGTGGTGCTCCCCTTTATTTCCCTTCTTTATCCAGCTGGGCTTCACTTCCCTACCCCATCCCACCCTGGTTTGGGAGGCCACCAGCACCACTCTAAGAGTGGCTAGTGGAGGAGGTGGGCTGCTCTTGAGTAGTCCAAGGTGCTCCCTCCCCTCATAGCCGACACTTGTTTCCAAGGTCTTCCCAGTCCCCAGTGTCTTTTCACTGTTTCCCTTCATTGCTGTGCCCAGCTTTATGCCAGCAGGGCCCTCCCAACTCCTGCTCACTAATCCTCTGCTCCTCAGCACCAAAGCCTCTTCCTTGCTCTTGATACAATATAGTCTAGTCCGTTTCCCAGACTTGTGCATAAAAATGTTGAATTTTTTAAAAAAAATGATCTGGATGGACTTGGGCTGAGCTTATATTAGCCAAGCCTTATGCCCTTCCCAGTGATATTGGTATTAAAAACCTAATTAAGGGGAGGAGGACTCTTGGTAGCCCCCCAACCAAGCATGCTATCCCATCATCCTATGGGCTAGGCTTTTAGGTTTGGGGACAGTCTTGGCCCCATATCCCAGCCCGGAGATTCTTCTGTGAGGATGTGGTCCTCCCAGAATGCATTCTGCCCTGGAGGGGGTTGATTTTCGATTCCCTAGCCCCTCCAGGGGAGAAGATCTCACCCTACCTTTTATTCTATTCTGGTGACCAGGCTATGCTTTCTAGATGATGGCTGTTCAGAAGAGAAGTCTTGGGAAAAGGGATTGTTACTGTGACTATCTTAGGGGCTTGGTTTTCAGTGGCTAACCTTCCTATGCCATGAGGACCTAGAGAGCAGAAACTTCTAAAGGAAAACATCCCCCTGCCTGGCAGGAGAAAACTTATTGACTCAGGAGTCATTTGGGCCAGTCCTTGATCTGGCTGAATAAAGTACTGGGCAAAGTGGCTTTGGGAGCTGCTTGCACAAACCTGTTCCCTCCAGTCAGATCAGAGGCTGGCCCAAATGGCCTCCTGAGTCCATGATTCACAGGGAGCATCAGGATACAGACTTGTGGGCAAATAGGTTGAATGTGCTAAGCCTTGATTTTGGAATGAAGGGAGCCTTCCATAAGAAATCACTTCCCTCAGGCATTTGCAGGCTCCTCTGGGTTACTGTGTTGAGTCATGGTTGCAGGTGGTAACAAAGGAGAGGGTGAGTGCCTTGAAGGAGGGAGGTGAAGCTCCATAAGTTCATAGGGGGCTCGGTAAGTTCAGCGGAGGGTAGGGAGCACTCCCAGCTCATTTCATTCATAGGGGAAGCTTGTCTGTAAGGGAACAGTGGTCTATAGGAACCACAGAAAGGGAGGGGACAAGGATTCAACTCAAAAGTTGTTCCTACCATTTCTGTCACTTCCATGATGCCACATCTGTCAATGTTGTAGAAATGAGGGCTTCAGGGGACAGACCAGCCACCCTGCCGTGCTTGGTAGGGCACAGTGCCAAAGAATGCAGCTGTTGACTGAGGCAAAGAGCAAATGAGGAAGTTAGTCTTTATTGGGCTGCTGCTGAGAACCCAAGGGGCTTTATGTTAGCTGGTATTAAACCCTCGGGTAGGGTCAGGGTGAGCGAGGGAAATAGATAACCTATATGGTGGTGGGGGTAAACCAATAGGCAGATCCAAGTTTCTGGATCCAGCCCCTTTTAAAAAACAAGATGGAATAGGGGTGCCGAGTTGCCACTTCTGATCTCCTTATACCTGAAAGCGAATGCCTTTTTTTTCTTTCTTTTTCTTTCTTTTTTCTTTTCTTTTCCTTTTTTTTTTTTTTTTTTTTTTTTTTTTTTTGCAGCTGAACATCCCATTGGAAAGCAAAGTTGCTCCTAAGGTGGGCTCCCAAGGATAGTTTCCGGCACCAAAAGAGCAGGTGTTCATATGTGACTGGCAGAGTCTTGTGACTTTGGTGGGCTCATTAAATTGGCCTGGGTTATGGGTCTAGGTAGATCCCAATGGGAAGGTACGGCTTCTTCCCCTCAAGCCTTCAGAGGCACCTCCCATATGGAGCAGCCGGCTCTCATCTTCTCTTACTTGTCTGGTAGTGAGAAAGAAGATCCCAAGTTTGCTAGTGGGGAGGAACCCTAGATAGGAATACAACCTGGGCTATGAAGACAGTCTGGGAACTACAATTGGGAGCAAAAGAAGGAAACATTTCAGCTGAGCCATTTGGGAGCGTTCTTACAGGAACACTGCAATCGTTAGTTTTCATATCTTAGATAAGTAGTTAACTATATGAGATTCTATATATATATATATGTGTATATGTATAAAAGTTGATTTTGGATGCAGTTTTTAAGAATTCCTGTCACTGTTATGCCTGGTGCTGAGCTTTGTTTGGGGCTGGGGTCTCTAAAGAGCTGTTTTCAGAAGCCTTCCCAGGAACCCCCTGGAGATAGTGTAGGGTTGGCCCTGGCCCGCATTGGGGCAGTGGTACTGAGACATCTTGGATATCATTTGGGGACGGGGGTGGGGGGGAGGGAAGCATTTTTGAGTCTTGAAAACATTCTGAAATGAACAGAATAAAGCAAACGCCAGAGACTTCCACAGGCAAAGCTGGCCTAGACAGCAAGCCTGCTTTCCTCCAGGACTTTGTCTGGTAGGATCTCTGTTCCTACCCGAACCTGGTGCTTTGGTCCTGGCGGATCAGTCATTTGACCTTGTTGTCAGGCGTCCTCTGGTATGGTGGAGACATTAATCTAAATGACTAGCAGGTACTGCCCTTGTTCAGCAAATAAATGGGGTAATGGGGACCCCTTGGGTTACATAACCAGGCAGGAACCCAGGTCCTTTCTCCAGTACCAAGTAGGACAGAGAAGGTTATCAGGGAGGGGGCTTCCCATTTTCTCATTCCCTACTAAGACTGTGGATTCATCAGGGCCAGTTGGGTGAGAATTCCACCCACCCAACTGTTCTGGGTGACCATGGTGGGTGGTCGACCCCAGGGGTATCTGGAAGGGGAGAGACAGCTGAAGGATACATAGCACAAAGGATCAACCCCACTGCCCTAAGCACCAGCTCTTAAATCTTTACATTTTGGTAAAGGAAGGATGGGGATGAAAGGGAAGGGAGAGAGTCTACTCATTCCCTTGCACCTGTTTTTCAGAAATGCCAACTAAGGTTGGCCTCTGGTGGCCTCTTGCTTAGCTGTGGCCCCAAAAAAGTGGAGTTTTGGGGCAGGGAGGAATGGGCGGCTCAGAGGCAGTGGGGTCAGAGAAGGTCCCATGACTAGCATCTGTGATTTGCCAATTTGTGTCTCCCCAACAGCTCCCCAAAAATGGAGGCCAGTAGGAATGGGCAAGTCCCTGTTGACTCCAGTAACTGGAAATTCTCACCTTGGATCAGCCCAGATTGGAAGGGGGTAGCTTTACCTGACACCAGATCAAGTGGTCTCCAGCCCCAAACCTGGGGAGATGAACAGGGAAATTGGAAACATGTCACAATTCATTTTGTAAAGTAATTTTGTTGAACAGCCCTAGATGTCAACAAAATGAGAGAGGGAAAGAAATGCCTAAATTCCTTAGAAGACACAGCGGAAGTAGGTGAATCAACAAGGTGCTAAAAAAAACAAAAAGAAAAAAAAACAAAAAAAACACATTTTATTAAAAATATATATTGTTAAATTAAGTCTGCTGTCTGGACAATGACTGTTTGTTTTGTTTTCTTGTAGTGGAGTTTAAAAGAGACTATTATTTTACTCTGATATATTATTATTAAAAAGGCATTTTAACTTTGTACTTGAAAACTAAATGAGCAATTTCATGTGTTTTAGCTGAGGCATTGAAGTAGCGGGTGCTTACCTATTTGTGGGAAATCATGTATTCATACAGAAGAATAAACTCTGTAGAGGATTTGGTTTAAAACAAAACAAAACAACAAAACTCTTACTGTTACAGAGATCTGGCTTTGGCCCCAGAGGCAGAGCGTTGATTCCACATTCCATGCAGCTAAATGCAGGACTTTTGTTTTTCCCAGACTATTTGTTTCTCCCCCCACCCCCCCACTTCCACCTTCAACTTTGTTTTTCTAAAAGTTCCCTATTTTGAAAAAAACAAAAAAACACCTTTTTCCTTTCTGTTCTGGTTTCAGCATCCTTCCATTATTTTATTTTTGTTTTATTTTGTTTCAGGTCGCTTCTCTATTTATTGACAATAAATAGTGTACATTTCACAGTCTGATTCTGCGACATCACAGGGAGAGGGTGTGAGTGAGAGGATCCCGCGGGTAGGTGGGTGGGTGGTTGGCGGGAGCAGTCTCTGGCCCTCTGCCCTCGGCCCTCAGCCCTCCCCTGGTGTTCTGTTGTATCTCTGTGTAAGTGATGCTCGTGACATAGCTGTTTATGAAATAATTAAAGAGGTCAATGCGTGCAGCAGATGTAGAGAGTCTGTCAGTTCCGCCTTCATCCCATTTTTTGGTGCCCAGAGAGTATAATAAAGATCCTTTCTAATGTACTTGTGCTGGAGAACACTTGAATAAATGGACTGTTTTTGTGCAAAAAGAAAAACCGAAAATCACCGGAATAACGTCCTTTTGTCTTGCGGCTCCTTCTTGGATGTAGTTTGGTTCCCCTACCCTAACTCCCTGCCACACGCTCCTGTTGGCTTCTTGGCCTGTGTACATGACACAAACTGACACACTTCTGTTCACCTAATGTTCAGTTTCCCATCTACCACTTAACTCCAATAGGCCAGTGTATCTGTGTTATTGTTTGGGTGGGTGTTGCCCTCCAGCACTGCAGATCTTAAGTTATCCATGCCAGCCCATCTTACGGAACTCTTTCCCATAAGTTCATTGCAGTGGGTTCCTCCAAAGTGCTGAGTGCCTTCTTCGATTTTTCTGCCCATTGAAGGATTACCAGAGGAGCCTATAGTCTACTCACCTGTTGACCCTTCACTCTCGGCATGTGACCAGCCCATCTTTTTTGCACTTTTTTATTTCTTTGATGATATCCGCTACTCTTTAGTTCCTGAAGCAAACTGGCACAGGGAAAGGGGGATAGAATTTGGAGTCAGAGGACCTGAGTTTGAAGCCTGGTTCTGCCATCTGGTTTCCCTGGAGGTCTCTGAGGTCAGTCTGACTTCTACAGTATGCTTTTGGGTTAGACAATTTCCTGACCACATAAAGCTATGTTCAAGCAATATGATAAATAAGGTTTTCCCAACAATTATTATATTTCCCCACAAGTGGCATAAAAAGGACTGATCTTAGAGCCCAGAAAGACCTGATTTCAAGCTCTGTCACTGATGTGTACCTCTCAGTGCCTCTCAACAACTCAGAAGGCATGTGAGTTGTCCATCTGCATTGGTGGAGGGGGATTCCACACAGGGAGATCCCTTCCTTCACACCAGTGAAATCAGAGATGTGGATCAAATAAAATAAAATAATTGTTAAGTTATAAATAAATTATAAGTGCTTGATTGCCCAAGAGATGGACATTAGTGTAAGAGACAGGCAAATTGGTTCTTGCCCTTGGCAAGAACCTCATTTAAGATTATGGTTCTTGCATTGTCTCTCTTCCTTCTTCCCTCCCTCCCAGGTACTGCTTCATGTAGGTTATTTCTATTCCTTCCCTGCCGTTCTGAAAAAGCTCTGTGATGGAGCACAAATTCAGGCTGGCATCTTCTACCTCATCTCAAAGCCTGAGGCCCTTTGGATAGGTCACAGCTGCATTTTTTATCACCTAAGCGCTCAGTTGGACGCCAACCAGCAGTTCCTTTTCTGTGGCAGTGGGATTAGGCCAGGATTACTTCAGTCCTTCAAAGATCTGTGATTTCACCAGTGTGGCCCTCCATGCCTTATGGGATGGTCATCATGAGCTGCTAGAGCTGAACAAAATTCAGCCCCTGGTGCCAGCCCAGAGGCAATGGGCCTCTGGACAGAGTCATAGAATTTCAGGGTTGGGAAGGACCCCAAAGGCTACCTAGTCTTGCCCATGTTTGGAAAAAATCCTTACTATAACATATGCATCCAGTCTATCCTTAAATTCCTTTGAGGAAGGAGAACCCATTACTGTCACCTCCTTATTTCCAATGGCACCCTTGTTCTATTAATGGATAGTTCTAATTATTAGGACACTTCTTCCTGATGACAAGATTAACTTTCCCTTTTTTGCAACTTCAAAAAGCATTTATTAAGTGTTTGTAAAATGCTTGGCTACTGGGGATAACCAACTTTTGAGGGGCTTACCTTCTACTAGAAGGAATTCATGAGGACACAGAAACATCAATACAAAATATATGTGAAGTAAATAAAGTGACTTTTTAGGGGGAAAGTAGGGTGCTAACTTGGAGAAGCAAGGCCAGGAAAGGTCCATTTGGACCCAGCTCCACACTATGGGCTTAGAGCCAGTCCTATGATGGCTGATGTACAATCTCCAGTTGAGACTGTACCATTTCCAGACTTCTACTCTGCTCTTTTGCCTTTGAGAACCCAGGGTCCCTTCCAACCCCATCGCTCTGTGGCAATAGAGTTGGACTTCAGAAGAGGCACCTTGGTAATTGGGAGATTGTTTCCTAAATTAAAGGAGAGATTTGTATTTTGCCCTGCTTTTTAAAAAGTCTTTTTTTTAAAAATAAATTTTCAATTAATAGGCATGTTTTCTCTCCCTTCCATACCTCTCACTGCACTGAAAGAAAAAAAAAGAAGTCAGTTAATAGACATTTATTAATTGCCTACCATGTGCCAGGCATTGTGGTAAGCACTAAGGATACAAAGAAAGATTAAAAAAAAAGCCAAACTAGTTCTGTCCACAAGGAGATCAGTTTCTAATAAGAGAGACAACAGATATCTGCACTAGCATCTGGGCAAGGTAGGGACCAGGAAGGAAGGAAAAAAGCATTTATCTAGCACCTACCATGCACCAGATACAATACTAGGCACATTACAAATATTCTCTCATTTGATCCTCACCACAACCTTGGGAGGTGGGCGTTACTATTATCCCCATTTCACAGTTGAGGAAACTAAAGCAAACAGAGGTTTAATAATTTGCCCAGTTAATAAGTGCCTGAAGCTGGATTTGAACTTAACTCTTCCTGCCTCCAGGACCAGTGCACCATTCATTGTGCTACCTAGATGCATGATAGATTTTGTGCAAAAAGTGGCATTTGAACTACTCTGTGGATGACTGTGACACCTTTGTGGAATTCAAGGTGGGAGAAGTGGCTACTGCTTTTGAATTTTTTATGATCTATGATCCCTATCTAATGCCACACAATAGCCAAAATAGTCTTCATCAAACCCTAGATCTGGCTATGTCACTTCTCTGCTCAAGAAACTTCAGTGACTCTCTATTGCCTCTAGGAGAAAATATATACTCCTCTGCTTGGAATTTAAAGCTCTTCTCAGTCTGACTCCAGCCTACCTCTCCCCCTCCTTCACCCTCTATCTGTCCCAGAAAGTGTTCATTGAAAGGTTAAGACTGGCCCCTACAACCCCATGCTTTCAATGCTGTGACTAAATTTCAACCCCAAATTTCTGATTCTACCATAACCTGTATATGCCTAGGATGGGACAGGACCATGTTCTGTACCTCCCCCTCCATCCTTCTAATAATCAATCAATTAATAAACATTTATTAAATACCTACTCTGTGTCAGGCATTGTGCTAAGCACGTCAATGATACAACCACATAGTTGGGAAGTAAGCATTGGGATGATTTAGTTGTTGGATTTTTTAAAAGTTTACCTTAATGTCCATGTTTACAAAAGGACGTTGATTGATTATAGATATTGGCTATTTATAAAATGAAGGGGTCAGACTAGATGACATTTAAGGTCCCTTCAATCAATCAACATTTATTTTGTTGTTGTTGTTGTTTTTCCAGGGGGGAAGGCAGGGCAATTGGGGTTAAGTGACTTGCCCGAGGTCACACAGCTAGTAAGTGTGTCAAATGTCTAAGGCTGGATTTGAACTTAGGTCCTCCTGACTCCAGTGCCAGTGCTTTACTCACTGCACCACCTAGCTGCCCCCAATCAACATTTATTAAGAAGTTATTATGTGCAAGGGACTATGCTAAGAGCCAAGGATAGAAAGAAAGGATAAAGTCTTTCACCTTGGTGAGTTGATATTTTAATGGGAGACACATCAAGCAAACAACTATGTACAGAGAAAATATATACAGTCTAATGAGAAATGATCCCAAAGGGAAGGCACTAACATGGTAGAGGACCAGGAAAGGCTTCTCGAAGAAAGTAGGATTGGAGCTGAGTTTTGAGGGAAGCCAAGAGGCAGGGGTAAGGAGGAAGAACACTCCAGGTGTGATGGACAGCCTGTGCCATGGCATGGAGTTGGGAGAGGAAGACTGTGTGTGTGTGTGTGTGTGTGTGTGTGTGTGTGTGTGTGTGAGAGAGAGAGAGAGAGAGAGCGAGAGAGAGAGAGAGAGAGAGAGAGAGAGCGAGAGAGAGAGAGAGAGAGAGAGAGAGAGAGAGAGATGGTCAGATATTTGCTTTAGGAAGATCACTTTGACAACTGAATGGGGGATGGACTGGTGAGGGGAAAGACTTGAAGCAGGGAGACCAAGTGGAAGGCTGTTGCTTTCCAGCCTGTCCAGGCATGAGGTGATGAAGACACCAGGGTGACCACCTGCGCCATGTGCACTAGGATAGTAGCTGTGTGAGTGGCTGTGGAGAGAAGGGGACATATATGAGAGATGTCATTAAGGTGCCAAGACTCAGAAGTGGATTGGATATGTGGAATAAATGTGAGAGAGGAGTCAATGATGTTGCAAAATTAGGTAAATGGGAAGATGGTAGTGTTCTCAACAATAATAGGGAAGCTGGGAAGAGGGAAGGATTTTTTGGAGGGAAGATAATGAATTCCATTTTTTTCATGCTGAGCTTGAGCTGTCTATGGGACCTTCAGCTTGAGAGTGCCAAGGAGAAGTTGGTGATCTGAGATTGTAATTCAGGAAAGAAGTTACGGCTAACTAAACAGATTTGAGAATCATTTCCATAGTAATAATAATTTAATCCATTAGAGTGATGAGATCACCAAGTAAGATAGTATGGAGGAAGAAGAGAAAAGGATCTAGGATGGAACCTTGGTGAGCACCTACAATTAGCAGGCATTACATGGATGAAATAGCAAAGGAGACAGAGAAGGAATGGTCAGGCAAGTGGGAAAAGAACGAGGAGAAAGCAATGTCATGAAAATCTAGAAAATCATGAAAATGTGTGGAAAAGAAGGATGAAGATTGAGAAAAGGCCATTTGGTAACTAAATCATTAGTGACTTAGGAGAGAACTGTTTCAGCTGAATAACGAAGTTAAAAGTCGAATGGTAGAGAGTTTAGATGGTTGGCAAGGTGCACAGAGGGCTGGGCCTGCAGTCAGGAATACTCATTTTCATGAGTTCAAATCTGGCCTCAGACACTTTCCAGCTATGTGACCCTGGACATGTCACTTAACCTCATTTCCTCATTTGTAAAATAGGCTCGAGAAGAAAATGGCAAACCACTCTAATATCTTTGCCAAGAAAACCCCAAATGGGGTCACAAAGAGTCAGACACAACTGAACAACAAGAGAGGTTTTAGAAGAGAGAGGCAGCAGAGGCATGGAATGTAGACATCTTTCTCAAGGAGTTGACAAGGGGAGGAGAGATATAAGACAATAGCTAGCAGTGGGAGGACGGTCATGGGAGCGTTTAAGGATGGGAAAGACACGGGTTTGTTTGTAGGCAGCAGCAGACAGGGAGGGATTGAAGATTAGAAAGGGAATGATAGAGGGTGCAATCTGCTAGAGAAGACAGGAATAGACAGGATCGAGGATATTGTAGAGGGGTTTGACTGAAGAAGGAGGACCACCTCTTCAAGACAGATGGTGAAGAAGGAGATAATGGGGAAAGACATTTGAACGATGTGATATGAGGAGACAGGAAGAAGAGACAATTCTCACTGAATGGCCTTCATTTTTTCAGTGAGGTTTCAGGCAAAGCTCTCAGCTGAGGTGGTGCCATGGGAGCCTGAGGAGAGATGAAAAGGTTTGGAATAGCCATTGTGGGAAAGTGAATTTCTTACTGAGGTGGAAAAGGGCTGCCTTGCTACAGTGAGGCAGTAAATTTATGGAACGGATTTGCTTGGCCTCAGTCACCTCAGTTTTGTGACTTTTCCAGCTTTGTTCAGCAACAGATGAATAAGAGAAAAGGCAACGGACATCAAGAGTAATCCAAAATTGGAATCTGGCAAAGCATGATCTGTGATAAGATCAGGGGGCAAGGGACTAGAGCAGGTTCCCCACCCCTGGACTAGAGTATAAAGGATAGTGTAGAACTGAACTAGTTTACCAAGCTGCTGAGACAGAGAAAAGAGGAAAGTGTAGCCTGGAAAGGGATGCTAGCCTGGGAAAGAATTGAGGGATGAAGGGGATAGGGTAACAGAATAAGCATTTATTAAATGCTCACTATGCGCCAGGCACTGTGTTAAGTTAATCTGCATAGTTAGCCCTAACTTCTTTTCTGAATTCCAGTCTCACATCACCAGCTTCTCCTTGGCTATCTCAAACTGAAGGTCCCATAGACATCTTAAGCTCAGCATGAAAAAAATGGAATTCATTATCTTCCCTCCAAAAAATCCTTCCCTCTTCCCAGTTTCCCTATTATTGTTGAGAACACTACCATCTTCCCATTTACCTAATCTTGCAACGTCATTGACTCCTCTCTCACATTTATTTCACATATCCAATCTGTTTCTGAGAATGCTCACTATGTGCCAGGCACTGTGTTAAGTGCTTCACAGATATGTGCCAGGCACTGTATTAAGTGCTTCACAGATATTACCTCATTTCTTTAGAGGTCACAGTGAAGATGATCAACAGGGTTAAGGGTTAGAAAGCACACATAAAGGAATCTCCCAGTTCATGAACATGGAAATGAAATACTTGTCAGTGATGCCAAGATCAAGGTTATGTAGCTGAGATGGAGTGTAGGACTTTTGTTGTTCGGTTATTTCTGACTCTTTGCGATCCCATTTTGGGGTTTTCTTGGCCAAGATACTGGAGTGGTTTGCCATTTCCTTCTGCAGCTCATATGATAGATGAGGAAACTGAGGCAAACAGGGTTAAGTGACTTGCCCAGGGTCACCCAGCTACCAAGTATCTGAGTCACATTTGAACTCAGGAAGATGAGTCTTCCTGATTCCAGGCCCAGTGTTCTATTCACTATGCTACCTAGCTGCCTTTAGTGCAGGACTAGATCACAGTAAATAAGTTAAGGAACTAGGAAGTCAGGGTATTTGAGAGAGTATCAGTATGAATGTTGAAGCCCCCTAGTATGGGGGCAGGCACTGGGGAGGAAAGAAAGACTTTGAGTCAGACACTGACTTCATTGAGGAAGGAAGGAGAGTGCCTTGTGTGAGTCAATGGGTAACAGCTGACCGGATCTGGTTTAGGTGATAAAATTGAACAGTGTGAACCTCGAAGGAGTTGATGTGAGTGATAGCGGTAGAAGAAGTGGCAATGGGGAGCGAGGAGTATTCAGACTCCCCCACCATGAACAATGAGTCAGTCAAGGTGTAGGAGCAAAAATACAACCATTAGTGGAAAGGGTAAGGGAGCACCATGGAAGAGATGGATAGAGTCGAAGTGGGACATTTGGGGGTAGCAGTGAAGGAGATAGTTGTGAAGGACTGGACAGCTGGAGATGGGGAAAGAATCACTGGTTTTGGGTAGAGTATGAACAGGGAGGGGTGGGAGAATATGTAAACATGGAGGACCAAGTCCAGGCAGAGTACTAGTGGCTGGAGAGAGCTTTCTCTCTCTCTCTCTCTCTCTCTCTCTCTCTCTCTCTCTCTCTCTCTCTCTCTCTCTCTCTCTCTGTCTCTCTCTCTCTCTAAATTAATTTATTTTTATTTTTCAACATTCAGTTCCACAAGCTTTTGAGTTCCAAATTTTCTCCCTGTCCCTCCCCTCCCCCCCCAAGACAGCATGCAATCTGATATAAGGTCTACATAGACATTCACATTAAATGTATTTTCACATTAGTCACATTGCAAAGAAGAATTATAACCAGTGGAATGAACGATGAGAAGAAACAAACCAAAAGAGAGAGCAGATAGTCTGCTTCCATCTGCATTCAGACTCCATAATTCTTTCTCTAGGTGTGGATAGCATTTTCCATCATGAGCCTTTTGGGAGTTGTCTTAGAACCTTGCATTGCTAAGAAGAGCCAAGTCTATCAAAGCTAGTCGTCACGCGATGTGGCTATAACTGCACACAGTGTTCTCCTGGCTCTGCTCTGGATAGGGGCTCTTGAAAGGCGGTGAATAGAATGTTCAGGACCCACCTTTGAGGTTCAGCCTGCTAACAGGTGGTGATGCTGTGTCTGGGGATGCCCAGGAGGCCTGTTTCACTGTAGACAAGAGCTGCCAGTCAAAAGTGAGTCAGGTCTGAGAAAGACCTCTGAACTACTGGAGAAGTCTGTCTCTTAAGGTTGGATGTGGGGACCAAATGAGGTAATATGTGTAAATTGCTTTATAAGGCTTAAGGCACCACATGAAGGAAAGCTATTATTATCATGTCACTTCCTGCTCCAGAAATATCAGTGACTTCCTATTGTCTCTAGGATTGTATTGTTACTGCTGTTCAGTCCTTTCAGTCACAACCCACTCTTTGTGATCCCATTTTTTTATCTTTTTTTTTGGCAAAGACACTGGAGTGATTTGCCATTTCCTTCTCCAGCTCATTTTACAGATGAGGAAACTGAGGTAAACACAAGTGAGTGACTTGCCCAGGATCACACGGCTAGTAAGTATCCAAGGCTAGTTTTGAACTCAGGTCTTCTTATCTACTCCTCAGTCTGTACTAGCCAGTCTGGCTCCTGTCTACCTTCCCCTCTCCTACACTTGGTGCTCCAGCCCAACAGGCCTCCTTGCTGTTATCCATATGCGACATTCCATGTGTCTCTCTACCTCTGCATAAATCCTCCTCCTCACCTGGAATGCCCTCCCTCCTCACCTTGGCCTCTTGGCATCACTAGCTTCCTTCAAGAGAAGGCCGTCCCTCATCTCTCCAGTTGTTGTTGGCCGGGTCTCTCTCTTCACCCCACCCCCAAATGACTATTTCTTTATAGATCTTAAAGCTGGAAAGCAATTCAGGGGTCATTCTGTCCAATCCTCTCATTTTACAGGGTAGGAACTGAGGCCAGGGAGAGAGAGGAAGGAAACAAGAATTTACCCAGTATGTGACAGGCACTATGCTAAGTGCTTTACCAATATTATCTCCATGGACCCTAATAACAACCCCAGGAAGCAGATGCTATGTTGTTATCCCCCTCATTATCCTCATTTTACAGTTGAGGAACCTAGGGTGGACAGAGGTCAAATGACATGTCTGGGGACACAGAGTTAGTAAATATCTGAAGGTATGTTCGAACTTAGTTCTTCCTGACTCTAGGTCCAGCACACTATCCACTGAACCACCTTGTTGCCTCTGTAGCTGGCATATATAGTGCCTTAAGATTTCCAAAGCACTTTATAAATATTGTGATATTACAGTGGACTGGGAGTCCACAATGGGGCTGTAGTCCTGGCTCTTTGACCGACAATAGAGCTAGGTCAGTCTCTTGGCTCACTCACCCAGCTGTCCCTAGAATGAGGAGAGTGGGTTAGATAAGCTTGAAGAGATCCATTTGCTTCTAGCCTAGGTCAGGCTCAAGGCCAACAGTGGTTCTGGAGGGATCAGAGTCACGGTGGTGTGTGTGTATTGGGGGATCCAACAAATGGTCACTCATCTGTAATCAGTTCAATTGGATTAATAGCTCTGGTGAGCTCCTTTGTGGATCTTGGAGCAGAAACCAGACCCCCGGCGCTCCTCATAAGCACCCTGGTGAGGGGGATGCTGGGGCACTTCCTGGGACTAGAAGGTCCTGAGCTCGCTGAATGGAGGGAGAGAGTGCCTTCTTCCCAGGGAGCTGACAAAGGAGGCCAGGTCAAGGGTGAGCTGAGAATCTTGGGCAGGGAGCAGATGAGAGTCATTTGGTTGGGAGGGTCCACTGAGGTTTGATAATGATGCACATGAGCACTGGTGGGACAGAGGGAGGTAAGAATAAGAGCGTGGGGGCTGGGGAAATGGAAATTCCCAGGGGGTTAAGGTGGTAGGTGGATTTATACCATTGAGTGTGGGAGCCCTTCGTGTAAGCACCTGGTGTGTGGGAGGAGAGGGGATCAGAGAAGAATCAGAGAAGAGAAAGTGGAGGAGGGTGCCGACAGGAGAGCTCTCTTCAAGTGTTTAGTGGGCTGTCATACACTGAGGAAAGATTACACTCCTTCCGTTTGGCCCCCGAGGGCAGAACAAGGGGCAATGGTTAGAAGATGCAGAGTCAAATTTCGATTCGATTCCAGGGAAGTTTCCCCAATTATTACAGCTGTCCCAGAGTGTCATCAGTTATTCCAGGAGATAGTGAGCTCCCCATCATTGATGGTCTTCAAGGAGAAGCTGGTCTTTGTTGTTGTTCAGCCATGTCCAACTCTTCATAACCCAATGGGGTTTTCTTGGCAAAGATCCTGTAGTGGTTCGCCATTTTCTTCCCTAGTTTTACTTGCCCAGGGTCACACTGCTAACAAGTGTCTGAGGTCAAATTTGAACTTTGATCTTTCTGGTCTCTCGGCCTAGTGCCCTATGTACTATGCCATCTAGTGGCTGGATGGATGCTCATTAGGTTGTGCAAGATTCTTTTTAGGTTTGAGTTCAACTAGATGGCTGCTGAGGTCCCTTTCAGCTCTGAAATTCTGCATAGCAAAGGGCACCCAATGCAGAGACCAAGAGCAAAGATGCTGGGGCTGGTGAATCTACCCCATTTCTTTATCCTCCTCCCTCCATTCAGGGCTCAGGCCCAGTTCTTTCACAAGCTTCTCTGAGAATATCCTGCCTTGCTCTCTCTGAGAGAGTCCTATCCCACATCTGTATCCAGAGACATAGGCACCTGGCCTGGCTTGGCATAGCCTGGAGGGAAAGAGCTGGAACTGAAATACTCTAAATTCAGAGACCATACCTATCGTCACTCACATTCTCCAAGGCTGGTTTCTACAGTGAAACGGCTTTCATATTGGTATCATGATGCAAAAGGCCATTATTCACAAAGAATAACTCTACAGTTATATATATATACATATATATATATATATATATATATTTTTTTTTTTCCTGAGAGCCAATGTGGTATAGGAGATAGAGAGCCTGCCCTGGATCCAGGAAGATTTGGGTTCAGGTCCCACTTCTGTCTGTGTGACCCTGGGCAAGTCACTTACCTTTGGCCACTGTTCTAGACAGCTCTCTAATACAAGATCCAGAGAAAGGTACTGCCCTGTATTAAAAGGAGTTTCCTTTTCTGGGAGAACCCAATAACAATAACGTCACTAGCCCAGTCCCTTTCTCTTTATTTCTAGAGTATTCTTCCCCGCCTCGAGTTTACTTACTCTTTTGCAAGGGGGCAAGGAGATTGTGGTGAGAGGGGTGTATAGAAGGTAGAAAGCACAGCATTTGTAGAAAACGGAACTAGGTTTTAGCTTCCTCATTTTACAAATGAGGGGCTTAGAGTGAATGACCTTAGGTTTCTTGTAGCTCTAAATATGTGCAATGTGAAACTATGAGATGTTGGAAAATTAGAAAGGACCTCAGAGATTCCTTCTACTGCTTTACAGATCAACAGCCAATTTTACAGAAATTGGGGCCTGGTGAGGTTGCCTGGGCTTACACAGCTAGGCAGTAGTAACGCTGGGACTGGAATTCAAAGTGTTCTTCACCCTCTCCCACTCAAAAGTATAGTTCATGAGTCCACACAAATATGCTTACTCTTACTAGTCAGGTAGGCAGCTAGGAAGAGCAGCGGACGAGTGCAGGCCCTGGACTTAGGAAGTTCAAATTCAGCCTCAGACATTTGCTAGCTGGGTGACCTCAGGCAAGTCACTTAACCCTGTTTGCCTCAGTTTCTTCATCTGTCAAATGAGCTGGAGAATGTCAAATGACGAACCACTCCAGTATCTTTGCCAAGAAAACCCCAAGTGGGGTTATAAAGAGTTGGGGGAAAAAATGACTAAACAACAAAGTTATGCTTTTTCCTTCTGGAATTTGTTTTGTTTTGGACACAAATGTAAAACATTTTCCCATTTATTCTGGTTAAATTTAATTTGATTAACTTTAGTCCATTATTCCAGCCTGGGGAGACTTTTTCAGAATCTGATCTGAGATATAAACTGTTCTTCCAGCTCTGGGTGCTGTGCATAGTCGATAAGCTTTCCAGAAAGAAGGCCTTAACCCAGAAAGGGAGACCAGGGGTGACTGGTTGTTGGGGCAAGCCCAGCACAGAAAAGATTTCAACACTGGCCTAAGTATTGACAGGAAGTAGGAAGTCTGATGTGGAGGTTGAGAAGTTCATGTGGGGGCCAGATTATGACTGAATGGCAGAGGGAGAGAAAGGGGAAGATTCTACCCCTCCCCCCCTTTACGAAAGTGATTTTTCAGGCCTATCTACTTGTTTCCCTCGGGGAGGCCAAATGCCTTATCTTATCTCCCCCATGGCCCTCTCCCCTCCCACCCCTACCCCAACCTCCTCCAAGAAGATTCTATCCCTCCCTTGCTTGGGCAGGCCCCATCCCAGGATCCAGATTTGAATCCCTTAGCATCAGATCATGGTTTACTGCACGTCTGTCTTCCCTGGGCACACACACCTATCTTTCCTTCACCTTCTTCTTCTTTCAGGTCGCATAGAAATCCGGCATCTTTTTTTCAGCTCAGAATTTTCTTTCGCTCTCAAATTCAAGGCTTTATATTTCTCTAGGGTTCTGGGACAAAACTTCAGGGGTGGAGTGGGGTGGGGTGAGGTGATTAGGGCCAGAATAGGAGGAGGGTGGTGGAGACGGGTGATCATGGAGGCTTTACTTATTTTCTGGCCCTCTTGTGGTTATAGCTAGAAATGAGGGACAGAATTGAAAAAAGGTATGCCACCTTCAGAATGCTGAATTAAAGAATGCAGGATTTAGAATTTGAAGCTGGGGGTCATCTAGATAGACCAACTCCATCATTTTTCATGAGTGTTAGAGAAAGAAAGGATCTTGGAGATAATTACTCCATTTATTATTCATTCTTCACGTAATATCTGGATCACTCCATTCTTACAGCTAAGGGCCTCAGAAAATCTAGCCCATGATCAAGGTGCTTTGTGGGTCCACTCAAAATCATAGATCATGAGCCTCCACCAATGTGTGTACTCCTACTAGTCAATCAGGGGACACACATATTCAACATAAGACATTTAGTGAAATAACATAGTAAGAAAAGAAGCAATAAAACATAGCACCCCACCCTCCGTAAACCTAGGACAAAGATTCTCATAAATTAACATATTATTAATGGAAAGAGCATGTATGATGATCACATATGAGTTCACACAGGTAGAGAATATTTGTGGAGGTATAACTCACATCTCCTATGTTGTAGGGTGTCTTCTGGTGATGTCATCATACTTCTCTCTCTTGTTCCCCGCTGGGCCTGTTCCTGGGTACTATATTGTATCCCTGTTGCTCCGCATTGGTTGTATGAGGTGTTCAGGGAGGACTAGCACCTCTGGGGAGAGGGCTTGCCAAGCCTTTTTGAGGGCTGCTCATCCACCTTTGGTATCCACCTACCACCCAACTCTCACTTGTGGCTCTAAGAAGCTGTAGCATGTGCAGTGGTTGCACCCTGGTAAAAAAAAAAAAAACCCAAAATGCCCAAAACCTTATTTGCAAATAGGTTGAACCAGGTTGAGAGTAACTGACAGGTTAGGGGGATGTTTACTCCAAGCATGTGAAGACTTCTGCCTGCAGAATGGGAGGATGTGAACAATTTGTTCCAAGGGCCATCAAGGCAGCTGAATTAGCACTATGGAACACTTGGAGCTTGATCAGACATTGAAGATGCCAAGGTCGTCCACTACAAACCAGTCATCACCGGTCATCTTGACTTTTGTCTTGCCACTAGACTTCAATGACTCTGGAAGAATGAGGCTAATGGCTTTGTGTACCTCGGCCTCACTTAAATCCAATTCACTCACAAGTCAAGATGTCACTCCATGATGTCATTGGTCCTCTTCAAAAATGAAAGACAAACTAGAACAAGAAGTTCTTGTCTCCTCCTACCTGAGTATCGTCTTTGATTCCTACCCCTCCCTCTCTCTCTCTTTTGCTCTTGCTCTTTCTCCTTACCTCTCCCTCTCCTCTCTCTTCCTACCTGTCCTCCTCCGTCTCCCTGTCTCTGTCTCTCCTCTTCCTTCTATCTCTCTTGATCTCTCTCTCCTCCTCTGTTTCTCTGTCTCTCTGTCCCCTTTCCCTTTCCATCTCTGTCTGTTTCTCCTGTCTTTTCTCCCTCTCTCCGTCACTGTCTCTGTCCCTCCGTGTCTCTGTCTTTCTCCCTCACCTTTTTCTCTCTCCCCTTTCTCTGCCCACCCCCCTCCACCTTTGCTAGGTTTTACCTGGAATCCTTAGGGGAGATGCTACCTCTTCCACATAAGATGAGGAGTAGGTTGTGTCATCTCTCTTTCAGCTTGGCCCCCAGATCCTAAGCTTCTACTATTCAGCAGGTCTTCTCACATATCTAATAATCAGACTAGGAACAAAGGATTTAGCATACTTCTCTCCGTAAAGGAAAAGGATCTACAGGTTTTCGTGTTCTTTACCTCTAAGGTCCACATTCTTTTAGGATGAAAAATAGCCAGTCAGCTACTTATCATTCTTATTACTACCACTACTGTAGTTGTTTTAGTTGTATCTGACTCTTCCTGACCCCATTTGGCGTTTTCGTGGCACAGATGTAGAATGGTTTGCCATTGCCTTCTCTACTTCATTTTACAGATGAGGAAACTGAGGCAAAGAGGATTAAGTGGCTCGCCCAGGATCACACAGTTGCTAAGTGTCTGAGGCTGGATTTGAACTTAGGCAGATGAGTTTTCCTGACTCCAGTCCCAGCAGTCTATCTATCACCTAGCAGCTTCTATTATTCTAGACACAGTATTTATTTCAAAATATCTGAGTCAATTAGTTGTTTTCTTATTTGATTTTTCTTTTAATTGTCTAAAAACATACTTTGTTGATGTATTTTGTTTTCATAATATAGCTATTATCCCTCAATCCAGATTGAAGCTGCACATTTGACCAAGAAAACAATTAAAGAAAGACATCCAATAAACAAACCTTGTTTGACAAGCAATGTACATAACATTCTGTCCTAGCAGTCCCTCACTCTCTGCCCTGAGGGAAGAGGTGTATCTGGTTATCCAGCCAACTAATTGAAGCCTGCAGGCATTTAGCCTGTCTTACTTCTTTCTTGCTAGCAAGATCAATTTCTCTGTTCTCAGTCTCTACCTGATTTAGGGTGAGAATATTCCCTTTAACTCCTATCCACTCTGTGCATGCATCCTATGTGAATAATTTTAAAGGCTACTTCACAATGCAGTGCAAAAGACTGTCTGAAGCTGAGGCACCATGGTTTCTTTAGGATCTCCCAAATCTGTCTAGTCTTGCACTCAAAAGAGTCTGAGCAAGGGCAAAAGCTAAGCTAAGAGGGTAAGATCATTGTCTCCCTCCTGGCTAATACTGACACCTTTATTATATTTACAACAAGCCTTCCGGGCTTTGAACTGCCCTACTTCTGGGTGAGAAGATTGAGGCATCTAGAGGTTAAGTGATTTATATGCCCCAAATCACCCAGGTAGAAAAGTCAGGATTCAAACTAGATCATCTGGCCCAAATCTGTTCTTTCCATGACACTACTCTACCCATAAGACCATAAGATGGAATTTCACAACCTCGGGGAGCCATGCACCACTGAAGGGGTATAAGATTCTGGGGGGTGAGGGACAGGGTTAAAACAATTACCAAAATTATTACATGTTTTCGAGGACAACTCTGACTCACTTTTTTTCAAATAGATTTTTGTTTTCAATCACTTAACTTTCCCCCTGTATCTCACCCACACATCCATCCCTCCTAATAAATAAAAGAATAGAAAAAAAAAGAGCCACCAAAACCTCTCAGTATATTGAAAAAATTTGACATTATGTACAATGTTTCACACCCGTAGAACCTCATTCCCAAACCTCTACAAAGCAGTGGAGGTGGAGAGAGCAGTAACTTCTGATATCTCACCTTTGGGGCCATGTTGTTTCTTCAGAGTTTTACAACATTTTGATCATCTAGTGGTGGTTGGTGTTTCTGTTTAAATTGTTATAGTCATTATGTATATATTTTCCTGGCTCCACTTCACTTTTCATCAGTTCATGTGAGTCTTTCCATTCTTCTCTGATTTCATCAGATTCCTTGTTTCTTGCAGCCCAGTAATATTCCATTATATGTGCTGCCACAATTTGCTTAGCCATTCTTCAATCAATGGACACCTACTTTGTGGTAAGTGCTGCAATAAATATTTTGGTGTGTATAGAGACTCTCTGGCAGCAACCTTATGCCTAACAGTGACAACCACTTTTTTCACTAAAAGCGAAGTTAAAATCAAAGTAAATGAAAGTGAGATTAACAAGGAAAGTTCACTCTAATAGTAAGTATAGCAGTGGTTATTTGATACATGTGCAAATGGAAGCAACTAGGTGGCAAGATGGATAGAGCACTGGGCCTGGAGTCAGGAAGATCTGAGTTCAAATCCAGCCCGAGACTTAACCTTGTTTGCTTCAGTTTCCTTATCTGTAAAACGAGCTGTAGAAGGAAATGGTAAACCGTTCCAGTATCTTTGCCAAGAAAACCTCAAATGGGGTCATGGAGAGTTGGACACGACCGACTGAACAACAACCAATGTGCAAATGAAGTCAAACTTGAGACGGGTCGAATTCGAGTCCGACTCCTGTTGAATCTCCGTACAGGCAAGGTCCGTCATCACTTCTGTCAGTTGGCATAGTCTCAGGACACGTGTGAGTTGTACCGTCATGCAATTTAGGCACCTCAGTGTGAAGTGGGTAAACTATGAGTCAAATGTACCTGTCAGTTTTTGATTGCCAATATGCCTTCCTGATCTCTGAAATGCATATGGGCTGAAAGCACCATGATTCTGTTATGTTGCTCAACGTCATTCGTTTTGGTTAATTGCAATATATAATAAGCTGGTTTAAAAAACACACTTCAGTTTACAAAACAACTTGCTATCGACAATTGCACAAAATTCTCAATAATTATATATTAATGTAATTTTCTTAAATAAAATTGTTATTGCCATTTTGTTTCCATTTTGGACCAGACTTGTGACTTCATTAATATAGGGAGTTCTCCATTAAGGAGCTCCCTCTGATAATACCAGTCAGGACCTTCTTTGCAAATTATAGTCTTGACTAGAGAGCTGCCTAGAGAACTGAGAGGTTGAGTGATTTGCCCAAGGTCACAGAGTCAGTATAAATGGCAAGGGGACTTGAGCCAAGGTCTTTCTGATTCTAAGGACCATTCTGAATCCCACACACTATACTTCCTCTGCTACTGTTTTTTTAAATACCACTTCATGATGGATAAATATATAACTGGTTTAAAGAAAAAAATCTATAGAAGCAGCTGAAATTGCAAAGACTGAAACTGCAAAGAGATATTTTAAGTAGCAGAAATACAGGAACATATTTTAAATTTTATTTTAATAAAATATGAGTTAAGAAAATTATTGTGTGGGTTGTTTTTTGAAAAGTGTTGGGGATATCACATTTAAA
Organism: Phalanger gymnotis; assembly: GCA_028646595.1. NCBI lineage: Eukaryota > Metazoa > Chordata > Mammalia > Diprotodontia > Phalangeridae > Phalanger > Phalanger gymnotis. The sequence continues at coordinate 160,489,385 of CM053625.1, read as the reverse complement.
AAAAGTATGGGTGTCACTACATAAAATTTGTAAGTCACTCATTAAGGGGAGTTTAGAGTAGCCAGATCAGGCCAAGAGATTAGAATCTCTATATAATTAGTCACATTTACATACTTTTAAATTTACAAAGCTCTTAGAACAATTTTGTAAGGTGTGTTAGTATAAGAATTCTAAAATTCTATGAGTCTTTTATAACATCCATATTATGTGTAGCAGGGGCTGTCCTCCACATATATCTTGTGGCAGAATGCATATTCCTGGTCTCTTCTCCCCCAACCCTTCTTCAAGAGAGACTTTAATTCCTGTCAGGAGGGAGAAGCAGGAGCTTGGGGCCAGAAGCTTAGTCACTCCACTCTCTTTAGAGAGAAAAGGCCTAGAATTATATCTGTCTATTCCCTTAAATATTGTTAGTCTAGGATGTGGTTTTCAGGTTCAAGTTAAACTTCTGGTCAATGTTCATTTTGGGTGGGGGGAAGCAGAATCCCAAACTTTATATCCAAAACTTGACCCCTTTCCCACCAAATACAAGTTCCTCAATGAATATACATAGAACAGGAAAGACATCTATCCAAGTAGGTAGTAAAATCAAGATCAGTGAAATTATACATAGGAGAATATATGTCACACAATACAGAAGTGAAGGGAAGGGAAGGGAAAATTCCCCAGTCTCCAGTGTTGTAAGCTGGTGATAGGGACATGATGGAGACTGTCAGCTCCTCTCATGTCTTTCCCAGTCTTATTTTCCCTTCAGCAGCCTGAGGTGTGGTTGACATTGTCCATGGTCTCTCTCCAAGGTAGAAGCCTCAGAAGAAGCCTTAACACTCTCAAGTTAGAAAAATGCAAACTTCTTTCTCCCTCCCTGGGCAGTTCTTTAATTGCAAGGCACTGACTACCAGTGAAGAGAGAGTCTTATATCAATGGGCTTTGGGATTCAGAGACATGGATGGTGAAACTGAGGCTCAGAGAGGTTAAATGACTTTTAATCTATCAAACAACAAACATTTACTAAGCACTTATTATGTATCAAGAACTGGGCTAAGTGCTGGGGTTAATAGAAGAGGCAAAAGACAATCCCTACCTTCTAGCAATTTACAATCCAATGTGCAAACAAATATATATATATAGCAAGCTACAGACAGGATAAATGGAACTAGTTAGCAGAGGGAAGACACTGGAATGAAAAGGAGTTGTTTGGGATGTAAAGAAAGTGGAGTTGGGGAGTTGATGGGATGGAGGTGGGGTCAGTAGTGTGAATAGAGGAGGGAGAACATTGTAGGCATGGGGGACAGCCAGAGAGAACACCTGAACCTCCGAGAGAGGAGTGCCTTGTTTGTGGAATAGCAAGGAGGTCAGTGTCATCAGATCCAAGAGTATGTGGTAGGGTGTGAGGTGTAAATGGAAAGGTAGGCAGAGGCTAGGCTATGTAGGGCTTTTAACACCAAACACAACATTGTGTATTTGTTCATGGAGGCAGTGTTCCTTGCCAGGCTTTATCCCTGCCTCTCTGGACTTTCTCTATCATGAGCAGCACAGAAATCTCTTCACTCTGGCAGTTCACTCTCCTCCTAGACTTCTCACACTGGAAGTACCCTCCAGCCCGGTGTCCACTTCCTCTGTCCTCCTTCTCCCTCTCCTGCTTTCCAGCTGCCTTTTATGTGTTGTCTTCCCACATTACAAAGTTAGCTCCTTGAGGGCAGGGACTGTCTTTCTGCTCGTGTGTGAATGCCCACTACTTAACAAGGTGCCTGGTACATAGTAAACATTTAACAAATGCTTGTTGACTTGGTGGTTTGTCTATGGTCGTATTGCTAACAAGTATCAGAGCTGGCATACAAACACTGGAGCTCCTGGCTCTAAGCCTGGCAGTCTTTTCATTACACTATACTGTCTGTCAGGGTCCCTGGAATTTCCAAGAATAACTTGGGTTTCCCAATGGATGAAATACAGGCATCTCTTGCTTAATACCATTTATTTGAGTCTGTTAAAGCACAGTGTTAGGTGAATCAGTGTTAATGGGGGACAGTTAGTTCCTTGGGAACAATGGATATGCACACAAACTAAGTACTTACATGAAGTAAGTAATGCAAATGATGGCAAAGTGATTGATGCTCAGGGGAATGAATATAGCTGGAGTTCAAACTGTAATTAATAATAATAGCTAGTATTTATATTGGGCAACTAGGTGGTGAAGTGGATGGAGTGCTAGGCCTAGAGGCAGGAAGACATCTTCCTGAGTTCAAACTTGGCCTCAGACACTTACTAGCTCTGTAGATCTTGATCAAGTTGCTTAACCCTGTTTGCCTCAGTTTCCTCATCTGTCAAATGAGCTGGAGAAGCAAATGGCAAACCACTCCAGGAAGGTCCATTTGTTTTGGTTTTTTTTCCCCACTTAATAGTATCTTAGTTTTTTTCCAGTTGCATGTAAGATAGTTGCCAACATTCACTTTTATAAAATTTTGAGTTCCAAAATTATTTTCTCCCTCTCTCTCTCCCTCCCTCCCATCCCCCATCCCCAAGATGGCAAGCAATCTGAAAAAGGCTATACATGTACAATCATCTTAAACATATTTCCACATTAGTCATGTTGTGAAAGAAGAATCAGAACAAAAGGGAAAAACCATGAGAAAGAAAAAATGACAAAAAAAGAGAAAATAGTATGTTTTGATCTGCATTCAGACTCCTCCATAGTTCTTTCTCTGGATGTGGATAGCATTTTCCATCATGAATCTTTTGGAATTGTCTTAGATCATTAAATTGCCGAGAAGAGCTAAGTCTATCACAATTGATTGTCACACAATATTGCTGTTACCCTGTACAGTGTTCTCCTGGTTCTGCTCACTTCTTTTAGCATCAGTTCATGTAAGGCTTTCCAGGTTTTTCTGAAATCCACCCGCTCATCATTTCTTATAGCACAATAGTATTCCATTACATTCACGTACCACAACTTGTTCAGCCATTCCCCAATTGATGGGCATCCCTTCAATAGAAAGGTCCATTTGGCAGCTGAGTGGAGGATGATCTGGAGTAGAGAAGACTTGAGGCAGGATGACCAATCTGTGATATTTCTGGTTATTTCCTCTTACCATGCCTGCTGAATCATACACAGAAAAAGGAAAGAGATGTACAATTTTTTTAAATAAAGAAAATGAATTGAAACTACATACGTCAAATGACTTCCTGTGACTTTTTCCCATTACATAGAAAAAACATTATCTCTGTTGCTATTCAAGTGAATAGTTGCCGAGTCAGTGCCCGAAGATATTTCCTGCAACATCTCAACTCTGCCATTTTGAGACCATGAACTATTTCCATGATTTCATTCACTATTTAAAGCTATATACTATAACATCTAGAAGGGAACCTAGAGGTCATTAAGTCTAACCCTCTAACTTTTTTGGATAGAAGACTGAGGCCCAGGGAGGAGTGTGGTATATCAGCACTTAAATGGTGGCACAGTGGATAAAGTGCCTGGAGTCGGGAAGACTCATCTTTCTGGGTTCAGATTTGGCTTCTGACACTTTACTAGATGTGTGATTCTAGGCAAGTCACTGAACCCTGTTTGCCTCAGTTTCCTCATCTGTCAAATGATCTGGAGAAGGAAATAGCAAGCCACTCTAGTATCTTCACCAAGAAAATACCCAAAAAGGATCATGGAATCAGACATGACTGAACTACCAAATGTTTGCAAAACACTTCACCTGGGTTGTCTCATTTAATCCTTCACAACAACCCTGGGAGGTAGGTGCTTTGATTATTATCCCCATATTACAGAGAAGCAAACTGAGGCAGAGAGAAGTTATGTGATTTGCCCAAGGTCCCATAACTAGTAAATGTCTGAAGCAGGATTTTAATTCAAGTCCAATACTATATCTACTGGCCATCTAGCTGCCTATAGTGCAAAGAGCGCTGGACCTGATGATGTCAAAGAACCTCAGCTTAGTCGCTTGCTGAGTACAGCAGGGGGAAGTCATTTAACTCCTGTGGGCTAATTTCCCCCCGTATAAAAAGGGGAAATGGGACTAGATAACCTGCAGGGTTTCTTCCTGATCTAAAGCCTAGGAACCTAAGGAGTGACAGCTTGCCCAAAGTAACAAGGCTAGTTTGTAGCAGAGGTGGAAGCTAGGCCGCCCTGATTCTCAGCCCTAGGTCCTTTCTGTGATACCATACCCAAGCTGATCTCAATAATTTTGACCTTACAAGTGGGTTCCTTGGCTCAGAAATGAGTCAACTGGAGAAGAAAGAAGGTAGATGGGAAGGTTTTGTGATTTCAGTGGCATGAAAGCTTGGAGATCAAATACAAGCTTCTTGAGGTTTTGTCTTTGTCTTTACATTCCTAGCTCATGCCTGGCCCGCAGTTGGGGGATCAATGAATATCTGTTGAATAAATGTTTATTGAAATGGGTTCTTGGCCTTTTTCCCCTCCATAATGTGGAAAACTTTATCTTCGGTACTAAAGAGACTCTGGCTTAGTCATTTCAGGAGGAGAAAGATTTTTCCCATCAGTCTCTGGATTTTCCCCTATGGTTGTGCTCACTTTTCTATCACTTGCTGTTGCTATGACCAAAACACAAAGTCTTTCTATGGTTATACATAGGCTTCCTGCCAAGGTGGAAACCAATTCCAAGGTGTGGACAGCCCTGAGCTTACAGGGAAGAGCAGGTAAACTGATGTGTTTAGATGGAAGAGGAGGTGAGAAGCAGAGAAACACTCTTCTGATAGCCCTTCCCAACAAAGAGTATGTATGGGAAGGGGCATAGGGAAGGAAATAAGCATTTTTAAAGTACTTACTATGTGCCAAGCACTTTACAATATTATCTCTTTTGTGCCTTATAACAACTCTGGGATGTAGGTGCTTTTACTAACCTCATTTTATACATGAAGAAAATAAGGCACAGAGATAGGTTTAGTGAATTTCCCAGGGTCACACAGCTAGCAAGTATCTGAGGCAGGATTTGAACTTGGGTCTTCCTGTCTCTAAGTTCAGCTCTCTATCCTCTGTCCCACCTTCCCATGTGCCAAAGCTGTATACTGGAGTCCCAACTGTAACACTGTGGAGCTACTCCCTGGTATCTACTGGCAGAGTAAAATGGGAACTATTATTGTATTCCAAGCCCTATGTTGGTCATGTTGAATGTTTCCCAGTCTGAATGTCAAGTAGTTTGAGGATTTTCATTCCAATGTTTGTGAAATAAAATCTATTAGGTTCATTTAGTATTCATGGGAAATAGTGAGATGGGGGGGGCACTAACCAGTCATGCAGCCTTGGGCAAGCCGATTTCCTTGTTTGAGCCTTAATTTCCTTCCCTATTAAATATGGGGGCATTGGATTTGATTTTTTTCCCAAGATCTCTTCTGAGTAGATGATTGTATGATGTGATCTTCTGACAAGGAACCATAATTTCCTCTATTCATATAATTTTTAAAAACTTTTTAAACAATTAACATTAACATTTTTTTAAACATTCCAACTTTGAAGGGTAATATCTACCCCAAATAATCATAACTCCTAAGAGAGCTTCTGGGTAATGTAGCCCAATTCATTCATTTTGTTAAAGCCCTACTGGTGACAACCCCTACTGAGAGTCCTGGGTGTACTGTTCCTTGCTCCCCTTCCACCTCCCCATTTTCTATTAGGTGGCAAATAGAAGGAAGTGTGAGTTGGGGTGGGGGCTGGAATGGAGGGTGGTGGATAGCTTTTGCCGATGTAAGGACCAAGCTAGAAGACTGCAAGAAGTCATAAGCTCTGGTTGGAATCTGGTAAGAGAGAAGCAGTGTGCAGCATTTCTCCCTTTCCGGCTGTGCTGTTTCCAAGATTTGAGCAAACGGTGGGTGGGTGATTGCTGTTTTGCTTCAGTGCCCCCCCATCCCGGTCCATCAGGAAAAGATGAGAAACAGAGAGAAGACAGCTAGCACACTGAGCAAGCCTATGAAGGCACAGAGCAAGCATCAGTTAGGGGAGCCAGTGGTGGCGAGACATGATTTCTCCTAGTGTGATTCTGATAGCGAGAGGTCTTTGGGTGGGGAGAGAGGGAAGTTCAGACTCAAACATAAATGGCCGTAGCTTACTCAAGCCATGTCACGTTTAAACCCTGTATGTTTCATTTCTGATTTCATTTCAGCAAATGAGCTTTCATCTACAACTGCGTAGCCCTTTAGCAGGCATGCAAAATTGGGTGAATAGGATCTTGTGGGACGAGGCTAATGTGCCAAGCTATAGGCATGATTTCTGAGGGAATTAATTTATACCCCTAAGGCTCGCTAAGAATCTCGGAAAGGCGACTACTGGGAGGCCCTTCATACTCAGCTTGAGGCCACAGTCTGGTGGCACATGCTCGGTCCAAGCTAGCTGGGCCAGTTTGAGCTTGGAGCGCCATCTGGTGGCCCACAGAGATATTGCACTCTATGAAGCTGCGCCAGCCACACCCCACGTTCTTCATCCTCAGGAGACACGTGAAGGGGGATAAGGGCATCATATCAAGGCACATTTGTTTCACATACAGGTGAGGACATGAAGACAAAGGGAGCGGACGCGACTAGCCTCAGGTAGCACAGATACTTAGTGGCAGAGCCAGGAACAGAACCCAACTCTATTAATTCAGTGCTTTTTCCACTGTATCTTTTAGGATAAGATACAAAGTCAGCGTGTGGGGCAAAGCCCTCTCCCATCTAGCTTCCACCACCTTTCCACTGCCATTTCATATTACTGCCCTTCACATCCTCCCCATGTTCCAGCCTGCTAGGGCCCTCTATTTCCTGCCTCCATATCTTTTCAAAGGTGGTCCTTTATGTGTGGAATTCATGCCATCCCTACCCCTAGTTCTCAGGATCTTTTTCTTCAAAGCACAGCTTGGCAAAAAGCCAATTCCTACAGAAAAGCCTTTGCTGATCTTAATTGTGAGTGAGCTGGGGCTATAACCCCAGGCAAGTCACCCTCTGCCTCAGCTTTCTCATCTGTAAAGTGGGGGCAAATAACAGAGCCTTGAAGAGTTGTTGTGAGGCTCAAATGAGATAATATTTGAAAAGTGCTTTGCAAAACTTAAAGCACTATATAAATGATAGCTATTATTAGTAGTAATCTTGCTATCCTAAAGTTATTTTGTGTATCTTTTTACTTAACTGTACTTTTCCTGAAGAATGTAAGATCCTTAAGAAAAGTAGCAGTTTTCATTTTGCCTTTGTATCTTCAGACTCTAACCATAGTGCTTGAATACGTTGTTGTTGCTGTTGTTTTTTTCCGCTTTTTTTGCTTTTTGGCAGGGCAATTGGGGTTAAGTGACTTGCCCAAGGTCACACAGCTAGCAAATGTGTCAAATGTCTGAGGCAAAATTTGAACTCAGGTCCTCCTGACTCCAGGGCTGGTGCTCTACTCACTGCACCACTTAGCTGCCCCTGTTGCTGTTGTTTTGCAGTCCTGTCTGACTCTCTGTGATCCCATTTGGGGTTTTCTTGGCAGAGATGCTGGAATGGTTTGCCATTTCCTTCTCCAGCTCATTTTACAGATAAGGAAACTGAGGCAAACAAGGATAAGTGACTTGCCCAGGGTCACACAGCTGGTAGAAGGCATTTAATTAATGCTTGTGGAATTGCATACTTCCCAGCCTCCTTTCATTCAACAAATATTTACTGAACATTTGCAGAAAGTACTGATAGGTACTTGGTATGGCGGGGGGAGGGTGAAATAGAAAGATGAATACCACTTGCCCCTTGCATGTTGCATGCCCATCAAGAATAAGAACCATTCTGGGTATAGGCTGGAGTCCCAATTATTACACTGTGTAGCTACTCCCTGGTATCTACTGGCAGAGTGAAATATGACCTGTTATTGTATTTCAACTCAGAGTATAATTAATAATAATAATAACTAACCTTTACACAGTGCCCCATGTGCCCCGGTACTTTGCTAAGCTCTTTTAAAATTAAATTTCATTTGATCCTCACAACAACCCTGGGGGGGGGGTAGACACTGTTGTTATCCTCATTTTACAGATGAGGAAACTGAGACAGAAGGTTAAGTGACTTGCCCAGGGTCAACACATCTGGTAAGTGTTTGAAGCAGAATTTGAACTCAGGTCTTCTAAGTCCAGGCCATAGCTACTGTGCAACCTAGCTGCCCTTTATTCATTTCCATCTTCCCATCATTGCCAATGTAGAACTGGTTTGTATTTGTCTCTAAACCCTAGTACTTGGCATATAGTAGACATTTAATCAATGCTTTTGTTTCATGGCACTGTTGTAGCACCACATCGTGGGGGGTGGAGGGTGAGCAGGGGGAGAGAGAGGCATGATACCTTCTGCGTGCTAACTCTCAAGAGCTGAGCAAAGACTTACCCACTCGTACCCTATTACTGGGGTAACCATATTTTTTTTCTTAGCCCCAGATCAGAACATGGGCTCTGACAAAATATATTCCTTTTAGAATAAGATCATTGGTTTCAATCTTGAAAGGACCTTTAAAGGCCATCTAGTCTAATCTACTTGTTTTACAGATAAAGAAACTGAGGCCCAGAGAATCCACTTGGCTGAAGTTAAGTTATAGAAAAATAATTTGGATTTGTCCAGGGGATAGACTATCAGGAACCTGAAAAATTAAGCCAGGTTCAAGGTTAGGTCTTCTTTGGGTACATTTTCCCCTCCAGTGGCACCGAGAGACAAGCTGAACTAGCTCAGTCACATTCTTCGGGCAAAGCACAATGGATTAGAAGATGAAATGTGACAGAAAATGACCTTCCACTGATTGTGTCTCTTCAAGCAAGGGGAAGCTGGGTAGTGCAGTGGGTAGAGCTCTAGATTTGGAGTTAGAAGACCTTTGTGATAGCGGGCAAATCTCTTCATGTCTCAGGGCACCACTGTCCTTTTGTGTGTCCTTTTGCCCAGGGTCACACAAATGAAGGGGTTGAGCGAGATGCCCTCTAAGATTTCTTCCAGCTCTAAAATCCCCTTCATTTCCCAGATCTCTTTTATAATCGTATCATCATTCTCTTTGCTAGACAGTGAGAATTACTTGGGTTCGCTACCCTTCAAGTCCACCAGGTGGCAGAATGGTCCTACATTCAGAGGACTATTTCTAGTAAGATGGCATTTGAGGCCTTCTGGTCCTAAGGGCACCAGGGAATTGTCCCGGGATGTTAAATGAATTAGCCTCCTTATCAACTGCCCCTCATTGGCCTTGACATCCCAGATCTGGGATGATTAATTTTCACCCCTGGCCAAGGGTGGCAAAGCTGAAAGAGAGTTCCTTGTTGAGGATGCCTCCTTGTAAGGATGTAAGCCTCCCCATGGGCATCACATCTGGGACCTTGAGGATCCTTCCTTGATAAGGTGTGAAGTATCCTTGCCTAGGTTGTATTGGCCCATTGACGATGACTGATGGATTTGTGACTAATATGCGGCTGAGCCTTTGGCCTTGGTCTTTAAAAGGGACAGACAGATCTGAGAAACACTGTAGTGAGAGTATCTTGAAATAGAGGAGACTTAGGGTTGGAGGGGTGGGAGGGGAGCCTGTTTGTCCACCAAGCCTCCAGGAAGGAAACTTTTGGCTCCAGAGATAGCAACTGAGGAGAGCAAAGTAACAAAGTAATTCTTGGAAGAGGAGTCTTGTAATGGAAGAGAGAAGTTTCTGGAATGGTTATCTGGGAGGGGCAATAGAACTGGTTGTGGACACATGTCAAAAGGAGCAACTTCCACCCCTCCACCCCTATAAGTACTTTATTTTTTCCAATTACACATAAAGATAGTTTTCAACATTCATTTTTGTAAGATTTTGAGCTTCAAATTTTTCTTCCTCCTTCCTCTCCTCTCTGATACAGGCTATACATGTACAATCATGTTAAACATATTTCCACATTAGTCATGTTGTGAAAGAAGAGTCAGAACAAAAGGGAAAAACCGTGAAAAAGAAAAAACAAAAAACAAAAAAAAGTGAAAATAGCATACTTCGATCTACATTTAGACTCCGTAGTTCTTTTTCTAGATGTGGTTAGCATATTGTGAATCCTTTGAAATTGACTTAGATCCTTGTATTGCTGAGAAGAGCTAAGTCGTTGATGGTCGGTCATCACACAATGTTGCTGTTACTGTGTCCAGCGTTCTCCTGCTCCTGGTCCTTCTTACTTCACTCAGCATCAATTCATGTAAGTAAAAGGAGCAACTGAGAAGCTCTGAGATTGAACCTAACCTATGTAAAGGGAGAGCCTTGGTTACATCATCTTAATCTTGATCTCAAAAAATTATCCCACCAATGCCCCAACTGCTTGCTTCCTCTATCACCTTGCTACATCAGTGATGGCTATATAGTACATATATTATCACATTTGAGCTTCCTTACAGCCTTGTGAAATAGATTATACAAGGAACTGAGGTATGAAATACTTGGCCCTTTGGGGACAACTCTATTCAGTCATTTTTCAGTTGTGTCTGACTCTTTGTGACCTGATTTGGGGTTTTCTTGGCAAAGATACTGGAGTGGTTTGCCATTTCCTTCTCCAGCTCATTTTACAGATGAGGAACTGAGGCAAACAGGGTTAAGTGACTTGCCCAGGGTCACACAGGCAGTAAGTGTCCCAGGCTGGATATGAACTCATGAAGACCAGTCTTCTTGATTCCCAGCCCAGTGCTCTATCCACTTTACCACCTAGCTGCCACAGGGACAACAAGGCCAACTCAATACTTGACAAGTCCCTGCCTAGAACCACCATATGATAAGAAACCCCAGCCACCCTGAGAGATCTTCACTTCTGGCTAACTTTGTAGCCTGTCCCACCACCACTCTAGTCTGTTTCACCTTCACAACAGTTGCCCAGTCCTTTGTCAGGGATGTGCAGACGCTAGCTTGAAATGGTTAGAGAGTCAGTTGTTTATTTCCATTGTGAGCATTTACATCTCACATATCAGCTGTAAATCAGGACTTCATTCATTGTCTTGTCGATTGTCTAGACTTAAGAAAGTGATGTTAATAATGCAGATGAAACATAAAAATAAGATATGACTTTTTTGGGGGAGGAGTCAGTTGTTAAACATTTACCAGCACTCCCCTGCCTCCTCCTCTCTCTCCTCTCTGCTCTTTATGTTTTATCTTCTCCTATTAGAAAATAAGGGCAGCTAGGTAGCTCAGTGGATAGAGTGCCAGGCCTAGAGTCAGGAAGACCTGAGTCCAGCCTCTGACACTTACTAGTTGTGTGACCCTGGACACATCACTTAATCCTATTTGCCTCAGTTTCCTCATCTGTAAAATGATCTGGAGAAGGAAATGGCAAAACACTTCAGTATCTTTGTCAAGAAAACCCCAAATAGGGTCATGAAGAGTCACACATGACCGAACAACAGTTAGAAAATAAACTTATTGAGAGGAAACATCATCTTGTTTTTATATCCTCAGCATTTTGCCCAGTAGTTGGGACATAGAAAGTGTTTAATAAATGCTCTATCTTTGAAGTAATTTGCCACAAAGTACAGTCAAAAAGTGACAGAACTAGATTTGAACCCAAATCTTTTTGGAGCAGAACTAGGGGTCTTTCCATTATACCCTAGTTGTCTCTATATTCGATTAGTAATTTTGTTCAGGCTGGGTCCAGCTATGACGTACCTTCTTCTGGATGATTCCCCCGCCCCAACTCCCTGGGGCTTCTGAGCCTACTTGAGCCCTATTCTCTTCTGACAAGTCACTCTGTTATCTCCCTTACGCCCTGTCAAGGAAATCCTATTTTGGATGCTGTTTTCCAAGACTGCTGTGCTGACCAGGAGGGTGTCTCTTCAAAACTAAGTAAATATCATGGGTCAGGAAATCGGTTTGGATCAGACTTGTCAATAGGCCTCCTTGGCTCTAACTTGCTTTCTTTAGGACCCAGTCTCAAGGCCTAAGAACTGAAGCCCAGGAATGATGCCATGCTTACATCAGCCCATGATTCATGGTATGTAGACTTTTTGTCAAGTAGAAGTTCAAATCTACAGGCCATTATTAATTGGGGAGAAATTCGATTTGCCTGACCTGATGACTCATTGAACAGAAGCCTCTCTTTAGCGTCCTTAGTCATACGTTCCAGTAAATGTCTCTTGCTCTCCCCCCATTATTCCATTGACTGTTGTGTGTGTTCCAGTTAATGGACTCCTCCTGCCCCTCTTCACTCACCAATGATGGCTTTTTGCATCCTGGCCCAGCTGCACTTCAACATTTGTTCTCCTTTTCCCTACCGCTTAGCTTGCTTATTATAAGTTCAGTCTCCAAAAAGGGTCTGAAAACAGTATCTGAACAATTGAGGAGGGTTTGATATTACCCTGCTAAAGAAGGTTCGAGAGAGACTTTGCCAGAAGCTAGATGACCTTGAGTGCAGAATTTTCTGTTCAGTTACCTGCAAAGATATCCAATTCGTATCTAGCTTTATACTGGGGCAGTCCCAAAATCAGATCCAGCCATTAGATTGATTTCTTGTAGTTTGGGCATGGAGATGGTGAGGATATTTCTTTGATCACTGTTTTTGTGTCTCTGAGAATAATTTCCACTTGCTAGAGGCTTTTCCAGTAGTTCATTTGGTATGGGACCACTGAAGTAATTACTTAGAATGATTGAAAACTATTAACAATAAATAAACCAACTGGTCACCATTCCAGAGGGCAATCTATAATAGGTAAGAATACTCTGAGACCCATAGCCCTTTGGGCACAGTTCCAAATTGTTCACCAGAATAGTCGGACCAGTTCACAATTCTACCAATAGTGTATCAGTGTATTGATTTTCAGGGTAACCAGAGGTGTGCTGGTAAGTGTTTAACGACTGACTCTCAAAAAAAAGCATGCCATTTTTCATGTTTCATCCACATTATTAACATCGCTTTCTTAAGTTTAGACAATCAATAAAAAGGTGACACATCTAATTCCTTAAGACCTATGGAGTCTCTCTCTGACATTCTCTGTCTCTGTCTCTGATCCTATTACTTCCTTTCCTTTTTTTTTTTTTTTTGCTGGTTGGTTGTTTCCTCCCTCCAAATATTTCTTTTCTTTTCCCTCTAGCTTTCTCTGCTTCTTTTCTCATCCCTTAAATCTCTTCTTTCCTTTTCTAGCATCCATTAATTGGCACACATGTATATACATACATATATATACGAGTATGTATGCACATAAACACACTTATGTATGTGTACGTGATGTATATACACATATGTCTTTGAGGGATGTGCTGCTGGATCCACAGTGGCTAAGTCATACCCTATTCTATATCCAGACATCTGCACATCTGGACCAGGTTTGGTCCCCTTTGGGAGCATGTCCTCCAATGAGAAGGAGTCTGGAAGCCTTATTGTCATGATTTTCATTAAACCTGTGACCTGTGATCTTAGGGATAATTTTGCTTATAGCTTTGATTATAGCTTATCCCAAAGTTTACCTAAAAAGGGAGATTAAAAAGATGCTCCATGCAAAGAATCAAGCATGAGATGGATTATTTATTCTACACACAAAAGGAATGTTAAATATAAAAGACTCAGTGTACTTTAACAAGATAACAAAAATAGGATTCAATAACTTGACTTGTTAAAGTTTGCCGGGAGGCTGATGCTTAAACTTCATCAGAATATAACGTAGTTTGCAGGGCCACTAATTAGGCCCTTTACATTTCACTCTGGTCGGATGTTGTCCCAAAAGCTCCTGGCACACACCTGTTGATGAAATGGCTGGATTTGGGCCAGTTCTCCTGTCAGCGGCCATCCTCTCTGACCCATAGGCTTTCCCTGGTGCCAGCCTGCCTCCATTACCATCACAACCAAATGCTCCTCTCACTGGACCCAGAATCTCTGGACTCCTTGAACTTACAAGGTTGACCTCAGGCTTACACATGTCTACTTAAATAACCATGTTTTGGCAGTTGCTCAAGAAAGGAAACATAAAATACAAAAAACAGCCTTTGGCCCAGTACAATCTCACTTGGTTGAGTTTATGTTCTACCAAATAGTGACAGGGAGGATGGGGCGGGGAGAGAATGCGGCCCATCCTCCCTCACAGGGATCATAGAGAATATGTTACCACACAGGAGTGTCAGAGCCCCAGAAGGCCAAGCCAGAAGTTGCCAATCAATTAGGGAATGGCTGAACAAGTTGTGAGATATGATTGTGATGGAATACTAGTGTGCTATAAGAAACGTGGAGGAGGATGCTCTCAAAAAATCTAGAAAGACTTACAGGAACTTACACAGAGTGAAATGAGCAGAACCAGGGGAACATTGTACATAGTAACAGCAATATTGTAAGATGATCAGCTGTGAATGACTTAGCTATGCTCAGCAATGCAATGATCCAAGACAGCTCTGAAGGACTCATGAGGAAAAATGCTATCCTATCCTTCCCCAGAGAAAGAACTGATGGTGTCTGAATACAGATTCAAGCATACTTTTTTATTTTCTTTTTCTTCAGTATTTTATGTCTATGTTTTCTTTCACGACATGGTTATTATGGATATGTTTTGCATGACTACACATGTATAACCTATATCAAATCACTTGCCTTCTCAATGAGGGGGATTGGGGAGGGAGGAAGGAAGAGAATTTGGAATTCAAAGTTTTAAAAACAAATGTTAAAAATTGTTTTTACGTGTAACTGGGGAAAAATAAAATACTGAATAAATACAAGAAAGAAAGAAAAGAAACTAGCAGCAACTCATGGTGCCCGCCAATCAGTACATGCTTCAGATGGTTGCAGAACACTTGGCTTTTTTGCACACTGGATCCTTATGGTGATCTGATTACTTTGGCTTGGCAGGAACATTTGTTCCACCATCTTAGAGTTACCCTGCCCTTGGGGAAGGTTCATGATTTGTGTAACAACCATGTTAGTTCTCCTGCTCTCCTTGTCTTCTTTCTTTTCATCATTTTCTTAATCTTCAATATGGTTAACTAATTTGGTCCAGTCTGATATGGGTAAAGTCATTCCTCAGAGTTGATTTAATTCACATTTCTTTAATTATTAGTGATTTAGAGCATTTAAAAAACATGGTTATTAATAGCTTGGATTCTTTCCCCTGAAAACTGCCTACTCATATCCTTTGATCATTTGTTATTTGGGGAATGGCTCTTATTCTTATAAAATTGACTTAGCTCTGTCCATATTTTAGAAATTAGACCTTTATCATAGAAGCTTGCTGCGAAGAATTTTTCCCAATTCCTAATTCTCTTCTAATTTCAGATGCGTTCGTTTTGCTTGTGCAAAAACTTTTTTAAAAATTGTAATAACAATTGTCCATCTTACATCCTCAACCTCTCTATCTGTCTCTCTGTCTCTATCTGTTTCTCTCTTGTTTGGTCATAAACTCTTCTCCTGTTCATTGGTCTGACATACTTAGTTCCGTGCTTCTCTAATTTGTTAACATGTCACCCTTAATGTGTAATTCGCATACCCATTTGGATCTTGTCTTGGTATATGGCATAAAAGGGTTGATCTATACCTTGTTTCTGCTAAACTGGGTAGCACTACATTTTAAGAAGATGTAGCAGGTATGAAAAAGATGCCTCACATATATTAAAATATTGTGGGGTCTGACCAAATTTCCCTTAGCCTACCACTGGGCTCATTTTTATTGTTTACTTCTATCTTCTTGAGCTTTAGAATTATCTGGGGCTGTGTTTGAATAATTTATTTATCATTAACAAACTTGTAATCTCTTTATCATAGCTTAATTAGTTTTAGCCTTCACCTAAATCTATTAAATATTAATTATTTTATGAGCTTAAGAAACCTACTTTTGAATGAGTAATTACTCTTAATTTTTAAAAATTAAAATAATTGAAGACATAAATTGTATTAATGAATTAAATAATAATTATGAAGTCATATATAATTATTACTCATATCATTATAATTATTAATTATTTTGAATTTGGAAAGTTTATAATCAGAATCGCCTTAAACCCTTGATATAATTGTAGATGATTCCTCTTTACCTGTCTGGAAACACTTGCATACCATTTAGCTTATTTCAGATACTGATTGAAGTTTCTAATGAGTCTTCAAATTTCTCCCCAAGGCTAAATTTAGTCTCTCAGAAAATAATCTAGATAAGTCCTTTTTCTTTGTTCTCTCTTCAATAATAACAGGAAACAGTCTTTTCAAAATAAACTGTACTTGCCAATTCTTCATAGATTGCTCATAGAATTCTTTCTATAAATCTCTTGTACAATTTCCTCATAAAATAACACTTAAGACAGTTCTCAAAAGAAATAATCCCATCCTCACCTTCTCTCTGTCATCTCCATAGATGACAGATCTTACAGATCTTCCCAGATCACAGATTTAACAAGTATTTAGAGATATCATTCCTGGTTCCAGCTGACTATAGAAACTTTGGGGATGGCTTCCAACCATGTATGATTCCGTGTTAAAGGGCCTGTACTCTGAGATGATGAAGAGTCCTCTTATTGGATGATGAGTGAAGGACCTGATGACTTGATGGACTCTTTTAAAATTTTATATTTTTTAAATAAAAAATAAATTCTCTCTTCCTTTTTCTTCCCTATTGAAAACCAAAACCCAAAAACTTTGTAACAAATATACATAGCCAAGCAAAACAAATTCCCACATTGGCCATGTTTAAAAAAATATGTCTCATTCTATACTCTGAATCCATTACCTTTCTGTCAGGAGGTAAGTAACACGCTTCATCATTATTCCTCAAGAATTTTCTTGGTGTTATATTGATCGGAGTTTTTAAGTCTTTCATAGTTGTCTTTACAATGTTATTATTATATAAATATTTTCTGCTGGTTCTTTTCACTATCCTTTGCATAATTTCATGTCTTCCCAGGTTTCTCAGAGATCATCTATTTTCTGTGGACCTTTTAAAAGAAGAGACAGCTCCTGGTTGGGGTCTTCTTAGCTGAAACCCTCCAAGTGGCCTCATGTGCCTCCAGTGAAGGGGTAGGGAAGGATAAGTCCCTCTCTATCTCAATAGAGAACAACTCGGCCATTACTCTTCACATGCAACATAGACTCAGCTAGCTGTCTTTTCCCCCTTTGGATTTGTTTTTTCCTTATTTTAGACAAATAAATATCTTACTGTGGGTGTGTCTAGGATTGGAGACCACTTTGTGAGTGTGAAATGTCTGGGGGTCCTGGGTTGGAGCTGACTGGGAGAAAGAGAAGCTTCTTCATCAGACAACCAAAAAGAGAATTAGTCCAAGCCTGTTCTATTTTACAAGCATATATGTACCAAGAGTTGCTTGGACAACACTTGGTTGATATGAAATATAAAATGTTTAATTGGCAGCTTTGTAAACTATTTCACATTCTGATGAATTTTAAGTGCCACCTTCCTAATAGATTGTACTGGTAGTTATAAGCTAAGCTACTGAATCCCATCCTGTTAATGCATCCTTGTGAATTGGGGGATGTATAGCCTTTCTTGTATGTGTGTGTAGGAATAAATTACCTATCCTATACCTGATTAATATTATTCATTTAGTACCTTTTTCACACCCTTGTTTTGAGAAATCTCTTAGACTTGTGAGTCATAATCTAATTTACCATAATTAAAATTTCCCCTGGGAAGCCAAGATGGAGGCTTTAATGAGCCAATTAGTGTAAGAAAGGGGAAGAGGCCTGCTCCATAGGATTGAACTCAGTCCACTGGCTGAATATAGGATGAGTGCCACATCTTCTGTGTGTTAAGCCAAGTGGTACCTCAGTACTAGATAGATAAAATACGTATGGTCTCCATCACTCAATAGGAAGATGCACTTTGTATCAAGATATTTTTCAACTGCCAGTTGCTACAAATAGAAGCCAGAAAGTAAACTCATATAAGGAAGTCTAAAAACTAAGGGCCTGGAGAAGAATGATGGTAAGCCTTTAGGTGTAGATCAATGGAGGAATGAACAAGCATTTTAGCTATCAGATTAGAACCACAGATCACCTTTATAAAAGCATACGAAGAGTTTGGGAAACCCATCACAAACTTGGTACATAAACACTTTTGCAATTGAAAGTAAGGTAAACAGAGGCACAAAGTTCTGAGCATGGTTGCTTTGTTAGCATAGCACAAATTTGCCAATAAATAGAGTTTTAGCCTCCTCATCAATAGCTAAGACCCCAAAAGGGGGGCCTATAGACCATTTTTTGTGGACAAAACCAGGAGCATCCCATAGTAAAAGGTAGAATCATAGATGGGAAAACAATATGATTGGCTGGAGATTGGATATGCTAGCAACTACCCTTCCTTTCATCTTATTACTGATTATCCACCTACAAAGTTAGTTAATGGTACATGGATAACAAACCAGATTTCCTTGAAAGACAGAGATAACAGATCACACTTCCCTGAAGGACAACTAGTGGGACAGAGAGAACAGATTACAGATAACAGGGAATGTGTTATCCAGGCTTGAGATTAACCTGATGGGAAACAGTCCTGTTTAAAAAGGAAATAACAAAGTAGGAAAACTGAGTCGATAGGATCCTAACTTCAGCTATGCCAAGGCCATCCCCTCAACTTTTCCCAGACACAGACATTCATCTGTAGCTTGTGGCATTTGCCCTCAAATGGCGCATTCCTGACTTAATGATTATTCAGACATTTATACTGGAATTTAAAACTCAGTACATTATTAAATTACAGTCCCAAGAGATTTTTACCTCAAATAGCAAAGTTTCACTAATCATAGCTTGGGGAAGATAAAATTATTATTATTATTATTTCTCTCATGTTGTTACAATAATAGTTATCAATAAAAAGTTTACTAGGCCTTTCAAAAAATGAATAAACATCCTTTTTTTCTCTACTTTAAACTCATCCTGGTGTAAAAATCAATCATTAGAAATCAAGAAAATAATTGCATTCTGGAATTCCACATAAATAATGAATACACGATCATTCACTCAAAAAACTCAGAAAAACATTGGCTAATTAATGTAAATCTCCAGACTAACAGATATCTATCTATTAAAGTACTGCATATTAACCCCTTAAGGCAAAAATACATCCTTAAGACTGGAGTCTGTTAAGATTAAATTTGTTCAAGATGTAACTTCAATATGTAATATTCCAGGTATAATTTCATAATTTTCATAATCACAAATCATTCCATATATCACTTCTATACTATAAAAGAACTTGTAATCTCTCCTCCCTCATTCAAAGAATGTTTGTAATGGAGGAGGGAGTCCCATTTTCTCAGTAAACCAATTTGTTAATTCGGAATTTCACAACACTTAGCAAACTTTTTAAGAAGGCTGATAAGATTTTATGATTTTGCCTAAGGAGATGGTCCCAAAGAACCTGGCAAGTTTACAAATAAGAAGATTTTACAAGGTTGTCTTCTTTTTTCTCTTTTCCCACAGAACAAATAATTATTATACTTTGCTTTTAAAATATACCCAATTAAATACTTCATAGGTTTTTAACATTATGACAACAGCCTCTAATAACTTAATAATTTCACAGTATCCAGATTAAAAGGAGTTAAATTTTCCAATGATACAATTGCATCACCTTCTCAACAGCATTTCTTATACAGTGATTTTCCACAATCTGTAATACAAAAAATTTAGAGAAAAATGACTACCAAATATCGTGAAACAAAACTTATTGCCATTCAAATGACATTAATTCAGCTGAATGCATTTCCAAATTATGTTACATAGAAAATTAATCTTTTTGTCATATTTAGCATTTTATACTAATCACATTTAAAACTCAATGTAGAGTTATAGATTATGAAGTAATTACATTCAATTAGAGAAATAATAGTAATAATAATTAGCATTTACATAATGCTTAACATATGCCAGGCACTATGTTAAGCATCTCACAATTATTGTATCATTTTGATCCTTACAACAAGGTCAGGAGGTAGGTTATCCTTCCCCTTACAGATCAGGGAACTGACATAAATGGAGGCAAGGTAACTTGTTCTAGGTCACATAGTTAACAAAACTCTGAGACCAGATTTTGACTCAAATTTTTTTCTGAGCCATGATCATCTTAATGCCAAATAGTAGATGTAGTTTATATTAGGTTCTAATTTACCACAATTATGCTGTTTAATTTTGGAACAAAATTTCATACAAATCAGATCGGATTTTTTTTTTTAATTTTTTTTGGAGGGAAGAAGGCAAGGCAATTGGGGTTAAGTGACTTGCCCAAGGTCACACAGCTAGTAAGTGTGTCAAGTGTCTGAGGTCAAATTTGAACTCAGGTCCTCCTGACTCCAGGGCTAGTGCTCTGCTCATTGTGCTACCTTGCTACACCCAAATCTGGATTTTTAATCACTAATGGTGACATTTAAAATCTCAAAGGCCATTAGTTGGCAGTCCTTAAAAATTTAGAGCCCATTATTATCAATGAGCTCAATTTCAAAGATTCATGGTGAGACTCCCAGCTCCCTATACTTTCTCTTGATTTCCTTTTAAATCATGCAAATCAATTATTTATGTTTTCTCAACCTAAATCTACTCAAATACTTAAAGAGGGTGACCTCACGTTTCCCAAAGTCATCTACTATTCTCTGTAGTTTTTTTTTTAAACAGAAAGGACTTTACATGAGGGCCTCACGTTCACATCACCCTGCTTTTAGGGTCCACAAAGATTTTATATTCCTCACACAACAACTAAAATATATTCTTCTAATGGACCTTCAAGGATATAATTTTAGTACACTACCCTCAAATAATTCCGTGTTGCAAATATATTGCCATGTTTCCATATCATAAGGAATAATCACCTAACATTTCTCATATCTTTCTTATCTCAAGAGAAGAAAAACTTCTCTCAAACCTATTTTTCCAAAACTCCAAACCTCATTTACTTTCAAATCCGACTTGCTCAAACTTTCTCTCTTTCTTTCTCTGAATATCCTTCCGGTGGACTTTGATCAAAGCCCTTTAAAACTGGACCTTTTTTGTTTTCCTTTCATATCCTGGTCCAACGCTCTCCCACTTTTTCAGTTTCTCATCTTCATTTCCCAATCATATCCCAGACTATCTGTGAACCTGTTTTTACTCCACTAAATTTCTTCTTTAAAATTTAGCACAAATTTTTTTACTTCCATAGTCCCAGTTAATTGCAATACTGTTGTCTTTGGGGTTTCTTAAGAGTTTACAAACACGTGTTCTTATCCAATGTCTCTTGATGCCTTTACATCAAGTTTACCTAAACAATAAGTTCTGTTCTATCATTTTCAGAAGAAAAAACAGTGATAACACCAAAACACTCTTCTAAATTAAATTTTACTTATTCTTTAGTTGCTTACTGATTTAAAACAAGTGTTTCTCTTTTCGTGGTCAGAGAAAGAGCTCTGTAGGCAGTTTTTGAGTACCAGACAAATTTAAGCTGCCAACTGCAACCTCTTTTTTCTTTCTCTAAACAGTGAATTCACTTTCCCCCTGGCATTAAAACAATAAATCTGTCATTCTTCAAGGAAAGAGTGATAAAGGTCTAATTATTATTTCCATGTAACTTCCTCAGTTTTATTCTTGTTTTTCCTTAAAACAAATTCTAGAATGTTACCCCAAAAACTCACTAAAACATTTCATCATTTATAGAAAAACATTCAAACAGTATTCTTGGAAATTCCCAATGGAGAAATTACATTTCAGTCACAAATTTAGTCTCTAATTAATTTATGATGCCATAAATTTCTGCATACTGGGAACAAAGATTCTCTCATCTGTGTCTCTTGTCTGCCTTCTAAGTTGAGTTTAGAAAGGCAGAGAGAGAGAGAGAGAGAGAGAGAGAGAGAGAGAGAGAGAGAGAGAGAGAGAGAGAGAGAGAATGACTTTCTAAAGAAAATAATTTTACTCTCTCCTTTGGCTGACCAGGCCACAGAAAAAAGCTAATCTGACTTACAAAACACAGATAATATGACAAGACAGACAGAAGAACACTTAAAAATTGGTGTATACAAGTAGAAGTCCCTTTTCAGGCCAGATTTGGGACTTTTCTTTTATATCTTAGGCCAATTTTGTTCTATTTCAGTTAACCTCCCCTTCCAACTGGGAAGAATCCGTTTCCAGCCTACTCCAAGTCCTTCCTACATGGGAAATATCTGTTTCCAGCCTTATTAAGGACTTCCCTAAAGAGGCATCATTATCACACATGCCTTTCAATCACTCCTTGCCTGAGCCAGGAGTCTCTCTTGACTACAAGGAGTAATTCCCTTAGGAGGACTTCCTGGGGTGTCTATGGACAATTATTATTGAACATTTGTTTCAAAACACAAACAGTACATTACATGAAAACAAAGAAGCAAAATTGCAACTTTCCCAACCATGGGGAGACCTTACCTTCGCTCAGAAGAGTCGAAACTAAGGGGACAGTCAGTTCTCAGGTGCAGTCCTCTACAGAGAAATCCGCTGGTGAAAATTTCACTAGATTGTTCTGGGGGAGTCCCCCTAAGAGGTTGCCCTGGGGGCCCACCTCCCTTCCTTGGTCCCTGTGGAGTTGCCAGCTACGACAACAGAAATTAAGATAATTGAAAGACAAAGTATGAGTATGATTGATTTATTAGCAAAGTACAAATTTGCCAATAAATAAGGTGTTAGCTAAGACCCCAGGGTGGGCTTACAGATCATTTTTATAGACAAAAAGAGAAGCATCCACAGAAAAATGTAACATCATAAATGAGGAAAACAATATGATTCGTTGGAGATCAGGTATTCAGGGCTAGCAATAACCCCTCCTTCTATCTTGTTGCTCATTGATTGCATCCACTTGTAAGATTAGTTAGTGATACATGGTTAACAAATCTGACTTCCTTGAAGGACAAAAATAGTAGATTTCCTTGATGTAAGAATACATCAGTGATTTCACAGAAAAAAACTGAATTCTCAATTTAACTTAGAGACAATGAATAATTTCCAGGAAAACTGAACTTCTAAACTCAACTTAGACAATGTATAATTTACAGATAAGCTGAACTTCCAAACTTAACTCAGAGACAATAAAATGTGACTTAGGCAGTTACAAAAATGTCAGCGGTAATACAGAATGAAATCACTTATGAAGTAGAATCAATTTGATTTTTTTTCCAGCATAATACAGAGGTAATGGGACTTCTGTTACACACATATCCCAGGAAGCTAGGCAGCACAGTGGACAGGGGGTTGGGCTAGAGTCAGGAAAACCTGGGTTCAAATCCACCCTCAGACGCTTACTAACTATATGACTCAGAGCAAGTCATTTACTGGTTGTCTGCCTTAGTTTCCTCATCTGTAAAATGGGGATAATAATAGTACCTACCTCCCAGGGTTATTGTAAGGATTAAATGAAATAATAATGGTTTGCAAAAACAATTCCTAAAATCTGAAATGGTTTTAGAAAGAAATTTATTAGGTCATTTGGTAGAAGAGAAAGAGGCAGAAAGGAGATGTGAATTCCTCTCATCAAGGCCCTAGAAGTTTTATGTTATATAGGATTTAGACAAGGGTGCTGCACAAGAACCACGTGCACATAGTTAAGCAAAGTTGCCCAGAAGGCAGCTTGAAAGCAAAGTAGATTGTGATAAATATGAGTAACTGTAAATCCACGATAAAATTTGGGTGAACTCAAAACACAAACTTGGGTAGACCCATAGCAAGTCCTGAGTGTTGTAACACAAAATAAGAAAGTTTTGGGTAGATCCAGGACCTGGGGGAAACCAAAATACCTTGTCACCATCTCTAGCATTTCTAGGGAGTTACTGGGGGCAGGAGATATTCTGGCTGCAGACAATTTTTAATCTCACAGGATTGGATTTATATAGCACAATAATTTTCCTCAAACAATATAATAAATCATTTTTCCTCTAAGTGCTTAGCCCAGTGTCTGATGCATAGTAAGCATCATATAAATGGTAGCTATTATTATTAGCTATTACTATGTGCGAACTCTATCTCTACCACAAGCAGAGAAGCATTTTGACTTGCCTAAGTGACAATCTCATCCTTTAGATGTTGGGAGAACAAACAAGGGGCCCTTCTGTTCTGGAACTGATTCTTTGATAAGGAGGAAATTGTACATTGTAGTGGAAATGATGGGAACTTTGGGAGAAGTGACCATTCTCTCCCTTAGAAGATGCAACAGAAGAGAGGACAGCTGAGCACAGTCTGACATAAGCCCTTGGTTTTTAGGGAGCAGATTTCAAAGCATTTAGAGAAATAATAGGAAGAATCTGATGGACTAAAATTCTACAAGTATGTGAAATTCTCAAATGAGAAAGGATAGGAAGCTCTTAAAAATGAAATTTTATAAGATATACAGGCAATGGGGTATAGAAATCTATCTTGGCCCTGCAGGAAAATAAAAGGGAAAGCAATAAGAGAAGGGTGGTATGTGACAGAAGGGAGGGCAGATTGGGGGAAGGGGTAATCAGAATGCATGCTGTCTTGGGGTAGGGTGAAGAGAGAGATAGGGAGAAAATTTGGAACTCAAAATCTTGTGGAAGTGAATGTTGAAAACTAAAAAATAAATTAATTAATAAAAATAGGTACAAAGAACATAAAACAATGAAATTTTAAAGATAAAAGGAGAATGATTCCAGGGAAGAAGAAAAGGACAGAGGATCATGAATTTAGGGACATCAGGTCATTGAGTCTAAAGAAATGTCTTCAGTTATTTGAAGAACCTGATGTGAGTACACAGAGAACTCACCAATCAACTTAGATATTGAAAAGAAATTTACAGATGGTGGCTGCATGGGGAAGTTAACAAGGATACCTATCTGGTTCGCTAATGAAACTAGTGTTGGGAATAATCAAACTTGGAATGAATTTGTACTGAATGTATAAATGAGTTTGTACAAAGTGTATTTACTAAAATGTATTTACAACTTCAGTAATGCAGCTAGGTGCCACAATGGATAGAGTGTCAAGCCTGAAATCAAGAAGACTCATCTTCCTGAGTTCAAATCTAGCTTCAGACATGTACTAGCTGTGTGACCTTGGGCAAGTCATTTAACTCTGCCTCAGTTTCCTCCAGTATCCTTGCCAAGAAAACCCCAAATGGGGTCATGGAGAGTTGGACATGACTGAAAAACCAACCGAACAATAACATGACCTGTTTAAAGGATATTGACCCAACAAATATTTCCCCCCAAAACAACCTACCAGTACAAAACAAATCCTACCATAACCAATGTCCCTGAAAATAGTTATACAAAACTGCCTGTTGTCATGATTTGGACTGGTACAATTTTCCATTTTTTTGTGATTTATCAGAAAGGAAAGATATGAACTTTAACTCTGATTAGAGTATACTACCAACGATTTCCAGTGACTTTTGTTGCCTTTTATTGATGTCTTTGTCTCAGGAATGCTTTTTAAAATAGATTTTCATTGATATATTTTGTTTCTTAAATCACCTAGATTTTCTCCTTTATTGCTTCCCTCCCTTCCCATGGTTCCATTCCTTTCGACAAATAATTTTTTTGACAAATAATTTTTTTGAAGAGAAAAGAAAAAAGGGAAAAATCAGCAAAATCAATAAACACATTAAAAATCCGTCATATCCATTGTTCCAAGCTGAGAAATGAGGAGGTCGAACTAAGACATCCTCTGAGGTTCCCACCACATCTATGATCCATATTATCTCATTCGATCTTCACAACGACACTGGGCAGTAGCTGGTATTATTATCGTCATTTTACAGGTGAAGAACCTGAGGCAGACAGAGGTTAAAAGGGGTGCCCCAGATCTTAGAGCTAATATGTATTTGCGACTAAATTTGAACGGAGGTCTTCCTGATTCCAAGGCCAGCCAGCATTCCATCCAGTAGACCACCTGGCTGACTCTAGCTGGCCTTTAATGGGGTTCAGTGTAAAATCTTAAGCATTAATTCAAGAAATAAGTTTTAGAAGCACAAGACTGGGGAGATGGCACAGTTAGGCAGCAATCTGGCTGAAAAAGAGGAGGTTTTGTGGCGAGCTCAGTGGGGTCAAAGCTGCTGATGTGAAAGTCAGGCAAGTAGATGTTGTGCTTGGCTGCATTAGGAAAGGCATGGCAGGCAGGGATTTGGAAGGGATAGTTCCATTTTCCTCCCTCTTTAGCAGACCACATCTGAGCTAGAGCTAACCCTTATATAGTGCTTTAATTTTTGCAAAGAGCTTTTCAATTATTTCATTTTGAACTCACAACAATCCTAGGAGGTAGGTGCTATTATTATTGCCCTTTTACAGATAAGGATACTGAGGCAGACAGTGGTTAAGTGGCTTGCCTAAGGTAGGTAGAATCCTGGGGTACACATGTTAGTGAAGACCTTCATGCCTTAACTGAGTAGGATAAAGAGCTGGAACAGACCTTGGTGATTATCTAGTCCAATTCCCTCATGTTATAGATGAGGCCAGAGAGAAAAAACGGTCTGCATAAGGTCAAAAGATATTAAATGAAAGATCTCAGATTTGAACCCAGGTCTTAGATTCCAGCACAAGTACTTGTCCCCCTATACCACTCCCTGTGGCAGGCTGATGAGTTTGACCTTTTGGAACAAGCGGGACTCCAGTGCACCCGAGTACATAGCTTCCCACTCAGCTCACTCAGTCAAAGGCTGGCCCTGCTTTGCCAGATCCTCGGTAATGTTAAATGGGTTTAATGGAAGGGCCCAAGCCTGACTCTATTCGTGCCTATTCCCCTTCTGTGACCTCAGGACTAAGTGACCTGTTGGTTGAACATTTTCCTGAGGCTTTTAAGAGCCCTTTTGTCCTCACTTTGAAAAGCCACCAAATTGCCTGGGGATTGGTATCCTGTCTATTTAGGAACCAGCTGGATCTCTCTTTGGTGAGCAATTGGTAGAGAATTAGGTTGAATTTGGAGGGAGAGGTCTCTCCAGCCCGCTGAGGATATCTGAAAGGCCCCTCCTCTCAGCTGTTCTCTCTGTCCTCCCTTTCGTTTCCACTTTCCTCTCTCTACTTCACATTCCATTAGCCGGCTTGTCTTTTCCCATTGTCAGCCTCTGAGACATACTTAGGGATGAACAGCATCTGCAGAGAGCAGCATTCCATTTCTTAGACTTTTATTTTTCATTTAATTCACCTGGAAGGCAGTTGGCTCAAGGCTGTATTGCACAAAGGCCAAAAGAAAATGGGAATCATTCACATGCCTACGTTTAAGAGGAGTGTCACCTCTCCTCCTCTCTTCTTCCTCCTCCCTTTCTTCTTCCTCCCCCTTTCTTCTTCTCCTACCTTTTATCTTCCTCTTCCTCCTCATCTCCTTTCTCTTCTTCCTCTTCTTTCTCCCCTTTCTCCTTTTCCTCCTCCCCTTCCTCTTCCTCCCCCTTTTTCTTCCTCTTCCTCATCTCCTTTCTTCTCTTCCTTCTTTTTCTCTTTTTCCTCCCCTTCCTCCCCTTTTCTTCTCTTCTTCCTCCTCCTCCCTTTCCTCTTCCTCCTCTTTTCCTCCTTCTCTCCTTTCTCTTTTTCTCCTCTTCTCCTTCCTCCTCCTCCTCTTTCTCTTTCCTTTCTTTTTCCTCCACCCCCTCCTCCTCCCCTTTCTCCTTCTCCTCCCTTTTCTCTTCCTCTTCTCCCTTCCTCCTCTTCCTATCTCCTTTCTCCTCTTCCTCCCTTTTCTCCTTCTCCTTTCCCTTCTCCTTCTTCTCTTTCTTTTCCTCTTCTTCCTCCTCTTCCTGTTTATCTCCTTCCCCTCCTTCCTCTTCTCCTTCCCTTCCTCCCCTCTCTTCTTTTCCCTCCTCTTCTCCTTTTCTTTTTCTTCCTTCTTCCTCCTTTCCTCCCTTCTTCCTCCTCCCTTTTCTCCTTCTCCTCTTTCTCATTTTCCTCTTCCTCTCCTTTTTCTTCCTCTTCCCCTTTCTCCTCTTCTTCCCTGTCTTTTTCCTCTTTCTTCTCTCTTGTGAGACCCTCTTCCCACCACTCCAGTGCCATTCTAGAACAACTATCTCAGATAAATCCAGCTCTTCAAAGTGAATGCAGAACAAAACTCTTCCCTCAGAAACTTGATCTTTCAAAAACCATCCAGAGAAGACAATGACATTGAACTTCCCCTTGTCCCTTGTCCTCCCCTTGGATCCTTTCCCCTTAAATACCATGCCTAAAACCCAATTCACCCAGGCTCTCATTGATTGGCCCACAATAGGTCCCTACCCAAGCACCATTTAATTGTTGCTGTTTGGGCCCTGATGGCTCACAGTGAATGTGCCAGAAACCCTGAGGGTCTTTTCCTCCCAATTTGATTTTTTTTTTTTTGACTAAAGGGGCCATCCCTTGGTTCACTTTTTAAACAGCACTAATCGTTGAATGGGCATTGCCTCAATCAAAGTGAGACCTGGGAAAGACCTCAGCTTGAAAAGGCCAAGGATCCCCATTGCATCTTGGGCCATCTCCAGTTGTCCTGATCTATATCTGGCCACTGGACCCAGATGGCTCCAAAGGAAGAAGTGAGGCTAGTGACTTTGCACAGCCCTCCCTTACTTAAATCCAATGCACTTGCGAGCTGAGACATCATGTTCCTGATGTCGTGGCTCTCTTCCAGAGCGAAGGATAAATCACAACAATATTCCCACACTATGTTCTGTTAGGACAGCTCCCTCAGAAGAGCCAATGAACTGAGCATTCTTTGTTCTGCTTTGGGCAGGGGAGGGGTAAGGACAAGAGCATACATCCTGTCATAATCCCATTTGTTTCAGCTGAAAAATGTCAATAACATTTAATGACATTTGTCTGTTTTAAAAATACTTCATGACCAGCACATGGTCCATGGCAATGTCTAGATACCATTCACTTCCTGAGTTAGGGTAAGTCCTGTGAGAAACAACATCCTTCCTTGGCTGGGATGGAACATTTTGGATGGCCTTTTCTACATTATTATGGCTTCCAAGAAAATGTAAAGCTCTGTTATAATATTGTTGACCATCAAATATTTACTCAGTTGTTCATCATGGAAGTCTTAGGCTCTCTGTTCCATTAAGTCAAAACCTTCCCAAATGTGGCCTCACTCTACCTATCAAACCTAATTTCCCACTGTTTCAGCTGCCTGCTTTATCAAGGTATTGACTGTTCAAGGACTTCAGAGGGGAGGTCTTGGCAGGTCAAAAGTGGACACAGAAGCCATCGGTGATAATTTATCTTGGCAGTCCTATTCATGTTTTTATTCTATGACTTTCTAACTCAGACTCTATGTCCCCATCTTTTGTCATTCCCTCTTGGATGGCCCAGCCCATTTTTTTTTTAGGCACCTCTACATACAGGCAAAGCCCAACCTTGAGGCAGTTAGGTGGTACATAGAATGCTAGGCCTGGAGTTAGGAAGAACTGAGTTCAAATTATACTTCTGATGCTTGTCAGGTGACCTTGGGGAGTTACTTGCCCACTTTTTGCCTTAGTTTCACCAACTGCAAAATGGTTATAATAATATGTAATATAATATGATATAATATAACATAACATAATATAATATAATATAGTATAATATGATATAATATAATATAATGTAGTGTAATATAGTATAGTATAATATAATATGATATAATATGATACGATACGATATGATATGATATAATATGTAATACAATATATGATATAATAATAGCACTGACTCAATTGTTGTGAGGATCAAATGAGATGATATTTGTAAAGCATTAAGCATAGTGCCTGGTTTGTAGTAGGTGCTATATAAATGCTAGCTACTATATTTGTAAAGCATTAAGCATAGTGCCTGGTTTGTAGTAGGTGCTATATAAATGCTAGCTACTATTATTAGACGCTTACTAGCTGTGTGACCCTGGGTAAGTCATTTAACCTCTATATGCCTCGGTCTCCTCATCTATAAAATGGAGACAATAATCTCACTTGCCTCAAAGAAGGTAATATTTGTAAAGTGCTTTGCAAACCTTAAAGGGCTATATGTAAATGCTGGCGATCCTGATGATGACGATGACGATGATGATGATGCCCTTACCTGCTTCTTACATTCAGTGCTCCACAAATGCTTGCAGGCTCATTGCTCATTTGCATCTAAGGCTGTGATTTGCTCATCTATTTCTAATCAAAGTATTAAATGCTGTGATGAAAGGGATCAAGAAGCTTTTTTGAAATCAAATTAAGCTTTTTTATTTTTAGTTTCAAGCAGCTTTTTGAAAGTGATCTTCTATAACAAGTCCTGTCTTTTCAGTCCTATAAAATCACGGGGAAGTCTATAGACACAAGATTCCTTTAGGTCTGTTTGTTCTTCAAGCATTTGACTAGGGAGAGAAAAATATAGACTAGGATTTTCCTCAAACAAGGTGTCACCCACGAGTATGAGTTATGCACAGTTCTGTTGTCAATGTGACTGTTCAGGGATCCACTGAGTAGCGTCATCACTTGAGTCAGCTTGAGTCAGGTGGGTACATAGTGGTCCTGATCATGCTGTTACAATTATGCAACGGGGACAGAAAAGGGGGTGGGTGGGGAAGTGGATGATGGGGAAAGAAATGCCAGCACCCTACTCAAAAAGCCTGAGGCTTTGAGGAGGGAGGGAGGGAACAAGCATTGAATAAGCACCAACCGTGTGCCAGGTGCTGTGTTAACACTTTAGAATCTCATTTGACCCTCACAACAACCCTGGGAGGTGGGTGCTATTATTATGATTATGATCCCTTTTTTACAGTTGAGGAAACTGAGATAGGCAGAGGTGAAGGGACTTTCCCAGGACACACAGTCGGTAAATGGCTAAGGCTGGACTTGAACTCAGACTTCCTGACTCTGGGCTCAGCACTCTACCATCTGCAGCCAAAAGTGAGTTGCTTGTCAATCTTTGCATTTTGTCTCTTAATGTAGTTTGGTTCCACCCCTCCCCATTTCCCCCTAAATATGGCTAAATAAGTCTAAATATGAACCAGCTGATGATTTTTCTGCTCATTTCAGTGTCAGGTAGCTCTCTGCTGCTGAATTCTTGGTATCCACTTGGCTTGGCTTTTTGGTTTATGCTAGGGACCTCAGGCCCTCTCCTCCTAAGCATGTTTAGACCAAGAGCTAGAAGAGACCTCAGAGGCCCCCTAGTCCAACCTTGTTATTTTACAACTGAGGAAACAGAGAGCCCTGGAGATGAAGAGATTTGTCCAAGGTCACATAGGAGGTAAGTGTCAGAATTGAAATTTGAACTCGGTTCCTCAGATTTAGAGCCAATACTCTTGTCCTTGCCCAAGTGTGTGTGCTCTACCACCCACCTGCCTTGGCTCAGGGATATCTCGATGTTGACTGACTCTGAAAGAGTCTGGCCAACAGTGGCAGGGCCACTTACCAGGCTTCAAACTAGGTGTCACAGTGGGGAGAGTGCTGGGCCTGGAGTCAGGAAGACCTGAGTTCAATTCCAGCCTTAGACATTTAGTAGCTGTTTGATCCTGGGAAAGTGACTTAACCTCTGCCTTCCTCATTTTTCTGTTTGTTTTTGGCAGGGCAATTGGGGTTAAGTGACTTGCCCAAGGTCACACAGCTAGTACATATGTCAAGTGTCTGAGGCTGGATTTGAACTCAGGTCCTCCTGACTCCAGGGCCAGTGCTCTACTTACTGCGCCACCTAGCTGACCCCTTCCTCATTTTTCTTAACAGTAAAATGGGGGTTATAATAGCACCTGCCTCCCAGGGTTGTTGTGAGAATCAAACGAGACAGTATTTTTCCTGGATCATAGAAGGTACTTAATAAATGTTTGTTTGCCTTTCCTTCCCTTTCCCTAAACAGGACCATGGCGCCATACTGGTTGTTGATCGGGGCCTCAAAGGACCTAATAATGTTCCAAGATACATTGTCATCTCTTAGAGGCAACAATCTTCTAGCTCGGGTAGAACTTGAAATTGGTGGCTCTGACTTTAGGTAACATCTCATATTAGTCCGACTCTGTTGCTTGGTAGATGGAAGGTCTCCCAGGGCTCCCAGCCCAGTGCAATCTGCTGGTGAATGTCCACCCCTAATATATCCACATGGAGGCCAAGGTAGACTCTGTGTTGTCCCATCTGTCAGGGAGGCTGCTTGCTGGGCTCATCCCTACCTCTGCGGAAATAATCTAGAGATGGCAGAAATACTTCATCAGGAGTTCAAGGATACTTCTGAACTCCTCAGAGCCAAAACTGTTCAGCAACTTG
Organism: Phalanger gymnotis; assembly: GCA_028646595.1. Classification (NCBI taxonomy): domain Eukaryota; kingdom Metazoa; phylum Chordata; class Mammalia; order Diprotodontia; family Phalangeridae; genus Phalanger; species Phalanger gymnotis. The sequence goes on along the minus strand of CM053625.1, from coordinate 160,457,381 downwards.
GTTGATTGTTTGATTCCTGTGGGGGCTTGGAACTATTACAGAATATGTCATCTTCTTTCAAACCCAAGCAAGGATTTGGCAGGGAAAACTCGATGTGGGTATTGATTTGTCCACACTTATCTGAAGTACTCTGCCCTAAATAGGCCACATCTGGAATTTTGTGTTCAGTTTGGGGTAGGATAGGAAAGATATTGGTAATTCTATTCAATAAACATTTATTAAGCACTTACTATAGGCCAGGCATTGTGCAGGGAATACAAAAAGAGGCAAAAGATAACCCCTGCCCTCGAAAGGTTTACAGTCTAATGATAAGTTGGAGAACATACAGAGAGCTACTAGAACGGAAGGCTCAGTTGAAGGAAGAAGTTCAGGGGGTCATGAAGCTGGCTTCAGGGCAGTTATGAAAAAGGATTAGAGTTATTCCGTTTGACCCTAGAGATTAGAGCTAGAAACAATATTTGGAGGTTGTAGAGAGGAAAATTCAAACTGAGATGAATGAAAATCCAGAGAGACAGAGTTTCTGGGTAATTAATAACCAATTTATTAATTAGGCTAGCCCGCAATCAATAAATCAATGGTCAGTGCCTGCTCTAGGCAACCCAAGACATTAAGGGAGACCCTGAAATGCCTTAAATCCCTTCTGAAAGGAGACTCCCCTGACAAGTGAAAATCAACTTTGACTGGTGGATATAATAATGAGGTGGTGGGCTAAAAGTCTTCAGCTCCTCCTGCTGAGACCATGATTTGATCATGGTTAATTTGATCATGATAAATCCTTTAGGATAATAGATGTCCATGTTCTGTAAAATTTGGATTCAGTCACAAGGCTGCACTTAATGACCTAGAAGGCCACAGGCCTTAAGGTTCTTAAGGCCTCAGGTTCCCCACCCCTGCCTTAAACTCTAATGGAGGAGATCAAGGACAGTGGTTCCTTTCTTCAGGGTAAGAGCTCCCCCAGACTGGATTCTATTTATACTCTAAACAGAAAACAGGTCTCCTAGTTGAGTGGGGTCCCACTCAAAATTAATGAGCATGTTCCTTGAGGACTAGGAGCAATCTTGTCAATCAGCCATGCCCTTCAGAGACTTAACGGGAATTGGGACTTTACAGGAAATAGACGGAAAAGAGTGGATCACAAATTAATAATTAGTTATCAATATAATGATATGATATTAATTTCTCTCAAAACTTCAAATAAAGAAAAATTTTCTACAAATTAAAGCAATCCAAAATCAGAATTGATTGCCTTGGAGGTAGTGAGTTCCTCACCAGAGGTCTTCAAACAAAGGCTGGATAATCACTTGTCAGATGTATTGTGGAGACTTTTTTTTAAGATGTAGGTTGATTAAGCTGCTGAGACTTCTTCTGTGGTTCTGTGATTCTGTGTTTGAGTTATGTCCTCTCCTTGGTCATGGCCAGATTTGAGGTAGACCCTCCATTGTTCTCCTAGCCTACCTACTAGGAGTGAGTGAATGGATAAGGAAGCAGTTATTTAGTTCTTACTATGTGGCAAGCTAATAGCTGGGTATACAAATAGAAAAGTCCGGTAGACTCTGCTCTCAATAAGCTCTCATACATACACACATATATATATATATATATACAATCTCCCCTATTTAGACTATATATGCATAGGTGTATATATATGAAAGTTTCATTGATGTTTACATGTATGTATATGTGTGTGAAGGTTTCATATACATATACATGCACACACATATACACACACATACATACAGCTAGCTAGGTAGATAGGTGGATAGATTGTTGTTCAGGTATTTCTGTCATGTATGACTGTGATCCCTGGACAGATACTGGACTAAATTTCTTTTTAAAAATTCTGAACTTAACAAATTTCCCCTAAAATCAGTATTTTTCTATACATATTAGAACAGAAAAAGAGGACTGTATATAAAAC
>CM053625.1:160354792-160455363 GCA_028646595.1 Phalanger gymnotis | reverse complement strand
ATTCAGGGCCCAGAGCAACAAATTAGCGAACCAACCTCCCCATTCCAGTATTGTGAACACAAGCCTCCAGGCCCAGTAGGCCCGCCTCACAAGAGTAGCCAGGAGGCCACAGAAAAATAAGATGGCATAAATCATATTCACCGGCCTCAACACCTCGCTCGAACTCCTGGGTCCACACAGGGGTCGGCTCTGCTTCGGATTTTTTTCCAGCTGTAGTTTCTCGCCTCTCCTCGCAGCCAAGCCTCACCTCAACGACTAGAGACCAGAGTCCAGAGACCCATTGGTTCCCGAGTTGGCCCCTCTTAAGTGATTAATCTACGCCCACACGGGTTTCACACCTGATAGGGCTTTGGGCCTGGGGCTCTGCACTTAACAGCTGAAAGTACTTTCACTATAAACAAAAGCCAAAACTCCTCAAGGGCACCCGTTAAACTAAGCCCATTTTGCCTTACTGGCACAAATGCTAAAAGTTGTCCTGTTTGTGATTCTTTCTGGCCTTTCTTCTGTTCTCTTCTGTCCACTTAAAAATCCTTTATTAACCTTCTTTTGCTTTTTAAAATTTTCTTCCCCCGCCCCCAGCCCTAGCCCTCTCTCCCTCTCATTCCCCTCCCCCTAAATTAAAAAAAGAAAGACAATATTTTTGTAATAAATATGCATAGTTAAGCTAAACAAATTCCCACACTGTGTCCGAAAAATAAATGTCTTATTCTGCGTCTTCAGCTCTGCCCTTGACTACTTTTCACCTTCTGGCCAACGGGCCACTTTTTTCTGACTCTTGCATCAAACTCCAGGCTCCCGTGTAGTATAGGTAAGAGCCATGATGGCCTCCAGGGCTTTCCTGAGCTTGCTGGCCTTGACTCTTCCCCAGTAATGCTACCCTGGGCAGCTACATCAATATGGATCAAGAAACCTGCAAACAGATCTGCTGTGCATCTAAGAGGGGAAAATATTTCTAGATGCTCAGCCCAAACATGACCTGTTCTCTTCCCTTCTTAGTCAGCTAGTCAATAGACATCAAGTGCCTGCTACAATGTGTCAGGCATTGTGCTAATCACTGGAGATACAAAGAAAGGTAAAAGATGGCCCTGTCTTTCTCAAAGAGCTCATAGTCTAATGAGGAAGAAAAACACGCAAAAAACCAAGTACAAGCAAACTATAGATGGGATAAATTATAAGATAATCAATCTCAAGGGGGCATACAATTTGATCTAGATATAAAGGAGGTAATGATTGGAAGATGGCCTGTCAGATCTCTTAAGGCCTGTATGAATATTGGCATATGTCCAATATTCAGACCATTGTAGGGTCTGACTGCATTAGCAATATGAAGAGCTCATGGGCTTTTTCAGGTGTTGGAGGCTGAATCGGAGAACATCCCAGTAGAGATTTCTTATTTGCTAATGCTGATTTATTAGTCAGACTACATATAAAAACACATAAGCCCTTTGTTGCCTATACAGTCACTGTTGGGTTCCTGTGCTCCCCAAATCTGGCATAGGGTTGCCCAATAGGAAGTTCCATTGACAAAGGATGGGGTGGTGTTGAGGAACATTCTCTAGTGTAACTCTTTTCTCAGTCACAGCACAAGAGAATAACCTGAAAGGAAGCAAACATGGTTGTGTAGGTGAAAATCAACGCTTCATCAATAGCAGCATGGGAACCAAGCACTGTGTAAGCATGAGAAACCATTCAGAAAAACAGCAATAACTTAATTTGTATAGACTTGTGGCAAAGTCCCGGTGGACTGGTGCTCCTCTAGCCTTTCAGAGGTTCCTCGCTTTGAAGCTTTGACACCTGCTGGACCAGAAGGTAGTGGTTCATCTCAATAGTGCCCTCATTGACTCCTCAGATCCTGCTCATACTGTCACATTGGTCCAAGCCATCCTCCAGCATCCACATGAGCATGATACATGTCAAATTGGAGGTATTCCAATTTGAGGAAGAGGAAATGGAAAGCCCTAATAAAAAGTCAGTGGAGAGTCTGTGGATTCATTCGAAATGAGGGATATACCATAGTGGGGGTGGCAGACATTTTCTTTCAGCTGAAATTTTTTTTCACTTTCCTGTATACATATAATAAATATGTGTAAAAATATAAGCATATGTAAATAACTATATAAAATATGTAAACATATAAATATACATAAATAAATAAATTTAAATGTATGCAAATAAATAAATATAATACATATTTAAATGTTCATTTTTGCGATACAAGAAATAAAGGATTGGGGGACCTGAGGTCCTAACGATCTGGTACACAGGCATCACTAACAGTGGGCAGGGGAAATGCACCAATATCTCCTGCTACAACTCTAGTTTTGGATGCACACGTGTATACTGCATTACCCTCAGGAGATGACCATTGGAATCATGTGAGAGGGTGAGGCCACTAAAGGAGACTCCCCATTGACTTATTATTAGGGACTTCCAAAAGAAAAGGGGCCCAAGGACAGAATCTTTGAAAGTGCCCTGTTAACGATTAAGGAAAGAGGGGAAGCTAGCAAAAAAAAAAAAAGTAACACAAAGGAGCAGTCAGATGACATAGGAGGAGAACCATGGAAGTGAGGGAATTAAGGGAATTAATGAATTCTCTTTCAGAGAAGGTGAAGGAATTAAGAGGATTCAGGAGGACTGTCAGACTCTATGTAGAGGCCAATAAAGATGAAGCAGGATGATCTAGTTGTGGAGAGAGTGTTAGTGTTGAAGACAGAAGACACGAGTTAGATTCCTGGTTCCAATACTTATTAGCTATGTGACCATACATGAGTCACAACCTCTTTGAATATCAGTTTTCATATTCATAAAGTGGGATTATTAATGCTTTCAAAGTACTTTCAGATTTTTTCAGGGTTTCTTAGTTTTAATAAGCTATAAGGGATGGTAGGGGGAAGGAAAGGAGAGGAGGATAGGTTGGTAACTGTAGGTGATGTAAACACATAAGATACTGATAAAATTTATCTTTTTAAAAATTTGTCAGATGTATTGTAGAGACTTTTTAAAGGTATAGGTTGATCTAAGTAGCCGCTGAGATTTCTTCTATGATTCTACAATTCTGTTTTTGAGTTATGTCCTCCCTTTGGTCATGGCCAGGTTTGTGGTGGACCCTCCACCCTCCAACTTTACAAAAGTTATTATTAGGAGGACAGACTAAAGGCCAATAGATTTATGGAAAATAAAATAAACAATGGCCTTGGAAAGACTATTTCAATAGAGTGGTGGGAATCAAAGCCAGATTTCAGAGAACTGAGGAGTTAGTTGGTGATAAGGAAATGGAGGTCAATAGTGTAAGCTACTCTTTCTGCAAAGTTGGCAGTGATACTTTCCCCCAGTATGGTTCAGACAGTTCCTTCATAAAAGGGTGAGACCAATTTATGTTATTGTTGAGAAATGCCTTGCTTTCTAAGGATTTGAGGGAGGTAATATTACCTCTACCTTTTACTTATGTAGAAGGAAGGGGAACCCCCCCCCACCAGTTGCCTTTGTGGCAATCCTGAATTCTTAGGTGAGGGAGACTCCTTATCCAGCCCCTCCATGGAAGAAATGGGCAACCTCTCAGCAGAGGCCTCTAAAGGGGCACAGATTTGGTATCTTCTCCCCCTCTAGGGTATTCCCTAGAGAGATAGATGTTCTAACTGGTGGGCTAGGCAATAGGGAGGATGTGGTGGTAAAGGGCAAGTCTTGATATTGACACTGGCAACTGGGACAGGCTGCAGGCAAGAGGGTAACGACATCTTTGTTGCTTCACTGCATAGATACCTGACCCATGATGAGGAAGAGTAACTGTGTTGGAAGTGAAATCTTTGGTTCTCTGGTTGTGGTGTTCCTTGTGCTACTCCTGTTTATTGCCACCTCCTCACACTGAGACAACTACTGTGAACTGCAAAGATTTAGTATTGCTCTAGCATCTTCCAGCATCTACGTGGAGCAAATAGTTAAAATCCAAGTTACATTGCTTTTCTCCTTCTCCTCCTCTTCCTCTTCCTCCTCCTCCTTCTCCTCCTCTGTTTCTTCCTCCTTCTTCTCCTCTTCCTCCTCCTTCTCTGACTCCTCCTTCTCCTCTTCCTCCTTCTCTCTCTCCTCCTTCTCTTCTTCCTCTTCTTCAACTATTTTCTTTCACCTTGACTAAGCTCCTTCTCCAGTGCTAGCTACACAAGACTTCTCTCATCCCCAAGAATAAGGCTGTCCAGTAATGGTCCTAAAGCTAGTTAAATAGCAGAAGGTCCTTTAGAAGGTAACGATGGCTATAGCATTTATACATTTCTTTAAGGTTTGCAAAGCTCTATATATGCTTTTTCATTTGGTCTTCACAACAACCCTGTGAGATAGGGACTATTCTTCTCATTTTAAACATGGATAGACTTGCATGAAATAATGAAGAACAAAATGGGCAGAACCAAGAGAATGGTGTACATATTAAGAGCAATGTTGTTTTAAGAATGACTTTGAGGGGCAGCTAGGTGGCACAGTGAGTAGAGCACTGGCTCTGGAGTCAGGAGAATCCGGCCTCAGACACTTGACACATTTACTAGCTGTGTGACCTTAGGCAAATCACTTAACCCCAATTGCCCTGACCTTGCCCTCCAAAAAAAAACCCCAACAAGAATGACTTTGAGTGAGTAAGTCATTTTGTTTATTATAAATACCCAATTTAACTACAAAAGACATATGAAGGAAAATGCTATCTGCATTCAGAGAAAGAACTGATAAATAGAAGTAGGTATAGTATGATTTTACAAATATATACGTATTTATGTCTAACTGTAACCATCTCGGGGAGGGGAGGGAAAAAAACTTACATGATAACTACTATATATTTAAAGGGAATAGCAAGTCGTACATAATAGATTTGCAGTTTCACATGCAATTATCTTTTTCATTCTGTTATGAAAATACTTGATTTATTCCATAAATTAAAATTTAAAGGAATAAAAATGATAATGTTCAGTTGTTAAGGTACTTTATTATCTTTTTTTTGCCATATTTGGCATTCAGAGCAAAAAGATTAATTTTCTGAGTAACCTAGCCTACTTAATTAAACTGTAAGTGCTCTCTGTCTGTCTTTCTCTCTTTGTCTCTGTCTCTGTCTCATCAGAGATTCCCACTTTAAAATTTTTTACTTTAATTGCTAATATTTAGTTGATTTTTTAAAAATGTCACAGTTATTCCCAATATCTCTTTCTTTTCTCCATCCCCTCCATCCCAGTCCTCCCTTATGGCAAAGAAAAACAATAAAGCAAAACCAAGCAATATTGTGACTGTGTCTGACAGAGTACACAATGTTCTGTGCTCGTAGCCCCTCTACCTCTTGACTAAGAAGAAAGAAAGCATCTGTGTTCTGGAACTGATATTGGTAATTGCATTTAGTATAAGTTTAGCGGTCTTTTAATGTTGTTTTCACTTACATCATTTTGTTTATTATGTTGTGACATTTATAGATGGTGCATGACATTTCTGTGTACACCATGGGACACTGCAGTAATGCTAAGTAACCCACATCAGTTCATGCACTGTCTTCCTTGAGCTTAGAGAAAGGCAGTATGTCATTAGTGGTTTGCAAATGAACTGAGACAAAAGAAAATAATTAAATTTATTGACATACAATAAACCTCACAACTTTTAACATTAAAATACTTTTAATACTCAATATCATCCTTTTCAGTTGCTTTTTTTACATGATAGCATTAGATTCACAACATTTTGACATTTATTCTTTAATTCTTTAATAATTTAATTCTTCATTATGAAACTCTGCTTTTACCACAATGAAGATTAAGAGTAATTTTTACAAATAATCTATTTTCCCCGAATCTATCCTTCATTGAAGGTTTTCTTTTTTTTCTTTTTTAAAGCTTCTACAAAGGTATATTAACTGAGAAAATAGAGCAAAAAGAGGCAGCTAGTGGCACACTGGATAGAGCACTGGCTCTGGAGTCAGGAGGACCTGAGTTCAAATCTGGTCTCAGATACTCAACACTTACTAGCTGTATGACTCTGGGCAAGTCACTTAACCCCAACTGCCTCGCCAAAAAAAGGAAAAAAGAAAGAAAAGAGAAAATATAGCACAAACAGAGGTATGAAATACCAGCCCTCCCCTCCAACCAGGGGCACACTCTCTTCTTAGTCCTTGAGGAAAGTAGGCTCAAATATAAAGAGGTTGCTACAAAGCTTTCACTACCACCAAGTTCATTTCCAAATACTGCATGGCTGATGGACAAACTTATTCCCTTGCTTGTGGAAAACAGCCTTGGTTGTTGAATACATTAATTACTGGCTTGAATCCTTGGCATTTCTCACTCAACTCAGTTTCCAGGAACTTTGGTATGGACTCCAGTTCCTGGCCATCTGACAGCTCAGTCTTCCAAACTTTCAAAGTTTACATGGTCATAGCCATTTCTAACACTCCTTTCTTTAAGAGCAGGACATAGTATGACAGAGATGTGACAGAGACAGAAGCAACAGCAGGACCATATGACCATGGCTTCTTGGTGATTCTGGGTGAGAGAGGATTCAAGGTTCTTCCCTTATGCTAAGGTTCACAGCAGTTCACCCTCTTCACTTGAATGTAACCAAAGAGACATAAAGTATCCATAGGTTTTCATTTTATTCTTTTTTTAAAAATTAATCTGTCCTTAACAAAATTTCTCTCTCCCCTCAATAAACAAAAATTTAAAATAACAAATAAAGCTCTCAATATATAGCTGCATAGTCTGGCAAAATAAATCCTCACATTCCCCATGTCTGAAAATGTGTGTCTTTTTATCATCTCTCTCTGTCAAGAGGCTAATGGGCTGTTTCATCCTCATTCTTTTTTACTCAAGATTTATCATTGTATTGTTTTTCTCTATAATGTTATTATCATTTTATAAATTAATCTCCTAGTTCCTCTCTCTCCACTCCGCATTGGCTCATAGAGGTCTTCCCAGTTTGAAATTGTCGATTTAATCATTTCTTTTGGCACAATAATATTCCATTACATTTTTATGCCACAACTTGTCTAGCCATTCCCTATTAGAAGGAAACTCCCTTGGTTTCCAATGTTTGATTGCCACTAAAATAGCTGCTATAAATAGTGTGTGTGTGTGTGTGTGTGTGTGTGTGTGTGTGTGTGTGTGTGTATGAAGATAGGTCCTTTTTTTCTTTCTTCCATTTCATTAAGGGTATGTGCTTAGTAGTGGTAAACTGGGTCAAAGGGTTAATAACAATTTAGTTGCACAGTTTAATAACTTTGGGGGCATAATTCCAAGTTGCTTTCTATAATAGCTAGGCCAAGACACAGTTTCACCAATAGTACAATAGTATACCTGTTTTCCTACAGCCTTTCCAATATTTTCCTCTTTTGTCATCTTTGCCAATCTGATAGATGTGAAGTGAAACTAACTACTCGTTCATATTCTTCCATCATTTCTTTATTGAGGAAAGGCCCTTTATCTTATAAATTTGAAGTATTTTGGATATAATACCTTTATCAGAGAAACTTGTTGCAAAGATTTTTTTTCCGAGTTGCCTGTCTCCTTTGTAATTGCAATTAGACTTATTTGTTAATTTTTTGTCATCAAAATTGTCCATTTTATCTTGTGTGATCCTCTCTATCACTTGTTTAGTCATGAAATCTTCCTTTATCCATAGATCTGAAATATAATTTCTCCCTTGCTTATCCATAGGCTTTAAACAGGATTTAAATAGGTGATTTCTCAGGCCATTGGGGCATATTTTCTCCATTTTTTGCAATAAATTTCTTAACCTTTCATGATATGTGGTATGTTACAAGGTCATGTTGTCATCTTCCACCTTCTTTTGAGAATTTAATTCAAGAACAATTATGCATTTCGGTATATCAACATATTTTTCAGAGTTCATCATTACTTTAATGGAAATAAAACTTCAGAACATTTTTTAGGGTACTTATTTTGTGGCATGCTGAAGATGCCCAAATCTTACAGGCTCACTTAGATTTCTAATGTGACTTTGTTATAGCCTTGAATGAAAAAGTGATTTTGATTACCTTTTTTCCAATTGTCACTACTCCAGTCTTTGTATTGATTTGCTTTATGACATACATTTTTTCTTTTTGACTGGTCTTCTTGATGTTCTTAACAACTCCTTCAGCTGCCAGATCCCTCTGGAGGTCTCTGCTTGTTTTCTGAAGATTAATTAGCTGATTTTGCAGCACCAATATATAGTTTGTTGTGTCTTATTATTGTTTTATTTTTCTGACAACTTTTCCTTTGTGCTTTAGTATGATTGATTCTGTTGCGTTTCAGACTTGAATGATCCTTGAAAAGATCACCTGTGGGTGATTGCTATCTTGAGTTTTAGGAGTAACTCTCTGAGGTTGCATTTCTAACACTATAGGTCATGATGAGCCCCCATTGGTATGTTTCCCATTAACGGCTAGCTAATAGATGCCATTAGCTTTCAGTAAAGATATTTATTTACTAGGATGCTATAATAAGAAATAGTAGCTACAAAAACATTTTGCCTAAAACCTATGGCATTCTTCCATAAAAAACATACAGCATCTCTGGGAAGAATAGGCTTAAATTTAGAGTGGATTGGTAGTGAGGCACGAATGTAGGATACGCATGTAACAAATGTAGGTGAAACATGTGTCAAAGGCAATTCACAACTCCTGATATTGTAGGTCCTGGAAGTAATTGCTCTCTTAACAGTACTTAAAAAGATTCCCTTTGCTGTAGCATCTCTGCTGGACTAATTTCTCAGCTAGATTTTCAGAGTTTCTCCATGACTGATTATTTTCATGGTTCTATTTTCTTTACTCTGCATTAGTATATGCATATCCTGGGATCTTGGACTTTGGTGGTCATTCAGACTAAACCTTCATTTCACAGTTGAGGACACTGAGGCTCAGAGAGGATAAGGGACTTGTTGAAGGTCACACAGGTAATTGTGACCTCTAAGTATTTTCTTTTCTAGGTTAATCATACCCTACAGTTTTCCCATGTTTCTCTGAATTCTTCATACCTATCTTTTTTGCACTTTCAGTTACATGTAAAGATAGTTTTCAACATGCATTTTTGTAAGATTTTGAGTTCCAAATTTCTCTCCCTCCCACCTTCCCAAGACAACAAGCAATCTGATATAGGTTCTACATGTATAATCATGTTAAATGTATTTCCACATTAGTCGTGCTGTGAAGGAAGAATCAGAACAAAAGGGAAAAAGCATGAGAATGAAAAAATAAAAAATAAAAAAGGGAAAATAATATGCTCTGATCTGCATTCAGACTCCATACTTCTTTTTCTGGATGCAGTTAGCATTTTTCATCATGAGTCTTTTGGAGCTGTCTTGGATCATTGTATTGCTGAGAAGAGCTAAGTCTATCATAGTTGCTGTTGCTGTGTACAATGTTCTCCTGGTTCTGCTCCCTTCAGTCAACATCAGTTCATATAAGTCTTTCTAGGTTTTTCTGAAATCTATCAGCTCATCATTTCTTATAGAACAACTGTATTCCATTACATTCATGTACCACAACTTGTTCAGCCATTCCCCAATTGATGGGCATCCCCTCAGTTTCCAATTCTTTGCCACCATAAAAAGAGCTGCTCTAAATATTTTTGTGCATGTGAGTCCTTTCCCCATTTTTATGCTTTCTTTGGGATACAGACCCAGTAGTGGTATTGCTGCATGAAAGGGTATGCACAGTTTTCTAGGCATTTGGGCATATATACCTACTATTTCTTATAGTGTGGTAATCCATTTCATTCCTATGTTACAATTTGTTTATTTACTTCAGTCTATTGTTTCCTATTTTCATTCTAGTTTTTTGTTGTCACTGAAAAGGCTGCTATGAATATTTTAATATATATGGACATTTATTTGTTTCCTTAGGGCTATATGCCTGGTAATGGGATCATTAGTTAAACACATATGAACCATTGGTTAACTTTTCTTGAATAGCTCTAAATTATTGTCCAGAAAGATTAGATCAATTCATCTCTTAAAGGCAAGAATCTTGTCTTATACTTCTCTGTATACTCTGTAGTGTCTGGCCCATAAATGACTTTAAGATGAGGAAAACTATAGTAATTGCCACAAGAAAAGTATGAATAAGGTAATAGGGGAGTACAGAAAAATCACTTCTGGCTGATGTTGATCAGGAAAGGCTTCATCAATCAACAATAATCAATAAGTATTTATTTAACACCTACTATGTGCCAGGCACTGAGGACACAAGTAAAAAGAATGAAATGATCCTTTCTTGAAATGAACTTTCATTCAACATTGTCCTTTATGGAGGAATTGTCTTAAGTAACTAAGAGGCAGAGAAAACATATCAACCTGGCTCTGCAGGACAAACCAGTTTTGTTCTGAGAGGAATAAGGGGAAGATGGGGAAAGAAAGAATAAGAATTTATTAAGTGCCAAATATGTGTCTGGCATTATGCTAAGCATTTTACAAATTTAAAGAAAGTTGATCCTCACAACTATCCTGCGAGGTAGATGCTATCATTTTACAATTGAGGGAACTGAGGCAAAAAGAGGTTAAATGAGGTGCTTAAAGAATTGGAAATTGGTGGCAGCTAGATGGTACAATGAGTAGAGCACCCACCCTGGAGTCAGGAGGACCTGAGTTCAAATCTGGCCTCAGACATTTGACACATTTACTAGCTGTGTGACCTTGGGCAAGACACTTAACCCCAATTGCCTTGCCTTCCCCTCTCTGAAAAAAAAGAATTGAAAATTGAGGGGATACCTGTCAATTGAGGAATGGCTGAACAAGTTGTGGTATATTATTGTAATGGAATATTACTGTGCAATAAGAAATTATGAGCAGGTGGATTTCAGAAAAACCTGGAAAGACTTATATGAACTGATACGAAGTGAAGTAAACAGAACCAAGAGGACATTGTACACAATAACAGCAATATTGCACGATCAACTGTGAATGACTTACCTATTTTCAGTAATACAATGATCTAAGACAATTTCAAAGGACTCATGATGAAAGATACTATCCACCCCTAGAGAAAGAACTGATGGAGTCTGAATGAAGATTGAAGCATACTATTTTTTTATTTTCTGTATTTTTTCATGTTTTTTTTTTCTCCCTTTGGGTTTGTGTCCTCTTTTACAACATGACTACTATGGTAATATGTTTTGTATGATTGAACATGTATAACCTATATCAAATTGCTTTATGTCTCAGGAAAGGGGGAAGTGGGGGAGGGAGGGAGAGAGAAAATTTGGAACTCAAAATTTTTAGAATAATCCATATCAAATTGTTTACCATCATAGGGAGAAAGGAGGAGAAGGAAGGAGGGAGCAAATTTGGAACTCAAAATTTTATTTAAAAGCTGAATGTTAAAAATTGTCTTCACATGTAATAAGAAAAATATTATTAAAACAAAATGAATGTTAAAATTGTCTTTACATGTAACTGGGGCAAAATAAAGTATTATTTTTTTTAAAAAAGAAAGAAAACAGAAAAAATTAGTTGCTTAGGGTCATAGCTATTAAATGTCTGAAGTATTTGAATTTAGATCTTCCTGATTCCAGGTTCAGAAATCTATCCACTTTGCTACCTAGCTACAGAAAAAAAAAGTGAAGGAAGGAATAATATTTGAAGATGCTTAGGCAAGTGTTTTGCATTAGGTTTTGATTTGTAAAAAATCTCTATTGCTACTCTAATGTTAGCCCATTATGGGACTAATGCCAGTGTGAATACTAGTTTGAATTTCTAGAGCTAAAATTTAGAGTCAGCCCTGGTAGAGGAGAAAGTGTCCCAGACTTTAGATCAGGAGACCTACCTTTTGCCCCTTTTGCCATTGGCATGCTTGCTGAGTGGCCTTGGACAAGTTTCTCAAACACTTTGGGCATTCATTTCCTCACCTATAATATTAGGACTTAGATGGCATCATGTCTAAGGCCCTTTCTTGCTTGCCAGTTCTTTTTTCATGAGTTAACTAGGTCAGTCCATTCCCCACCTACTTCATGGCAGTGAAAAGTATTATTGAGCTGAGAAGATCTGTTAAGCCTTTGGGAAACAGGGCTAAGGAATCAGCATCGAGTGCAAATATTAGGGCTGAGTTGCTGCTCTGACATGGGGATTAGCAGCTGGATAATATTGTTTATCTGTTCATCATTCACAAATATTAGGAGGTACCAGCCCTCCTGAGGCCAGACCCTTGAAAGCTTTAATACTGACTCAGTTAATTAAAGTATCTAAACTGGAGATTTCCTTGAACTGTAATCCAGGCTGCTTTAGCTACCTCCATGGGCTCCTCCTATGTCAGGACTTCCTACCTCACTTTGACCTGAAATAGTAGTTCTCCAAGTGTAATCTGAGGATCCACGGGGGATTCTGAGAGTCTTTGGGGGGGGGGGTTCCATGAGGTTAAAACTATTTTTATATAAGACATTTTGATTTCAAACATGGCAAATATAGATAGACATAAAGTATATAAAAGAAAGCTTTCGGTGGGGCGGTGGGGAGGATTGTCCTCCACAATTTTAAAGAGTGTAAAGGAGACCTGATTCCAACAAGGTGGAGGACTGCTGACTTGGAACTCTTGAGATTGGGGGTGGGGGCAAAGCCAAGATGGCGGCTAGAAAGCAGAGACTTGCCTAAGCTCTCCCCCAAATCCCTCCAAACACCTGCAAAAATGGCTTTGAACAAATTCTAGAGCTGTGGAACCCACAAAATAGAAGCAGGAAACAGGTCTCCAGCCCAGGAGAGCCTGGATGGTCACCAGGAAGGGTCTATCGCAAGGTGTTAGGAGTGGAGGGCAGCCCAGCATGGGCCATGCCAGGACAGACCAGACCCGGAATCAGCCAGCTGGAACAGGCCTTGGGGCCATGAAACAGGGAGCTGCGGCAGACTTCTCAACCCACAAATGCCAAAGAGCAGGTTAGGGGGAAACTGCAGGATCGAGTTCAGAGCGGTCTGACTGCCAGCACTAGGAGTGGACGAAGTGGTGCAGCAGTGGCCATAGCAGCAGCAGGAAGTTCCTGAGGTTGCTCCCAGAGCTCCAGCATCAGCTGCTTCCTGAGTCCTTGGCTCACAAGGTGGGAGGAATCTAACAGCGGATCAGAGAGGGAGTGCAAGGAGCGCTTTGTAGGCACAAAGGCAGATTCTCTTGCTGCTCGGATCTGTATTGCAGTCCTGGTTGGTGGTTCTTGGGGGAGGAGGAGCGCTGTTGTGACAGAGCCTGGGGTGACAGTGGAGTAGAAGTAGCTCTGAAAACAGCAGTGCTTGGACCCTAAAGCTTGGGACAAAGTATTCTGTACTCTACAAGCAGTCATATCCAGACAAAAAGCTCAAGGGTCAAGTAGTTGGCTGGCAACATGAACAGGCAGTGAAAGTGAACTCAGACCCAAACTCAAACTCTAGACTACTTTTTTGATGACAAAGAAGATCAAAACATACAGCCAGAAGAAGTCAACAAAGTCAAAGACCCTACATCAAAAGCCTCCAAGACAAATATGAATTGGGCTCAGGCCATGGAAGAGCTCAAAAAGGATTTGGAAAAGCAAGTAAGAGAAGTAGAGGAAAAAGTGGGAAGAGAAATGAGAGTGATGCAAGGAAACCATGAAAAACAAGTCAACAACTTGCTGAAAGAGACCCAAAAAATACTGAAGAAAATAACACCTTAAAGAACAGACTAACCCAAATGGCGAAAGAGCCCCAATAAGCCAATGAGGAGAAGAATGCCTTGAAAGGCAGAATTAGCCAAATGGAAAAGGAGGTCCAAAAGACCACTGAAGAAAATACTACCTTAAAAATTAGATTGGAGCAAGTAGAAGCTCGTGACTTTATGAGAAACTAAGATAGTATAAAAGAGAACCAAAGGAATGATAAAATGGAAGACAATGTGAAATATCTCATTGGAAAAACCACTGGCTTGGAAAATAGATCCAGGAGAGATAATTTAAAAATTATTGGACTACCTGAAAGCCACAATGAAAAAAAGAGCCTAGACATCATCTTTCAAGAAATTCTCAAGGAACACTGCCCTGATATTCTAGAGTCACAGGGCAAAATAGAAATTGAAAGAATCCACAGATCACCTCCTCAAAAAGATCCCAAAAAGAAAACTCCTAGCAATATTGTCACCGAATTGCAGAGTTTCCAGGTCAAGGAGAAAATCCTGCAAGCAGCCAGAAAGAAACAATTTGAATATTGCGGAAACACAATCAGAAGAACACAAGATCTAGCAGCTTCTACATTAAGGGATTGAAGGGCTTGGAATATGATATTCTGGAGGTCAAAGGAGCTAGGATTAAAACCAAGAATCACCTACCCAGCAAAACTGAGTATAATGCTGCAAGGCAAAATATGGATTTTCAATAAAATAGAGGACTTTCAAGCTTTCTCAATAAAAAGACCGGAGCTGAATGGAAAATTTGACTTTCAAACACAAGAATCAAGAGAAGCATGAAAAGGTAAACAAGAAAGAGAATTCATAAGGGACTTAATAAAGTTGAACTGTTATGTTTACATTCCTACATGGAAAGATGATGTGTGTAATTCATGAGGCCTTTCTCAGTATTAGGGGAGTTGAAGGGAATATAGACAGAGGGCACAGGATGAGTTGACTATGAAGGGATGATATCTAGAAAAATGAAATAAATTTAAGGGGTCAGAGAGGAATATATTGAGAGAGGGAGAAAGGGAGAGATAGGATGGGGTAAATTATCTCACATTAAAGTGGCAAGAAAAAGCAGTTCTGTTGGAAGAGAAGAGGGGGCAAATGAGGGGGAATGAGCGAATCTTACTCTCATTGGATTCAACTTGTGGAGGGAAAAACATACGCATTCAATTGGGTATCTTACTCCACAGGAAAGTAAAGGGAAGGAGATAAAAAAGGGAGGATGATAGAAGGGAGGGAAGATAGGGGGAGGAGGTAATCAAAAGCAAACACCTTTGAAAAGGGACAGGGTCAAGGGAGAAGATTGAATAAAGGGGGACAGGATAGGATGGAAGGAAATACAGTTGGGCTTTCACAACATGAGCATTGTGGAAGTGTTCTACGTAATGATACATGTGTGATCTATGTTGAGTTGCTTGTCCTCCTAGGGAGTATGGGTGGGAAGGGAAGAGGGGAGAGAATTTGGAACTCAAAGTTTTAAAAGCAGATGCTTAAAAAAAGTTGGTTTTTTTTTCTTGCATACAGCTGGGAAACAAGTTATATAGGGAATGGGGCATAGAAACCTATCCTGCCCTACAAGAAAGTAATGGAAAAGGGGATGGGGCGGGGAGTGGGGTGAAAGAGGGGAGAGCTGACTGGGGAACGAGGCAATCAGGATATATGCCATCTTGGAATGGGGGGAGGGTAGAAATGGGGAGAAAATTTGTAACTCAAAATCTTGTGGAAATCAGTGTTGGAAACTAAAATATTAAATAAAATAAAAAAATAGAACTCTTGAGATCTTTAAGTCCATGATTCCTCAAAGAGCCGAACTAGGGCAATACTTTTCTCATTATATAGAGACAATGTGACATAATGGAAAGTGCCAGACAAGAAGTAAGGAAGACCTGGGTTCAAACACTGCTTCTGACACTGGCTAGCTTTGTGTTCAGGGGCAAGTCAGTTTCCCCAATATGAACCTCAGTTTCTTCATCTATAAAATGGGGGAAGTGATACCTCTAGTGTCTAGTTCACAGAGTTGCTGTGAGGCTCAAATGCAATAATGTAGGTAAAGGGCGTTGCCAACTCTAAAGCATTATGGAAATATTCATTGATATAATATTGTTATTGTAGCAGCCCTGTCATGTAGAGTGGAGAGGCATGGGCCTTGTGGGGACTAAGAGGAAATGTACAATAGGAAGTATGTGAAATGGGCCTAGGAAAGAGGTGCTACTGACTTGAGGCCTCAAGGAAGGTCAGCTAGACACAAGGACATGGCAGTGGGAGGGATGACCTTTGTGGCACCATCTATTGGCTTCACTCATCCTGGTCTATGGGAGATGAACTGGCCCCAATGAAAACAAGTTGGAAGTCCCTGCTTCTGATGCAGCCTGAATAGAAATTCAGAGGCCTTCAAGAATTCTAGTTCCCTATGCCCGAAGGGCTATAAAACCACGCATTCCCTTTGACCCAGCAATACTACTTCTATGGCTGTATCCCAAAGAGATCACACAAGTGGGAAAGGGACCCGCATGTACAAAAATATTTATAGCAGCTCTTTTTGTGGTGGCCAAGAATTGGAAATTGAGGGGATGCCCATCAACTGGGGAATGGCTGAACAAGTTGTGGTATACGAATGTAATGGAATACTATTGTGCTATAAGAAATGATGAGCAGGTGGACTTCAGAAAAACCTGGAAAGACTTACATGAACTGATGCTGAGTGAAATCAGCAGAACCAGGAGAACATTGTACACAGTAACAGTCACATTGTGCAATGACTGACTTCGATAGACTTAGCTCTTCTCAGCAATGCAAAGATCTAAGACAACTTCAAAAGATTTATGATAGAAAATGCTGTCCACATCCAGAAAAAAGAACTACAGAGTCTGCAGAATGAAGCATACCATTTTTACTTCAAAAAATTTTTTGTTTTTTCTTTCTTGTGCTTCCCTTTTGTTCTGATTCTTCTTTCACAGTGTGACTAATGTGAAAATATTTTAATACGAATGTAGATAGCTTATATCAGATTGCATGCCATCTTGGGGAGGGGGGAGAGTAGAGAGGGGAGAGAATTTAGAACTCAAAATCTTATGGAAGTGAATGTTGAAAACTAAAAATAAATAACCAACAAATAAATAAAAGAGTTCTAGTTCCCACCGAAACTGGAGTCTAAGCCCCATCCTGTGAGAGGTCTCATATCCCAAGTGCCTGAGTCTTCATCTAAAGGTCCTCCTGGATGTATGCATCAGACATCACTTGCAATACTCTCTGAGAATTGTAGAGAACTTCGAAATTCCTTATTTGTCTTCTGTAACTTGAAAACTTGTATTCTACTGTCTATGCTCCTTTGCCTGTTTGCAGGAGGAGCCACCAGGGGGACTAAGCAAACCAAACTGTGTTTTTCTTTGCACTTGTGAAGCAACTAGATGTCGCAGTATGTAAAGTGCTAGTTCTAGAGTCAGGAAGACATAAATTCAAATCTACCTTCAGACACTTAATGATTATGTGACACTGGATAATTCACTTAAATGCTGCCTCATTTTCCTTAACTGTAAAATGGGCATCATATTGCACCTCCTTCACAGGAATGTCATGAGGATTCGATGACATAACATTTATAAAGCACTGAGCAGAGTGCCTGGCACGTGGCACGTAATAAATGCTTGTTGCCTTCCTTGTTTCCTACATTTCAAGTAGCATATGTAACACCTGAGAATTCCCTGGGAGAAGCTGTAGTAGATGTTTTGCCACAGATTGTTTTATTGCCTTTACTGATTCTATGCCAAGAGTAAAACAATGTATATAGTATCTAAGCGCATTTTGTCTATTCCTTTTGACCAATGCCAAGGTCACATAATCAAAGTCCAGGGCTTTGTGGTAG
This sequence comes from Phalanger gymnotis, assembly GCA_028646595.1. NCBI lineage: Eukaryota > Metazoa > Chordata > Mammalia > Diprotodontia > Phalangeridae > Phalanger > Phalanger gymnotis. The sequence continues at coordinate 160,437,889 of CM053625.1, read as the reverse complement.
GATAGAGACTCGGAGCTGATTCTGTTGGATAAATGACACAATAATGCCCATCCCTTTACATAGTGAATGGACTTATTCATCCGGAGGGAGGTGGAGCTAGGAGATAGGTCATCTACTTTCTAAGAACCATGAAAAGCTTGGAAATTCCCTATTTTCCTTCAGTGCTGGAATGGAGTCCTATAACCTCCAGAGCAAGAGCAAGACTCAAAAATTGATTCTTACCATTGAATGGCATCAGATGAGGCACTAGCAGCACTCCTCTGATACTTAAAGTATCATAATGGTGCACAGTCTGACCTCTGACTGCTACACGGTGCTTTGTGAACAAACTGGCATATCCTTGTTAGTCCCTCAACAAATAGAAGAGTACATTGAAGATAGTTGCTCAAACTTATTCTGGGGGTATTGGAAGGATACCAGGACAGGGTTTAGATGGGAGCCCTATGAACTATGTAGCATTAGTCATAAGCCCTTTTCTCCAGAATGGGGCAAAACTCCAGAGTAGGAGGAGATGTCCTGTGTGAGGAAAATGATTTGAGCCTTGGGAGAAACCATCACATTAAAAGGCAATGGAGCTGTCATCAGATATCATAGGATAGCCTCAGTGGAAGAGACCCCTATTTTGGCAACTTAGGGTTAGGAAAAAGTAAAGTAAGTAAATCCTAAATCATCAGTTGGCTCTGAAGGTCTGAATTCTCCTGCAAAGTATTCCTTGATGCCTGGAAACTTCACTAAACAGGAGATAGTTCTGGGGATAGCAGGAATGAGGAATAATGTAACCATTCCAGGAGATGGACCCAAGAGCAGCAGAATGGAAAGCAATGCAGACATCATTGAAGCAACCCCACAAGGACATAATCCCAGCCATTGGAGTGAAGCATAGCAAACTAATACAAAATTGCTACTTGGGAGTCTCCTAGGCCTCTTCCTGAACCAAGCCTATCCCAGGGACCATAAGAGAACTGGGAAATGTCCCCAGTGGATCTCTACGTAGTATTATCATTGTTTTTTAATCAGTGATTTCATTTGTTCCTTTATTCAAACGTTCTTGAGCTGCCATGGTGAGGAATATGAAGATAAATATTGAACATCTCTGCATTCAAGTATTTGAAGGGATGTCACATGGAAGAAGTAGAATTGTTCAGCTAGTCACAATGGGGTGTAATTAAGAGCAAAGGTTAGGAGAAGCAGAGAGGATAATAGTACCCTTGCATGGGATGGGGAAGGGGGGCAGTTAGCACTGGGAGTGAGAGGAGTCGGGAACAGGAAGTGACACGACAGCTTTGGGAGCAGAGATGCCACGCTCAAGGTCTGAAAGAGTGATGCCCTAGTGATGGTGAGGGAAGGTTTCTTGCTAGGCCAGCTGCTAGTTCACTAACCCAGCTCTATGACAGGTTAGGTGTAGGAAGAAAGGAAGGAAGGATAGATGGAAGGAAGGAGAGAAGAAGGAAGGAAGAATAGATAGATGGAAGGAGGGCGGGAAGTGGAAGGTGTCAAGACCCTTCCCCTCTTTTCTTGTTATTAGGAGACACCTTATTTTCCAGGGTTAAAGCCCAGCAAACAAGCTGTGCCCTGAGCTTGACATGACAACAGTCCTTTGTGCTCCCTCTCTGGATGAACTCTGCAGAAGCTAAGTCACAGAATTGGCTCAAACTAGTCCTAGGTGCTCCCTGAGCTTGTGCAAGCATCTGCAGGAACCACATCATGAAACCCTGCCATGAATAGACCTTTTGTCACCAGGCAAACTTGCTATGTTGCTGCCCTTACACCTCATTGTGGCTGTTATACCTCGTTGCTGCCATTATACCACAATGCTTGATTATTTGGGTGGGGGGGGTGGAGGGTTTTATTATATTTTTGAATTTATTATTTTATTTTTCCCCAGTTACACATTAAAAACAATTTTTAACATACATTTTTAAAACTGTGAGTTTCAAATTCTCTCTCTTCCTCTCTCCCACCCCTACCCTACCCCCATTGTGAAGGCAAGCAATTCAATATGTTATACATGTTTAGTCATGCAAAACATTTCCATGTTAGTCATGTTGTGAAAGAAAACATAAACCCCAAAATAAGCCAACCCTCAAGAAAAATAAAGTAAAAAAAAAGTATGCTTCATTCTGTATTTAGACACGAGTTCTTTCTCTGGGGATGAATAGCATTTTTCATCCTAAGTCCTTCAGAGTTCTCTTGGATCACAGTATTGCTGAGAATGGCTAAGTCATTTACAGCTGATCATCTTGCAATATTGCTGTTACTTTGTACCCAGTACGTTTCACTTTGCATAAGCTAACGTAGGTCATTCCGGGTTTTCCTGAGAGCATTCTGCTCATCATTTCTTACAGCACAATAATGTTCCATCATAATCACACACCACAATTTGTTCAACCATTCCTCAGTTGATGGGCATCCCCTCAATTTCCAATTCTTTACCCCCAGAAAAGAGCTGCTATAAATATTTTTCTACATATAAGTCCTTTTCTTTTTTTGTTTTTTTTTTTATCTCTTTTGTGATACAGACCTACAAGTGATATTGCTAGGTCAAAAGGTATGCACGATTTTATAGCCCTTTGGGCATAGTTCCAAATTGCTCTACAGAATGGTTGAATCAGTTCACAACTCCACCAACAGTGCATTAATGTCTCATTTTTCCCACATCCTCTCCAACATTTGTCATTTTCCTTTTCTGTCCTATTAGCCCAACTAATAGGTATGAGGTACTTCAGAATTGCTTTAATCTGCATTTCTCCAATCAATAGTGAGAGTATTTTTCATATGACTATAGATAGCTCTGATTACTTCATCTGAAAGCTGTTACTATCTTTTGATCATTTATCAATTGGGGAATAGCTCTTATTTTTATAAATTTGACTCAATTCTCTATATGTTTGAGAAATGAGGCCTTTATCAGGGAAACTTGCTCTGAAATTTTTTTCCCAGTTACTATTGCTACCTGTATTTCCCTCCATCCTATCCCCTGCCCATTTATTCTATTCTCTCTCTCCTTTCATCCTGTCCCTCTTCAAAAGTGTTTTGCTTCTGATTGCTTCTTCCCCCAATCTGCCCTCCATTCTATCACACACTCTCATTCTCTTATCCCCTCCCCCTCCTACTTTCCTGTAGGGTAAATAAGATAGATTTCTATACCCAATTGAGTGTGTTCGTTATTCTCTCTTTGAGCCAGTTCTGATGAGAGTAAGATTTATTCACTCCCCCTCACCCTCCTGCTCTTCCCCTCTACTATAAAAGTTTTTTCTTTCCTCTTTTATGTGAGATAATTTATCCCATTCTACCTCTCCCTTTTTCTTTCTCCTAGTACATTCCTCTCTCACTCCTTAATTTTTTTTAGATATCATCCCTTCACATTCAACTCCACACCTGTGCCCTCTGTCTATGTATATGCCTTCTATCTGCCCTAATAATGAGAAAGTTCTTATGAGTTAAAAGTATCATCTTCTCATGTAGGAATGTAAATAGTTTAACCTTATTAAGTCCCTTATAATTTCCCTTTCCCATTTCCCTTTTTATGTTTCTCTTAAGTCTTGTATTTGAAAGTCAAATTTTCTAAGATATATGGGCAATGGGATATAGAAATCTATCTTACGCCACAAGAAAGTTAGGGGGAAAGGGGCAAGGGGGGAGTGGGGTAATAGAAAGGAGGGCAGACTAGGGATAAGAGTAATAGAATGCATGCCATCTTGGGGTGGGGGGTAGAGGAGAGATGGGGAGAATATTTGCAACTTGAAATCTTGTGGAAATGAATGTTGAAAACTAAAAATAAGTTAATCCAAAAAAAGTCAAATTTTCTATTGAGCTCTGATCTTTTCATCCAGAATGCTTGAAAGTCCTGTATTTCACTGAATATCCATTTTTTATCTTGAAGGATTATGATTAGTTTTGCTGGGTAGGTGATTTTTGGTTGGAATTCTAGCTCCTTTGCCCTCTAGAAATACCATATTCCAAGCCCTCCAATCCTTTAATATAGAAGCTGCTAAATCTTATGTTATCCTGACTATGGCTCCACAGTACTTGAATTATTTCTTTCTGGCTGCTTGCAACATTTTCTCCTTGATTTGGGAGCTCCAGAATTTGGCTATAATATTATTGGGAGTTTTCATTTTGGAATATCTTTCAGGAGGGGATCAGTGGATTCTTTCAATTTCTATTTTACCTTCTGGCTCTAGAATATTAGGGCAGTTTTCCTTGATAATCTCTTGAAAGATGATGTCTAGACTCTTTTTTGATCATGGCTTTCAGGTAGTCTAATAATTTAAAAATTATCTCTCCTGGATCTATTTTCCAGGTTGGTTTTTTTCCGTTAAGATATTTCACATTCTTTTCTATTTTTCATTCTTTTGGTTTTGTTTTATTGCTTCTTGATTTCTCATAAAGTCATTAACTTCCATTTGCTCCATTCTAATTTTTAAGGAATTATTTTCTTCAGTGAGCTTTGGTATCTCTTCTACCATTTGGCCTAGTCTATTTTGTAAGGTGTTATTTTCTTCAGTACTTTATTTTGTGTCTCCTTTACCAAGCCGTTGACTCATTTTTATTGTTTTCTTGCATCACTCTCATTTCTTTTCCCAATTTTTCCTTTACCTATTTTACTTGATTTTCAAAATCCTTTTTGAGCTCTTCCATGGCCTAAGACCAATTCATATTTTTCTTGGAGGCTTTGGATTTAGGAGCTTTGACTTTGTTATCTTCTTCTGAGTGTGTGTCTTGATCTTCCTTGTTGCCATAATAACTTTCTATGGTCAGAATTTTTTCTGTTCTTTGCCCATTTTCCCAGCCTATGTTTTGACTTTTAACTTTTTGTTAAAGTAGGGCTCTGCTTCCAGGATGGAGGGCATTGTCCCAAGCTTCAAGGGTTTTGCACAGTTGTTTTCAGAGATACTTCTAGGGACCTGTAAATTTTCAGTTCTTCCAAGGAGGTATGATCTAAGAAGAGGTATGTTTAGTACTCTCCTGACCTGTGTTGTGGTCTATGAGTAACCACAAGTACTCTTTTCTCTGACAAGGGTCCGCACTCCACTGTGACCACAAGCTCCAGTGCACTAGTGCTCTTCCTGGCCCGGGCACTGATACGCAAGACTGTGACCTGGATCCGTGTATGGGCAAAGCAACAGAGTCCTGCCTCAGTGCTAGCAAAGAGACCCCTGTAATCTCCTTCTGACCCTTAACATCTATGGGCTGAGAACTCTGCAGGCAGGTTCTACCCCTGCTGTTTCAAAGGCTCCCAAGGCCTGCTCCTGTTTGCTGGGGCTGGGTCTATGCTGGTGCACCTGCACTGTATTGTGCTCCACTTTCACCCTGGTGTGACAGACCTTTCCTGCTGATTTTCTAAATTTCTTTAGCTGGAAAATTATTTCACCCCATCTAGTAGGGTTTTATTTTGTTTTGTTTTGATCTGGTCCTATGATTTGATTGACTTAGGGAACTCTAAAAGAGGAAATTATAGGAAACTTATAGCCTGAGAGAATTGCCTTGGCAGGCATTGAGAGGTTAAGTGACTTGCCTAGTGTCACATAAATGATGTGTGTCATAGGTAGAAATTAAATTTGGGTCTTCCCGACCAGGAGGCCAGTGTTCTATTCACTATGCCATGCTGTCTCTCATGTTAAATAACATTTATTTGCTGATTGATTTGATGCTAAGATGAAAAACAATTGTTTGTGATATCCAAGAATATGTGTTTGCCTCTGTGGAGAGTCTATTTCTGATGGCAAAGTCACATGACCCAAATTCACTGAAATATAGTGAGATCAGACAGGAGGTGAGGTTCACCAGTGGGTGGGGGCCTTAAAGTTGAATTCTCATTGGGTAAATCCTCCCAATTCACATACCTATAGACAGGTCACTAGAGAAGAAGGAGAAAAGGGCAATGACTATGAAGACTTTGTAGAGTGTAGCACTTATTCAGCAAAGGCTAGATGATCACTTACATTTAGGGTTAATGGAAAAGTGTTTTTTTTCAGGGATAGGTTGAACTAGATGACCTCTGAAGTTCCTTCCAACTGAGACCCAGTGATTGATTCTATGAGACAAAATTTCTGTCCTCCCAGAGCTCACAAATCTAATAAGGGAGATAAGCCATATACACAAATAACTATAAATTGGACCAAATATGATAATTATCCAAAGCAAGGAACAAGTCAGGTGCCATGAAAGATCAGAGTGCAAAATCTGTCCCCAGTTCTTAGTACAATATTTACTATGTAGTCCGCACTTAATAAATTCTTATTGACTGAAGAACAGACAATTTCTGCCTTAGCCCCTCGGGCTCTTCTTATCTCTTTGACTTTATGTGGGGGGGTGACCCAAAACATGGAACTGGCGGCTCCTCAGATAGGGCAAAAAAATAATCCCCCATGACATGTAAAATGTAGGGGCTGGAAGAGATGGACTTTAAGGCCTTTTTCAGCTCTGAATGTACAATCCTGGAATGGTAAGCTGCTGCTGTTTTGCAGAGCCCCCAGGGGCTGAGCTTCAGTTTAAAAGAAGGATTCATATAGTAACCATCTGGCTTTCCTGGAAGGGAAACTTGAGCTGCCAAATTTCATTTAAAGGCTGTTATCTGTACTCATACACCAAGGGCCTCAGGGACCCTTTTAAAATTAATCAAATGAGTGAGTGAAATTAACAAACAGGGATCCTTGAGAACACATAGCCTTGGGAAGTCTATGCTTCTCACAGTGGGTCATTCATTCATTTGATGATATATATATATATATATATATATATATATATGTATATATATATATGTACAAGGTCATGCAAATAATATTTTATGCTTGTGTTGGTGCTTTCCCTCTGAGATTATATATTTCATAGTTTTATATATTTGTTATAATTGATGTGTTTTTCCATGGGTATATTGATATATATGTATTCACCGATACATTGGTTATAATTAACAGAATTTTTCAATGGAACATGGGTTCTCATTCTCAATGACACCTTAGCTCATTTTAGTCTCAGAATAACCATGCTAAGGTAGGCAAGGCAGGTATCATTATCCCTGTTTTACCAGTGAGAAAACTGAGGCTCAGAGGAGAACCATTTCCAAAAGAGAAATTGTCTTGGGCAAGGTCAGCATTGTTCGAATAAATGTTTAGTCTGCAAAGGTAAAACATTGAAGGGATAGCATTAATTTTTCTCTTTAAATTCTGGTCCATTAATGAAACCACTTCCATCCTTTTATATATCTTACCTCATATACAAGTGTATATGCATGCATTATGATTACCCAGACCTAAATAAGAATAAAATCCCTCTTTTCAGGGAGACTAAGATTGAAGGTAAAATTTCAATCCTGAAAATCTTCAGGCTGGCCTTGATTTGATCCATTAGCCAATTCCTTTCAATTAACCATGGAAGGTGAATCAGTAGAGGGAGACTGAGGAGTGGTACAACAGGTAGGTGGAACTCCACTGATGAAGGTATGCTATTAGAATGTTCTCTATCTGGTATTATCTCCTGTTCTCCCAAATTAGATGCCTGCACCATCATATATAATGTGGAAGATCCTGGTAGTAACCCCTCTGTGATATCCCCACTAAATATCCTTCAATCCCCTTATGTTCCCAAAGCTCCTTCCCCTGTCATTCTAAGCCCACCTTCTCCTAGGAACTCTTCCTGAGCAAACATAACCAAAGTGGAAAGCAGACTGTATTTGGAACCAAAATAAAACAAAACGAAAAGCCCAGTACAAATCCTGGGCTTACCACATGCAAGCTGCTTTCATTAGGTATATAGGATTTAAAGGTGGAAGGGACTTTTAAAACCATCTAATTCAAACCCTGCAATTTACAGTTGGGAAAACTGAGGACCAAGGATATTACATGATTGTCAAAGGTCCACAGGTAGTAAATAGAAGGGCTAGAATCTTAGAGGTCATAGAATCATAAAATTTAGACAGCTTGAAGAGGCTGCTTACACTGAAAATTTAACAATCTGCTCTCATGAGCCAGTTCAAGCTGGCTTCAGCAAAGCTCTGGTTGGATGGATGGGGAATGGGGTGAACTGGGACACCCTATGCATAACTTTTGACTGAGATTAGAGTGGGCTCAGACTCTTGGAAGGCAGTTCTTGTTTGAGAAGTCACCAGAACTCCCATGGTGGTCAGGAGAACAATTTGAGGTTGTTAAGAGTCAGGTCTAGGCAGACTGATCTACTAATTTTTTATTCAGGAGAACTTATACTAGATAGTGGTTTGCTTGTCCCTCCTCTCTCCCTTCCCCATCCCTCTGCTAAATAGAGTGTATATTAAGTCCAAAGCTTCCCCTTGAAGTTTGTTTACATTTCTGTTCAGTTAGTATTAAAAGCCAGTATAAAATGAAAGTGGCCTTGGCAACAGCAATTTTTGACTTTCATGTAGTCCATTACTGGGAATGGAATTCAAGAGAGAAGGACAATGGCTGCCATCTCCCTCTCTCTCTCTCTCTCTCTCTCTCTCTCTCTCTCTCTCTCTCTCTCTCTTACACACACACACACACACACACACACACACACACACACACACACAGAAGGAAGTAGAGGACTAGATTCTGTTTTACGCTGCTAAGATTTTTCCTAACTGAGGACTCTGGGGCTAAATGAAAGATTACACTATTGATTTTTATTTTATAAATTCTCAGTGGGTAAAAGCATGAGTCTAGTTTCTCTTTAAGAAAAAGGTGATTTGAGCAATAGTCTTTCCCTGGTAGGGGACTGGGCAAGCCACAGGGGTGGGGCATGTGGCCTTTCCCATTGTTCTATTCTGCCCAGGCTCAGAAAGAAACCCTCCTTTGGTGGGGGGTAGAGAGGAAGACCCAAGGGTAGAGACTAGAGAGAAAGTCACACTACTGGAAGAGAAGTGGTAGGAAAAGATTGGCAATACCTGCATTCCAAAGGTAGGGGTCAGAGGGAGGGACTCCTAATCTGTTCTCTTCTCTACGTGGGTACATATGTACGAGTATATATACACATATATACACATACATATACATACATATACAAACATGCTAATTTGGGGAGGGGACACTAACCAACATATCAAATAAGTCTAACATGTGCCATGTGTCAAATTCATAGTCCTGTACTTATTCAAAGAAGGAAGGAAAGCACATTTTCTCTTCTATTCCTTGGGACCAAGTTTCTTTATCATTATAATTGCATAGGGTTCAGTTCCTTCTTTCTTTGCTTCTTTCCTTTCTTTTGTCTCTTTCAACACTGAAATTCTGTTTTCTTTTTCACAGCTCATAATAAGTGATGTGACCTCCAGCTCTACTTCAGAGACTGTGCTAAGTGTTAGGATAGCAATGGGACCCAGGAGTTCTGCTTTCTTCTGGTGTATCTCCCCCACCTGCTGCCCAGCTCCCTCATGTAGCAATCTGGGCTTCAGGAAGTAGCCAGGATGAGCTAATGCGTGCATTAGGAGATAAAAGCAGTCTCAATGGACTCTTCACTTAGGACCATTTGATGGTAATAAAGCAAATTAAAACCCCTTCAAAGGTCAATTGAAACATCTTTGCTTCCAATTCCCTTCTCAAATTGATTTTATTTTTGCTCTTGGGGTCAGATTGGAGGCCCTGTTAAGTGGTAAAACCACAGAGAGAAATGACAAATGGGGCAAACTCACAATGAAGCACCAAAGTCTGGAATCCAGCTATGTGTGGGTATACAGAGAAGAAAGAGAAGATGGGAATCATTGTAGTGGTCCATATTGCAGCATTTGGCCACCTCCTTATGGAAACTCCCCTCCTTTAATTTCCATTGTGCTACCCTCTCCTGGTTGTCTTTTGACTTCCCTGACTGTGTCTTGCTGGTCCTTCTTCTTCCTGTTCACAGCTGGGGCACCCTCCCCCATCCCCCAGCCCTTTCAAGGATCCACTTCCCAGCCTGCTGCTTTTGCCCAAGTATCCTCTTTCTAAGGGTTCTACTCTAAGGGCTTCAGCTATCATCTAAGTGGTAGAGTGGATAGCATGTGGAAATTGGAGTCTGGAGATCTGAGTTCAAATCCTGCCCCAGATGCTTACTAGCTGTGTGATCTTGGGTGAGCCAGTTAGCCTCTGTCTGCCTCAGTTTACTCATCTGTGAAATGGGGATAATAGTAGCACTGATCTCCCAAGGTGGTTGTGAGGATTAAATGCTATGTACTTTTCAAACCTTAAAATGTTATATAAGTGCTATTATTATTAGTTATTATTATAGTTAATGACTACAAGATCTTCAGTTTTGACCTCTCATTGAGCCCTATTCTTGGCTTTATTGCTACCTTCAAGATAACTCCACTTGGGTATTAGCTGATCTCTGTGTTCATCTAGTATAGGAACTCTATATAATGGACAGGACAATGGTACAATAGAAAGAATGATGACTCTGGGATCAGAGGATCTGGTTTCAAATCTTACCTTTGACTTTTACTACCTGTATGACCTGGGGCAAGTCACTTAACCTCTATCTACCTCAGTTTTGCAGTCTATAAAAAGGGGGTCATAATAGCACCTGCCTCTCAGAGTTGTGAGGATTAAATAAGAGAATATAGATGAAGTACTTCACAAACCTTAAGGCACGATAAAAATGCAAGCTATTTTTTCGAAGAGTCTTTTAGATATATAGGATCTCCATTCTTGTGACAACTTCTCTTTACAGGTTGTCTTCACATGAAGCACTCTAAGCTTTTTTTTTAATGTCATGGACCCTCTTGGCTGTCTGCAAAAACGTGTGGATCCCATCTCAGAATAATATTTTTAAATGAACAATTACAAAGCAAACTAATTATATGGAAATGTGGTTATCAAAAAGCTACAAAAAGTTCATAGACTCCCTGAATTAAGAACTCTTGACCTAGGCTGATTCAGTGGCCTCCTAACTGACTGATCTTGGAACCTATAGTTTCTGTCTCCTCAGATCCATCCTTCATGACGTTGACATATTCATCTTCTTGAAATTCTTATTTCATCTTGTCACTTCCACGTTCAAGAGCCTACAAGTATAAATCGTCCTAGGTACAAACTCTTTAGCCTGTCATTCAAGGCCTTCCATAGTCTAACCATGCCTTATTTCTCCAAGTTAATATCCAATTATGCCTCATCATCCCTCCTAACTTTCTCCTCATGCCACATTATTATGTGGACATGATGATGGGCTCCTGAAGGTTGTGACAATGGTCTATCAGTTCCTAACCAGCTGTTTAGAGTATGGGCCAGGTGATGGTCTGCATGCCTGTTGTCTGAGAACCATCCTAGCTAAGTTTAGAGAAGTTATTGCTGGGGAGGCAGATGCCAGATCAACTACTCTTATGTTTCCAGCCCAGGAAGACCTGAGAACCTCAGTATCTATTTGATATTCCCCCAAGGTTTTCCCTCAATTCCTCTGCAAGTACTCAGGAGAACTAGACATCAACTATAGGACAGATTTTATTTAGCCCAACAAGAATCATAGAAAGGGGCTCAAATCTGACTATTAGGAAGACTACTACCTGTGGTAGATTCCACCTTCCCTCAGAATCTGTACTGTGTACATGACTCATAGAACCAGTCAAAGTTGCTCTTTAGTGTATATAAATCCCTGTAGTAACTATTTCTCTAGTGCCAGCAAGGGCAAGGAATTGCTGCTCCCCATCGTGCCTCTGTCACCACTTCGGCATTTCTAACTGACTCCAATACTTAGTATTCTTAATAGGGACTACATGGATGCTTAGGTCCCTCTCCAAAAATGTGTGTAGCTTGGAACCTCTGTCCCTTCTTATTATCATCCCAATATTCCCTTTGGAAACAGATTGCTTCTTGCCCACATACTGCAGGAGTTTCAAATGAATGATGAGTAAGGGATTTATCTTCATGTCTTCCACATTGATAACACCATAGATCTTTTGAAATGTACAAAAAAAGAAGGTAGGCATGATGGTCCACATCTATATTCCCAGCTGTCGAGAAGACTAAGGCTGGCAGATCTCGACCTCAGGAGTTCTGAGTAGCAGTGGCCTAGGCTGATTGGGTGTCTACAGTAAATTCAGCATGGGTGGGTAGGTGGCTGGGTGGGGGAGGGGCAAACCAGCCCAGGTAATAAATGGAACAAGTCAAAGATCTCGTGTTAATCAGAGTTGGGCAAGACTATGAGTAGTCCTAGCACTTTTAGCCTGGACGAGATTGGAAGAGCCAGTCTTTAAAATAAGATTAAGTTAAATGAAATGAAATGAAAAGAAATGCCATATCATGAACTTTGTTTCAATTAAGCTTGTCTCCTTACTGTCTTCCACATTGGCTACTACCATAATCTGTAAGACAGGGCAATTGATCTGTGGGGAAGGAAGGCAGTAACTAACTGCCATTAACCCTGACAAGGACATCAGACTCTTTTCCCTTAGGAAGTTACTTATATCCAGCCCATAAAAGCAAAGCTAGCCCTGCCTTGTGTGCCAATGTTTCTAAATTGCACCTAATAATGTAAAGCCAACTATGCTATCTAATCTAATCCAAGAAGCATTTATTTAGCACTTGCTGTATGCAAGGCACTGTGCTAGGTGCTGGCAATACAAAGACAAAAATGGGAAATAGTTCTTTTCTAGAAGGAGCTTAAATTCTGTAGGAGGATATAAAATATAAACAAATAAGCACATACATGATCATTTGAGAAGAGAGAAGTCACCCATAGCTAAAGTGATCCAGAAAGGCTTCCCTAGGAGGCAGGTCATGAGCTGAGTCTTAGAGGAAATTGCAGATTTTAAGAAATAAAGGTGAGGCTGGAGTGAGTATATTTCAGCCATGAAATGTACAAAGTCATAGAGGCAGGAAATGGAACTCTGAGTTGGGAGAACATCAGATAAAGCAGGTTGGCTGGAACATAGAGTAAATGAACAGAAATCATATCTAATAAGCTCGCGAAAGGAAGATGAAGCTAGATCATTAAGGGCTTTAAATGCCAACCTGGGAAATTTGCATTTTACTTAGAGGTGGTAAGGAGTTACTTAATCTATTTGAGCAAGGGAGCTCCATGATCGGACTTCTACCTCAGGAAGATTGTTTAGGAACTCTGTGAAGATTGGATTGGAAAAGGAGAGGTTGGAGCAGGGATTCCAGAAAGGATTCCATTGCAATAATTTATGTGCAAGTGATAATGACCTGAATGAGGATGAGAGTTGTGTCTTCTCTGAGAGAAGGGGTGGAGGGGAGAATGGAAGATATGCTGTGTAGAAAGGAGAGGGTCGTAAGAGAGAGGGAAGGAAGGCAGTAGTTGGGAAGTTGTGAATCTAGGTTAATAGAGGGATGGTAGTGATGACTTTAAGAGATACAGAGAAATGTGGAAGAGTGGTAGGTTTAGTGGAGAGGATAATGAGTTCCATTTTGAATATGTTGAGTCCAAGATGGCTATGGGACATCCAATCAGAGATGCCCAATAGTCAGTTTGATTGGAGCCTGAGGAGTATGAGACACGAAGGAGAAAGTCGGAGGAAAGAGATGGTCAACTGTGTCAAATGTTGCATAGAGATAAAGGAGGACGAGAACTGAGAAAAAAGCACATTGGATTTAGTAATAAAGGGTTCATTTTTAACCTTGGAGATAGCAATTTCATTTGAGTCAAGTCAGAAGTCAGAATGCAGTGGGAGAAGTGGAAATAGAAACAAATGTAGATGCATCTTTCTAGGAGGTTAGCTGTGAAATGTAGATGAGGTATAGAATAATAGATTGAAGGGATGAGAAGGTCAAGTGAAGATTTGCTTTTAAGGTTGGAAAAATAACTTATCTTTTTCGTATCTAGTGGGGAAGGAGATAATAGAATGGAAGAGACTGAGGATGAGAGACAGACAGAGAGAAAAAGATATGCATAAAAGAGACAAGAGAGGATGGGATCAAGGGCACAAGTAGAAAGGTTGGCCTTGGTGAAGAGAATGGCCTCTCCTTTTTCAGGATTGGTAACAAAGGCTAGTGTTGATATTCAAGGGGTTTGGGGAATCAATAATGGAGAAGAGGAACTTCCCAGAGAATGGTGTCAATTTTCTTGGCAAAGAAGGAAGCAAAGTCCAGCCCTGTCACTATGAGGAATATGATGGGTCATTTTTGACTGAACATATGATATCATTGATATAGGGAATTCCCAGTGAGGAAACTCTCTCTACCAATGCAGATCAGCAACGGCTCTGACACTTTTAGTCTTTGTAAGTTGCATAGGGACACTGAAAGCTTAAGTGACTTGCTCAGAGTCACATGGCCAGGACGTAGCAAAGACTAGACTTGAACCCAGGTCATCTTGATTCCAAGGTCTTCTTTTTACTGACTATACTATGCACTGCATTAATTGACTCAGTTTGGTCCTTTGAGGTTTTCTTAAATCCTGGTCCTTCAAAACCAAAGCAAGATCTTCACAAATTTTCTGGTCCTCTCTGCTTTTATTTACTGCTTGTAGATAGCCCCTAACTAGGAGGGAGCAGTTGTTCCCTTTCTTATCCCATAATTCAAGTGTCCTGGCTCATTATTGTTATAATTTCTACCTCCTGCTTTTCTTCAACAGAGAATTCTTCTGTGAGGGAAAGTCCTCCATTATGACCTAGCTCCATAGCTAAACATTGTGGCCAGGATGTTGTCTTCTGTGTATTTATGTTAAATCACCACGTTTATGCATCAAGGAGGGGATTGGACTAGACCTCTAAATGGCTCTTGCATCTCTAAGATTCTCTGATTTATAAATGGTGATGATTAAAGTAATTATTACAATGCAATTTGGACTAGTTGAAAGAGGATGTGTCTTGGTGCCTAGTAAAACATATGTATGGTTCTAGGACAAGAGAAAACCTTGAAGAGAAGATCAAGGACAGTTAGAGAGAGAAGTGAATTGGTTCTATAGGACATGGGGGCCAGGATGGGTCAGCTGGTCATAGAGTTAGCAAATTTGCTAATGGCACAAGCTGGGAGGGACAACTAACACAATGAATGATGAGAGAGGCTCCAAAATGATCTGGATGGCATAGAGGATTGGGCTGAATTTAAGCAGATGAAATTCAATAGGACTAAATGTAAAGACTAGCACTTGGGGAGAAAAAATCAGCTTCACAGGAACAAGATAGAAGAAGTACAGTTAGACAACACTTTATCTGAAAAAGATCTGGGGCTTCCAGTGGATTGCAAGCTGAATGTTAGACATTAATGATGTGGCCAAAAAGCTAATGTGATAGATACCTTGAGAAAGGTGTGGCTTCCAGGAATAAAGGAGTGACTATCCCCTAGTAGTCTGCCCTGGTCAGAACACATCTGAAGTGTTAGTTCTGGACACCATATTTTAAGAAAGATATTGATAAGCTGGAGAATGTTCATAGGAGAGTGGCCAGGATGGTATAGGCTAGGAGTGGAGAACCTGCCATATGTGGCCCTCCTAGATCCTCAAGTGTAGCTCTTTTTTTAAAAATTAAATTAAGATCTTTTATTTTTAGTTTACAACACTCAGTTCCACATGATTTTGAGTTGCAAATTTTCTTCCTCCCCCTCCCAAGTGCAGGTCTTTGACTGAGTCCAAACTTCATATAACAAATCCCTTTAATAAAAGAATTTGTTCTGTAAAATTTGGTCTCAGTCAAAAGGCTGTACCCAAGGACCTGGAAGGCCGCAGGTACCCCAACCCTGGTGTAGGCTCTTGGGTCCATGTCATATGAGAATTGGTTGTGGAAGTTGGGAATATTTAGCCAGGAGAGAAGAGTCAAAAGACTGGTCTCTTCAAGTAAGTGAAAGACTGCCATGTGAAGCAGGCATTAGAATTTTTCTGCTTGATCTTAAAGGCTATCCACATCCAGAGAAAGAATTATGGAGTCGAATGCAGATTGAAGTAAACTATTTGCTCTCTCTTTTTTTTGGAGGGGGCGGTGTGCCAGTAAGGCAAAATGGGCTTAGTTTAACGGGTGCCCTTGAGGAGTTTGGCTTTCGTGAAAGTACTTTCACCTGTTAAATGCTAAGCCCCAGGCCCAAAGCCCTATCAGGTGTGAAACCTGTGTGGGCAAGTAGATTAATGACTTAAGAGGAGCCAACTTGGAAACCAATGGTCTCTGGACTCTGGTCATTGAGGCAGGGCTTGAGAATGCCAGAGGCTTGGCTGTGAGGAGAGGCGAGAAACTACAGCTGAAAAAATCCCAAGCAGAGCCAACCCCTGTGTGGACCCAGGAGATCGAGCAAGGACTTGAGGCCGGTGAATATGATTTATGCCATCTTATTTTTCTGTGGCCTCCTGGCTACTCTTGTGAGGTGGGCCTACTGGGCCTGGAGGCTTGTGATCACGATGTCGGAATGGGGAGGCTGGTTCGCTAATTTGTTGCTCTGGGGCCTGAATAAATGTCTTGATGTCTTCTTCTTAGAGAATTCTATATACCTTGCGATTTCGAACCATTCAAATATATATATGATCCTTTTTGAGATCATAAATTCGGCCTTCCTACTACAGGGGAGGAGTTGTTTCTTCTTTCTCATGGTTCATTCCATTGGTTATGGCTATTCTTTACAAATTGACTACTATGAAGATGGGTTTGGTGTGAAGGTATGTGTAGAGCCTATATCAGATTGCATGCCATCTTGCGTGGGTGGGTAGAGGAAAGGAGAAGGAGAGGGAGAAAATTTGGAACTCAAAAACTGGTGAAACTGAGTGTTGTAAACTAAAAATAAAAAAAAAAATAAATTTTTAAAAAGGCCAGAATCAAGAAAAATGGATGGAAGTTTCTTTTTTTTCTTTTAAATTTAGACACCCTGTTTAATCCCTAAAGTCTGGACACATAGGGAAATCTCATTAACATCTCATTAACCATTTCACCAAAGACTCTGTTGTTCAGTGACTTCTTCTTCTAGGGTATGTTAAAGGAGAAGGTGAATGAAAAGGAAAATCACAGATGCAACACACTTGGTTGAACGCATAAAGAGCGAATGTGCTAAAATTGATGGCAATGTGGTTGTTACATTGAGTTCACGTGAATCTTGCAAAGCACACCAACCTTTGCATCACAAATTATGGAAATCATATTCAAGATGTTATTTAATTTGAATCATATTCAAATTAAATAAAATGTCGAAAATTTCATTCATTTCCTTTCTTGAAAATATGCATTTTTGCCTATGTGTCCAGACTTTAGGAACACCCTGTATAGCTTTATTAAAAAACCAAAAACAAAATAAAACAAAACATGACAATATCCAAAACTGAGACCTTTCTACTTTTCAAAAGCAAGTGCTCTTTATTTCTTTTAAATTTCTTTTAAAAATTTAATTTTTTTCAAATAACAAAATAACACTCTCCCCTATTAAAAACCAAACCAAAAAAAATCCTCATAATATGCAGTCAAGCAGAACAAATTTTCCTATTGACCATGTCCAAAAAATATTTGTCTCTCAATCTGCACCTTGAATGTAGGAGGTCAGTGTGTTTCATCATCAGGTCCCTGGAACTATGACTGGCCACTGCACTGGTCAGAGTTCTTAAGTCTTTCAAAGTTCTTTGTTTTTACAATGTTGATGTTAGTGTATAAATTATTTTCCTGGTTCTGCTCATGTCATTCAGCATCAGTTCATACAAAGTCTTCTCTTCGCTGACTCCCTAGTGCCTGGCACATAGTAGGTATTTACTAGATAGAATTGAATTGAACTTTCTGAGTTGTCATGACCAGGTCACTTCCCGTCTCTGGGCCTTAGTTTTCTCATTTCTGAGGTATGTTAGCTCTAACATTCTATAACTGCACTCATAGATCAAATCCCAAATGTCAGGGAAAGATCTCTCTGGATTTGTATTTATTAAGGAGCCTGGATTAATGGAATTAATGGTAGAATTTCAGATGGGTTCAATCCATTCTCAAGAATGTGTCACTGTGAATCCAGCCAAGTTTCTTCTTATCTCCCTAATAACACATATTATAGTATGTATCTAGAAGTGAGAGACATCTCAGTGACCATTTACTCAAAGTCCCTCATATTAAAGGGGAGGAAAGAAGTTTGTTTTGAGTTCTAGTGTCCAGGATTCCTATTGTCATACTCATGAGCCTACAAATGAAAGACCATGCTTCCTGTTCACTGTGAGACCAGAAGTAATCTTTCTGGTAACTTATGCAGTGGTATCAGGTTGAATGGAAACCCCTTATCCATTACCATTGAGTATACTCACTATAAGTAATCATCTCTTCTTCTCTCCAGTGGATAAGCACCCACCACAGGGCCTGGCACATAGTAGGCACTTAATTTTTGTTGTCGTTCAGTTGTTTCAGTCATGTCCTACTCTGTGGCCCCATTTAGGGCTTTCTTGGCAAAAATTCTAGAGTAGTTTGCCATTTCCTTCTCCAGCTCATTTCACAGATGAGGAAACTGAGGCAAACAAGGTTAAGTGACTTGCCCAGGATCATACAGCTAGTGTCTGAAGCTAGATTTGAACTCAGGAAGATGTCTTCTTGACCAGGCCCTACACTTTAGCCTCTGTACCACCAAGCTTCACCCACCCCCACATATGTTATTTAATAAATCTTTGTTGATAGGTTGATTGATTGACTGACCAGTTTCCCTTTTGCAAAGTGGCTAATTTCAGGATCTAACCAAACATGCATCTGGTTCACAGATGAGAGGCATTCTGTGCCCGTTGTCCTGAGGCCAGAAGAGAGAGGCCTGGGAGTAATAGCCTTAAATGACTCCTAAGTGCCCTGAAATGTCTGTGCACAGAACCATTAGCAGCAGCATCTGCGAATGCTGGAGTAGAATACACACAGAACACACAAGAGGGTGTATCTATGGGGTTATCTCTAAGCCTCATGTCATTAAAAGAGAACCCATCTACTCCACGGGCAGGCTTTATGGGTTGTATGGGTAATGGGCCCCAGAAGGCTTTAAGAAAGCACCAGAATTAGGAAACTCAGAGCCATCTACAAGCCTGGGATTCAAGGCAATGAAAATATAAACATCTCTCCCTCCCTAGGGGTGGCAAAGGAAGAGTTTTCTTTCTTCTTCCTAGCTCTTGATCTACAGAATGGGAGTAGGGAAGCAGGGCTACCTATTCTGCCCTCAAACTATCCTCCTAAGCCCTGTCTGATGGGCTACACCTATACAGCATAGAGAATGGTCAGATCGTGGTGCTAGGAAAGTACAGATATATCAGTTGGCTTAGCTCTTTGCCAATCTGGCAGTGGTAGCCTGATACTTGAACCAGAGTTTTTGCCTGAATCATAGAATTTAGAGCTGGGAGAGACTCTGGAGATAATATAGTCCAATTCTCTAATTTTATAGATGAGAAAACTGAGTCTCAGAGAAAAAAAGTGATTTGTTCAAGTTACATAGGTAGTAAGTAGCAGAGACCTGAGTCCAGATTCTTTGGCTCTAAATCCAACACTAATTTTCCTTCCTGCCTTGGACCAGCTGTACAGACTTGTTTTGGCCTACTGTGGTCTCCTGCCTTGGCCCTACCCATGCAGTCCGGTGACTGTCCAATATGAGATCGTTCATTAATTCATTTATTGTCATTCAACAAACATCTGTTAAATCCACATTATATGAACTGTATTAGGGCTAAGAGGGATATAAAGATGTCCCTGCCATCAAAAAGTTGACAGTCTGGTAGGAGAGATATAATAAGCAAAAAAAGAAAAAGAAAAAAATTTCTAATAATAAATGAATAATAGACTCACAAAGAAGGTGTTGAGAAAGTTCTGTAGATGGATAACTCACATCATAGTGGAGATGAGAAGAAAATGTTTCATGGAGAAGGTGACATTTGGTTTTGGCATTTCCCATATGGCAAATGGGTAGGACTTTAATAGGAAGAGATATGGTGGGAGGAGGACTTTCTAGACATAGGTAATGGCATGAGGAAAGGCGTGGAAGAAAGCATGTGTTCAGTGAGTAATGGTTAGTACTGTTTGGCTGGAGCATGGAACATGTGGAAGGGAGAAGTTTAAGGTAATAATAACAATGAGGAGGAGGAGGAGGAGGATAGTAGTCATAGACTGCTTTAAGATTTGCACAGCACTTTATATATGTTAACTCTGTTTGGACCAGGTTAAGGACCATATGCTAGGTTGAGTGTGAATTTTACTAAGTAGGTAATAGGAGGTCACTGATAATTTTTGAGCAGGTGAGTGACAAGACTGAACAATTTGAAAACCTTAAAGTGTTTTATAAATGTTAGCTATGATGATGATGATGATGATGACAATGATGATGATACTGAAGATGAATCTGGGGTTTCATGCAGGAGGATTTATATCAGCAATCTCAGTTAGGAGGTTATTATAATAGTTCACACAAAAGGTAATAAGAGCTGCAAACCAGATAAAGAAAGTAGCATTAAGAGGACTGGAATTTAACAACATATCAAAAGACCAAACAAATTTTTGCATCAAATGATACACCTGGTCCTTCTACTTGTAGGAATGGAGAGTATCTGTGTTTGAAAGGAATGTCTAAGGAAGAATTTGGTAATGGTGTGTTTTTTTTGGCTAATTGAATATGGGAGGTAATGGGAAGAGTGGAATCAAAAATAACTTTGAGGCTCCCAAACTGGGTGAGTGGAGCAATGATGGTATCATTAGCAGAAATAGAAAAATCAAGAGGAGAAGCTGATCTGGAAGAAATAGAGAAAGATGGTGAGTGTGGTTTGGGATATTTAATTTGAGGTATCTAGAAAAAGTTTGAAAATCTGAATAGTTCAACACTAGTAGCCATCTGGTCCTGCCCCTTGTTCTCTGCCTTTGCTAATTCTCAGACTCCTTGAATCAGAATAAGGTTTGATCTCATGACTATCTCCTGCTCCTTTTGCTTTCCGTTTTTTTTGGCTGTTGTTATTCAGTCCTGTCCAACTCTTTGTGACCCCATTTGGGATTTTCTTGGCAAAGACACTAGACTGGTTTGCCATTTCCTTCTCTAGCTCATTTTACAGAGAAGGAAACTGAGGCAAACAGGGTTAAGTGACTTGCCCAGGATCACATAGCAAGTAAGCGTCTGAGGCCAGATTTGAACGCAGGAAGATGAGTCTTTCTGACTCTAGATCCAGCTCTCTATCTGCTGTGCCACTTAGCTGCCCCTAAGTAAGCCACTGGGGAGCATGATAATATCAGATTAGGATATTTTTTATTCTAACCCTTACCAGGACTCCTAGGAATGTATGTCATGGTTTTCATGTATAATGAAGTGAAAAGAGCAACATGGTGAGATGGAAAGGGTTGGATTGGGATTTATAGACACAAGGATTGTAGTCCCAGCTTCTCTCATAAATTCTCTGGGCCTCAGTTTCCACATTTGTAAAATAAAGAGTTTGGATTAAATTATCTCTAAGGTCCCTCTTAGCTCTAGGAAATTGATTCTATTCTATTAAAACCATCATGACTGTGAGAAAAAATTCACAGAGCTTATGTCTTTCTGATGTTGGGTCAGTGTCTTTGCACATAAGGAACAGAGAATACATTAATATACAGACACTAGACAGAATATTGGACTCCTCTCATGAAACCTCACCCTAACATGGAGGTGACTCTGGGTTCTTGAAAGCTATGCTCATGAAGCATAAACCTTTTGAGTCCGCCAAGCTGGAGAGACATTCAGTGCAGGTCCCAGTGAAAGTCTGTGTGTCATCCAAGGAAGAGTAGAATCCAGTTGAGGAAGTCTTCTCACCAGAAGACTGACTACCCACTACTGATCTCTTGGTAAGACAATAAAAGAGACCATCTACTAAAGCTTATAGACGTCATCAAGGTTTTATTTTGTTTTGTTTTTAGAAAAGTTAATTGAGAGAAAGAGGAAAATCAAAGAAAGTATAGAATTTGCTCAGGGTTGTTTGGAAATAGGTCAGGCACCACAATGGGAAGTGAAGAGCGACAACAATAACTCATTTATATAGTACTTTCAGGTTGGCAAAACACTTTAATATATTCTTTTTATATATTCTATTTATATTCTATTTAATATATTCCAAAACACTTTAATAAAAATATTCTATCATTTGACCTTCAAAATAACCCTGGGAGGTAGGTGCTATTATTATTTATATTTTGCAGATGAGGAAACTGAGGCTGATAGGTTAAATGACTTGCTCTGAACCACACAACCAGTAAGTATCTGAGGCAAGATTTGAAATCAGCTCTGTTCTGACTTGATTCATTTCAACAAACATTTGTTAAGCATCTACTATGTGCCAGGCACTGTGCTGAGCCCTGGGGATATAAAAAAAGGCAAAAGATTTCCTTCCTTCAAGGAGCTTACAATCTAATGGACTCTAAGTTCAATGCTCTATTCATGACTACACCACCCAGCTGCCTTAAATGAATCTAGAATCTTAGGACTTGAGTTCAAATTCCATTTCTGCTACATACTTTCTGTATGACTTTAAGTCACATGACCTCCCATGGAACTCAGTTTCCCCATCTATAAAGTGAAGGTCAGTTTAGATGGCTTCTGAGATACTTTCTAGCTCTAAATTTCTGACCTCTGATCCTGTAGTGGATGGGCCAATGATAATGGGTGATGTAGAGAACTTGTAGGATAAGAATTTATAGAATTATAGTTTTAGAACTGGAAAAGAATGTTAGAGGCCATAGAACCCACTCCCTTCATTGTACAAATGGGGAAACTTTGCTTCTGTTTTCTCAATGAAGGAAAATGATTCCAAGGCATAGAAGATTAGAACAAGATTAGTTAATAGGGAAATGAGACTTAAGGTAAGCTAGGAACTGATGGTTCCACTGGATTTTCCCCTGGTGAGACTATATCTACAGCACTGTTTTCAGTTCTGGGCCCCCATCTCAAAGAGAAGAGGAGCAAGCTGGATCACATCCAGAAGATGACCAGTAAAGTGAGGGACTTTGACATTATGCTATATGAATTAGGCAGCTGGTGGCTGGAGTGCTGGGCTTGGAGTCAAGAAGACCTCCATTTGAATCTCTGCCTCAGATACTTACTAGCTGGGTGACCCTGGACAAATTATTCAGCCTCTCTCATTTTTCATTTGCTCATCTATAAAATGGGGATAATAATAGTACCTACCTCATGGGGTTGTTGTAATAATAATAATTTAAAAAGACAGCATATGTAAAACACAATGTAAATGTTTATTATTAATAGAGTAGTAATAACATTACTACTAATATTGGCAGCTAGGTACCACAGTAGAGTGCCAGGCCTGGAGTCAGGAAGACTCTTCTTGAGTTCAAATCTGGCCTCAGACATTTACTGGCTATGTGACCCTGGGCAAGTCACTGAACCCTATTTGCCTCAGTTTCCTCATCTGTTGAATGAACTGAAGAAGGAAATAGCAAACCACTCCGGTATCTTTGCCAAGAAAACTCTAAAGGGGGTTATGAAGTTAGACATGACTGAAAAATAAAAGTAATAATATTATTACTATCATGATATTATGAGAATGATTTTAACATCATTTCTAAAATTATTGCTATGTAATATAATTATAATATTAGTAATTAGTAATAATAATAAAGGAAAAGAATGTTTGCCTTGGGGTAAAAAAACTAAGGGTGAGATATAAAAACTATTTTCAAATATTTGAAGGGCTGTCTTATAGAAAAGAGATTGAATTATTCTGCTTGGCCCCAGATGGCAGAACTAGTAGTGGTAGGTGGAAGTTACAGGGAGGCAGACTTTAGCTTGACTTATAGATAAGCTTTGGCATATCCAAAGCTGTTCAGAAGGGGAAGGGGTTGCCTTGCAAGTTGAGTGAGTTCCCCATCACAGAAACTGCACTTGAAATGGAGACCGGATGGCCATTTATCAAGAGTGTTGCAAAAGAGAATACTGGCAGGCATGGGTTAGCCTAGATGGCTTCTGAGGTTCTTTCCAATCCCATGATTCCAAGATCCTGCAAATACCCAGACTGATGTAATCATGGATATTTTGAAGTATGGGGGTGCTAGTGTTCTGAACTCCCCCACTCTCAAAGCAGGCAGCTCTTAGCTAAGGCTGCGGATGAAACCTAAGCTAATGTATTAGGTGAATTGCTTTTTAGATGTTGTCATCAGTGGGTTTGGGAACTAATTTATTGGGTGCATGTTGTAAGAGCATAGAATTTTCCTGTGGCCCTTTCTTTGGCGATGAGATAGGGGAGTGAGTTTCAAAAATGTGCTCAACTCCCTAATCCTCAGCTTTTCAACCAGGTAGAGATTTAATTTGGAAAGTAAGTGGCACTTAAGTGTGAACAGGTTTTGGAGCCAGGTGCAAAGCCTGCCTTTTGAGTCAGAGCTGGAGAGGAGAATAATGAAAACAGTAGTGAGGTCATTAACACTGAGAACCTAGGGCAAAGTGACCCCGGGGCTTTTTTCTCAGAACCCTCTGGAGTCTTGCCTTGGATCCCCTTTAGGCAATTTCATCATCTTCAGCCTCTGTACACAAAACTTGGAGAACTGGGCAAGTTTAGTCTGTGAAAGCAAAGACTTGGGGGGAATGGGGTTGGGTAGAAGGGATGAGACATGGGGATTTTCAAGTCTTATCCAGCTGTCAAACTGATTTTCCTAAACATTACATGTCTGACCATATCACACAAACAAACCACCCCATTTGATGAATTCCATTGGCTCTCTACTACCTCCAAGATCAAATATAAAATCTTCTGCTTGGTTCTTAAAGCTTTTATAACTTGCTCTTTTCCTACCTTTTCAGTCTTCTTACACTTTACTACTCAGTATGTGCTCTGTGATCCAGTAACAATGGCCTGCTGTTCCTCAAACAAGGTACACCATCTCCAGAATCTCGTTCATTTTCACAGGCTCATGCCTGGAATTCTCTCGCTCTTCATCTTCAGCTCTTGAATTCCCTGGCTTTCTTTAGGTCTCAGCTAATTTCTAATTTACTGCAAAAAGCCTTTTCCAGTCTTCCCAAGAAACCGATTTTCCTTAATCTTAATGCTTTCCCTCTAAGACTATTCCCAGCTTGTCCTATATATGTCTTGTTTAGGGATATAAAATTTCCCCAAAGTACTGCTTTGGCTGCATCCCATAAATGTTGGTATGTTGTCTCACTGTTGTCATTTTAGTCAATGAAATTATTTATTGTTCTGATGATTTGTTCATTCACCCACTCATTCTTTAGGGTTAGATTATTTAGTTTCCAATTAATTTTTAATCTATGTCTCCATGACCTTTTATCAAATGTAATTTTTACCACGTTATCACCTGAAAAGGATGCATTTAATATTTCTACTTCTCTACATTTTGTTGTAAGGTTTTATGCCCTTGTACATGGTCAATTTTTGTGAAGATGCCATGTATAGCTGAGAAAAAGGTATATTTTTTTCTATTTCTATTCGGTTTTCTTCAGAAGCCTACCATATCTAGCTTTTCTAAAATTCCATCTATCTCAACTTCTTTCTTGTTTATTTTTTGGTTAGATTTATCCAGTTCTGAGAGGGGAAAGTTGAGGTTATATATATCTTGTTGATACACTATTGTTTACATGTTCTCTCCCTTGTTAAACTATGAGCATCTTGTGAGCAGGAACTATTTTTTTTTGGTTTGGTGGGCTGTTTTTGTTTTTTGTCATTCCTTGTATCCCCACCATTTTTCATAGTGCTTGGCACACAGTAGGCTCTATATAAAGCTTATTCCTTCTTTTGTTGATTTGTGATTCCATCAGGGTTGGAATTCCCTCTACCAACCTCTAATGGAAACTCTTCAATAATTTATAATTTTAGAGAATTGCCTGAAGTTCACAGAGGTTAAATAATTTGCCAGTGATCACACTGCTAGTAAATTTCAGAGGCAAAAATAGAATAGGTCTTCTTGAGTCCAAATCTAGCACCCTATTCATGACTATACCGTTTTGCCTATTAGCTAGACAGAGAATGACATGCTCACACACACTTCTAACATGAAATAGAACATGACCAATGTGTATTCAGTTGAAGGAGAAATTCCTGATTTTCACTGAAATGGATGGCTTTTGGGGGTTTCGTTGGTGATAAGTCCTGGTTCTGATTCCTTTGCTCTCCCTTATTTTTCTTTCTTCTTTCAAGCCTCTTACCTCTTACACTACAGTAGCTTTTTGTTTATTTGTTTGTTTGTTTTTTGGAGGGGAGAAGGGAAGGCAATTGGGATTAAGTGACTTGTCCAAGGTCATACAGCTAGTTAGTGTGTCAAGTGTCTGAGGCCGGATTTGAACTCAGGTCCTCCTGACTCCAGGGCCAGTGCTCGACTTACTGCACCACTGAGCTGCCCCCAGAGTAGCTTTAGTGTTAGAATTTGACAAGGACATTTAACCCATAAGGAGGATTCTTGAGGGCAGGTTGCCTGTGAGATATCTAGCATTATCACCAGTGAATTATCTTGTATTCCAGGTGTTTAGGGAGGTAGATTTAGCCAGACTGAAGGCCTCTGGAAATGCTCATGTGAGGTGATGGGATTAGAAACATGGCTTCCTGTGAACCAGTAGGGCAGGGTTCCTCTGATCACAGTTGGTCTTGAGAAGGACACTTCTCCATCCAAACGAACAGCCACCTGATGATAATCTATACTCGTACCCTTGAACTCTATCAATGGAGGAATTACATCAAACACTTCCTCTATTGGAGTCAGTTCTAGAAGCACTACTCCACCTCCCCAGGCATGGCTCGTCTTTACTTCCCTTGGTCTTGGCAATTCTTTCTGATCTATGACAAAGGCCCAGCTCTTAGGGACCCACAGAATCATAGAATATTAGCTTTGGAAAGGATTTTCGAGGTCATTTAATCTACCTCATAGGTGACCTATGCAAGAATTACCACTGTGATACTTCCTATCAGATGGCCTTACCCGATCCTCAGCCCAGTCAGCTGAATTGACTGCCCAGCCCCCTTATAACTACACAGAAAATGTATCTCACCCTTTGCTCTCACCTAATAAATTGTCAGTTGGAGGACAGACCTGTGGTTTTCACGGAGGAGGGAGAAATGGATTATAGCCACAAGTCCTTTGCCTCTCATTTTTCTCCCATGTCTCCTCCTTCTTTCAGTCTCTTAGCCCCTAAGTCATAATTACCCATGACTAGAATTCCATGTGAAGATTTCACTTGGAAACATAACTACCATGCCCTCCTCATGTTTTGAAAAGTGTTTGTATGAGAGAAATCCTCTCTTTACCACCTCAGGATTCTGGCCTTCCTCAGCCTGAAGAATCTTAGAATCATACAATCTGAGACTTGGGAAGGACTTTGGAGATAATCTAGTCCAACCTGCTCAATACAGAGCCCAGAGTGTCTTTGATCCTTTCCCTTCTTGTCCTTCAATTCCCCTCTCTTAGACTATTATTATCTTGCTTCCCTCCTTTGAAGTACCCAGTATCCCCAGGCGGCTTCACCATCCTGTATCCTGGGCTTCACCCACTTTCTTTTCTGCCAAATTCTTTCCCATCTCCTCCAGCCATACCCTCCAGCCCTACGATTCTAGACATTACACTGATCTACTATATCTTCATCATAACTCCACAGCGTTGATTTCTATGGCACAATAAAAGAATGAAAATTGACACATATCTGAATAGATAAATAATCTTGCCTCTGAAGGGACTATTTTCGCCATAAATCACATATTGCCCTCAGAGGAGGTTAGACATTCTTTCATAGTTACATTAATGACTATTTTTGCCTTCCTGGTGGGACATAGGGCTGAGGGTTGTTACAGTAGCTCTATGGAGGAGAATCAAATGAAGGTGTTAGAGGGAGAAGAGAAGAGAGGGCAAAGAAGATTATGAGGAGAAAAATGCTGCTTGTAATGAGGAGGCTGTAGAATGATCATTAGAGGAAGAATTTACTTTCTAATTTTTCATTTTTTTGACTATATGTGTGCAATCATAATAAACATATTTCCAAATTAGCCATGTTGTGAAAGAAGAATCAGAACAAAAGGGAAAAAGCACGAGAAATAAAAAAAAGAGAGAAAATAGTAGGCTTCAATCTGCATTCAGACTCCATAGTTCTTTCTCTGGATATAGATAGCATATCCCGACTTGAATCTTTTGTAATTATCTTGGACCATTGTATTGCTAAGAAGAGCTAAATCAATCAGTCGATCATTACACAGTGTTACTGTTACTGTGCACAATGTTCTCCTGGTTCTGCTCCCTTCACTCAGCATCATTTTATGTAAATCTTTCTAAGTTTTCCTGAAATCATGCTGTATAACACAATAGTATTCCATTACATCCATATACCACAACTTGTTCAGCCATTCCCCAATTGATGGGCACCCCCTCGATGTCTAATTCTTTGCCACCACAAAAAGAGCTGCTAGAAATATTTCTGTACATGTGGGTCCTTTTCCCTTTTTTAATGGTCTCTTTGGGATACAGACATAGTAGTGGCATTGCTTGATCAAAAGGTATGCATAGCTCTATAGCTCTTTGGATATAGTTCCAAATTGCACATTAAAAAAAAAGTTGAGGCTACAAACTTTTCACTTGCTTTTTAAAAATGCTAAATAGGAACAGAGATTGAGAGTGAAAAGATTCTTCTGATCCAACTCCCTTCAATTTACAGATGTAGACAATGAAGTCCAGAGAGGAATACCCAAAGTCACACAGGTGGCAGAAATCCAGCAGCCCAGATTTTCTGGATGCCTTCATTTCTAGGACCACTGTCACTTCCTATCTCTCCTACTTTTAAAGCTCTCTCCAACCTTCTTTCAGTTCTTGAAGACTGTTTGAACAGGATATTTCACATTCTCAAAATAAGTCAAAAGGGGAGACACATTCACAATGCATCATGCCATAAACTAGCTCCTGGTTTCACATCAGGCAGTCTCGGAGTAGTACTTGAACTCCCTAACAGTCAACAAGATCCTTTTCTTGGAGAACTCAGAATAACAGTAGGTTCTATTGGTTGCTCTACTTGCTTGGGGCCAAATGTTAGATGCCTAAAGCTTCCTGGATTAGGATGTAGGAAGTGAGCTAAAGGTCTGGATCAGCAACCATTCAGCAGCAAGCTCTAACTCACTAAGCTCTTTCTTCCTCAATCACTGGAGATTCAGAACTGGTCCATGAGGAGATTCTGATGGGCTGGAACAGTTGCCCACATCTCATACAGGGAGACTGAGGCTTAATTCACAACTGCATTGCCTTGGTTGTTTCTCCCACCAACTCTTTTTTCAAATTCCAAATCTTAATTCCTTTCGTGGTAAAGCAGGACAAAAGTTTTCTTTTTTTCTTTAATATTAATTTTTTTCTGAACTTGAAAAAACAATCAAATATAAACATTTCTATATTCTTAAGGAACAGAAAAAGAAGACATATATGTATATTAAATATGCATACAAAATCACAAATTTCAATTATATGCACCTTATTTCCCTCGATTTTCTCTGAATCTTTTCTTTTGCATCTCTTTTCATACAATTATAGTCTATTGAATTAATATAGCTTGTTTGGCCATTTCTGAGTTGATAGGCATCCCTTCAGTTTGCAAGTTCTTTGCTACAACAAAGAGGGCTACTATGAATGTTTTTGTACATCTGGGTCTTTTCTCCCTTTCTTTTATCTCTTTTGGGGGATAGCCCCAACAGTGTTAGGTTAACAGTATGCACTGTTAGTAATTTTTTTTAGTGTGGTTCCAAATTTCTTTCTAGAACAGTTGTACCAATTCATAGTTTCATAAACAATATATTAGAATGCCTTTCCTTACATGTCATCATAATTTTCTTTTCATAGATTTCTTTTCTTCTTTTGAGAATTAACTGTCCCTATCCTTTGGTTATTTATCTATTAGAGAATGACACTTGGTCTTTTATATTTGAATAAATTCCCTATACTTGAATTAGTTCTTCAGTATCTGACCTTGTTATCAGAGAAGATTGATGCAAGGTTTTTCCTACTTTACTGTTTTTCCTTTTAATTTAAACTCATTGATTTTGTTTGTGCAAAACCTTTTCAATTTTATGTAATCAAAATTTGATCTTCTGTGATCCTTTCTGTCCCTTGTTTAATCAAGAACTCTGCCTATATTTGCAAAAGGAGCTTCTTTTCTGCTCTTCTAATTTGTTTATTAAGTGATCTTTTACATTGCAGTCATGAATCCATTTAGAGTTTATTGTTGAATAGAGTGTGAAATGCTAGTCTAAACTTAATTTCCTCCAGATTCCTTTCCAGTTTTCCCAGGAGATTTTGTAGAATAGTGAGTTCTTACCCCAGTAAAATGTCCTATAGATATCTCAAATTCAACATGTCCAAAACTGAGCTCATCATTTTCCCCTTCAAACCCTTGCCCTTCCAAACTTTGCTATTACCATCAAGGGCACCATCATCCTCCCAGTTCCCCAGATTTGTAAGGTAGGTATCATCCTTGACTCTTCACTATCTCTTGTCCCATCCCAACTCATATCCAATCTGTTGCCAAGGCCTTTTGATTATCCATTTGTAACATCTCTCAAATATTCTCCCTTCTCTGATACTACTACCACTCTGACGGAAGCTCACATATCCTCATGCTGGACTATTGCAACAGCTTGCTGGTTGGTCTTCCTGCTTCAAGGCTCCACTCTAGTCCATCTTCTATTCATTTGTCAAATATTAATATGCAGTGGTAAAGCAAGAAAAACATTTTCTCAATTTTTTCTCCTAAATTTCTAGATCTGACCATCTGTGTCTCTGTGTCTTTCTCTGTCCCTCCCTCCTTCTCTCTCTCTCTCTCTCTCTCTCTCTCTCTCTCTCTCTCTCTCTCTCTCTCTCACACACACACACACACACACACACACACACACACACACACCTCTTCATTCGATATACTCTGATGGCTCCCTGTCACCTCAAGGATCAAATATTAAATCCTCTGTTTGGCTTTTAAAGCCCTTAATAATCTAGCCCCCATCTTTATTTCCAGTCTTCTTATGCCTTATACTCCCCACCCCTGCCACACACTCTTCAATTCAATGACACTTGTCTCCTTGCTATTGCTTGAACAAGACACTCCACCTCTTGACTCTGGGCATTTTTGCTGACTGTCCTCCATTTCTGGAATGCTCTTCCTTTTCATCTTCATTTCTTGGCATCCCTAGGTTTCTTTCACCTCCCAACTTAAATTCCATCTTCTACAGGAAAGCTTTCCCAATCCCTTGTTTTTCTAGTGCTTTCCCTCTGTTGGTTATTTCCTATTTATCCTGCATATAACTTATTTGTACAGTTATGGATATGTTTTATTTATTAGATTATGAGCTCCTCAAGGGCAAAGACTGCCTTTTGCCTTTCTTTAAATCCCCAATGCTTACTTAGCACAGTGTTTGGCACATTGAAGGTATTTAATAAATGTTTCTTGAGAACAGTTGTGTTCTTTGCTTTTATTGAAGACTACTATGTTGATTTGCTTCTCAATATGTTTCAATGACAATTTTTTTCTATTTTTAACTAGTAACAATTTTTTTACTGGTTAAAAAATAGAAATACCTCTAGGAGAGAAGTTTTTAAGGGAAGGACCCTGTACCTCCCTTCTCTCCGTTGATTTTAAGACTAATTCTTTTTTCTTTTTTTTTTGACAGGATCTGTGAACATGCATAATGTCCAGGCATAGCATATGAATAATAAGTTCTTGTTGAAGTGAAACAAATTGATGAATCTTTTAATCCTTCCATGAAAGTTTGAAGAGCAACAGAAACATCACAAAGAGCTCCTATCTCTAGCGTCATCAGAGAATGAGTTGTCCCACGTTAGTGAATTTTCTACATTACTGGAGATTATTTATCCCTTTAAGCATTGGAACTTTTCTTATATTAAGCATTCTGGATGGGCATGTTTCTAAAAATGCACTTTCCTGTTTGTTTTTGAAGCAGAAAATGTTGAGTATGATTTAACCTTTTCTGGATGACTCAGGGTCATCAATATGAGCATAATTATAGCTCACATTTATATACTGCTTTATTACGTTTGAGCTACTTTCCTCACAACAGTCCTGTAAGGTAAGTAGTGTAAGTATTATGGTCCTCATTTTATGGATAAGTAAACTGAGGCTCCAAGAATTAGGCCATGAGGTGTAGTGAAAGACCCTGGGGTCTGGAGTCAAAGGCCACATGGCAAAACATTCCAGAACCCTGGGAGTCACCTCCACATTGTGTTGAGGCATCAGAGTAAGAGGGGGTAGAGTGTTCACAAATAGAAGAAGGCAAATAATAGTTTAGGCTCATCCCAGGACTGAAGGAAGCCTGTAAGATTTTGTCTATATGCTAATCCCAAGCTGAAGATTTCTAGGTGATATGGAAAGTATCAATAAATGTAATGTGGGGCAGTGGAAGAATACTCCATTGGGAGTCGGAGGACATGGGTTCAAGTCCTGGCTCTCCCACTTACTATTCGCCTCTCTAGGCTTCAGTTACTTGTCTATAAAATGAGAGGGCTGAACTAGATGGCCGCTCAATTCTCAATTTAGGATTCTGTGACCTGGTCTCAAATCCTGGCTCTGCTGCCGATTCCTCGTATGACCTTGAGCACACCATTGCACCTTTTTAACCTTATAAACATCCTGGCCTACAAAGTGAAGGGGTTGCACCAGATGGTCTTTAAGGTCTCTTAAATCCTATGAGCTTAAGTTGGTTGGGCAATAAACATTTATTATAGCAGGCCCTGTGCTGAGAGCTGAACTAAGAGCTGAAGATACAGAGACAGACAAAAGAAAGTTTCTGCTCTTAAGGAAGTAACAGAATAACAGGGAAGACAACATTTAGATGACTATGTACAAACAAGATACAGACAAGATAAAATAGAAATAATCGACAGAGAAACAGCACTAGAAAAAAGGGGATTTGGGAAAGGCTTCCCAAACAGGGGGAGATTTTAGCTGAGAATCGAAGGAAGCCAAGAGCGGCTTCCCCACAGGTTACAGTGATAGAACTGGGATTTGAGCCCGGCTCTTAAGACCACAATGCCATGTGGTCTTGTGCCATGTTTCTAGTATGGTGATGCTTATAAGGGGCTATTGCTGTATAGGTACTGGTTTTGGTGCCTATGCTACCTTCTTCCCTGTAATTTGCTTTCACTTCTAGTATTCAAGTTTTTGAGATCCCTACTCCCCTGTTGCCTATAATAAATTGTTCCCAGTTTTAAAAATGTGTAAACTAGATTTTATTTGCAATTTCAAGCCTTTCTCTGGGTTGAAAGTAGTCAGTCAACAAGTCAAGTTTACCAGCATTTATTAAGCACGTGTCAGGGATTGTGCCAAGTGCTTGAATACAAAGAAAGGCAAAAACAGGCCCTGACCTTAGGAGCTCGTATTCTAATGGGGGAGACCAACATGACAACAACTGGCTTAATACAAGACATGTATAGTGTAAGCGGAAGGTAATCTTTAGAAGCAAGGGTCTAAGAAAGGATGAGAAAAGGGTGGAGAGAGACTAGGAAAGGTCAACAGAAGGTAGGATTTGTGGTGAGTCTTGAAGGAAGCCAGGGAAACTGAGAGGTGGAGATGAGGAAGGAGAGTATTCACAGTATGGAAATGGGAGATGGAATGCAATGTATGAGGAAGAAGAAGAATCTCAATTTTTTTTTTTCTGGAATCAAAATGGGAAGTAAAGTGTAAAATAAGTGGAAATGTAGGAAGGGTCCAGGTTGTAAAGAGCTTAAAATGCCAAACAGAGGAATTTTTAATTGGATCTTGGAGATTTTCTGGAGCCATTAGAGTTGGGCAGTGGAGAGAAATGGGTAAACCTATGCTTTCGGCAGCTTAATGGAGATTGGATTTGAATGAGGAGGAAACTAATTAGGTTACTGAAATAGTCCAGAAAGGAAGAGATGAGGGCCTGAACTAGAGTGGTGCCTGTATAAAAGGAGAGAAAGGGAAATATACCAGAGATGTTGTCCACTCACACATGAAGTGACTTTCAATTGCCTCCTATGTGACATTCATTGCCAATATTTTGACAACCCTATTGTTCCATGTCATGCTTTTTTTTAATAGTCAAGAAACAAGAAGCACAGTAGGGTCATGAATTCTCTATATCTTTCAGTAAATTGTGTGATGGTAAAGATGTAGCAAACTGGGTAATGTTACTTGCCAAAGTCTGTTTGTTTCCTACTAATATCCTCATCAAGGATGCCCGTGATCCATCCCTTTTTTTTGAAATAAAGTTACCAAATGTTTTTATTATTTTTAAAATTTTTAACTTAAGAAATAAAACAAACATTTCCATAATATAGTAGAATAAATAAAAATATTGCACATGAAACTACAAATCTATTATGTATAACTTACTATTCCTATACAGTAACATTGGAAGAATATTGACATTCATAAAAGGACCTACTGTTTCAGGGGAAAGTTTGGGGTTGACGAATGAATTTTTAAATTTTCCAAAGATGATCCAGTCCACTTTCCTTCTCTTGTTAAATCCTGGAATCAACACATTGCTCATTTGAAGTTTTTGTTGAAAAAATATACAAACACATATGTATATAGATGTGTATGTGTGTGTGTGTACAGTGAGACAAACTGCATAGGTTGTGCATGTCATACTCTCGACAATAGGTATTCCTCAACACCTTGGATTTTTCTGGGTAGATGGTGAGATCAAACTTTTTTGAGTGGTTATGTATCTCCTCTAGGAGGTTCTGCAGAATTTCAGAGGTTGAAATACAATACAAGGTCATCTGCAAACTGGATCTCACCATCTATAGAGAATTCTTCTTCCACTTGGAGTCTGTTCTTACTCTCTTCTATGATGGCGATGAAAATCTTTAGCATACTTTATTTGATAGGGTCACTAACAAAGTGATCTCTGTTGTTACATCTTTCAAAGGATCTCATAACATTTTAATTTACACATGGGAGACATCTTATTGGAAGAGACCTTTTAAGGCAAAATTTTACGCTACTGAATCATATGCTTTTTTTTCATAGCCAAGAAAGAAGAAGCTCAGTAGGATCATGAATTCTCTACATCTTTTAGTAAATTGTGTGATGGTAAAGATGTAGCAGGCTGGGTAATATTACTTGCCAAAGTCTGTTTGTTTCCTACTAATATCCTCATCAAGGATGCCCATGATTCATCATCTATTATTTTTTGAAATAAAGTTATCAAAACATTTTTATTATTTAAAAAATTTTAACTTAAGAAATAAAACAAGCATTTCCATAACATAGTAGAGTAAATAAAAAGATGTTTGCACATAAACTACAAATTATGTACAACTTACTATTCTTTTTAAATATATAAGAAAGTTATCATGTACCTTCCTTTTTTTTTCCTTTCCCTCCTCCCATCCCTGCTCTAGAGATGCTACCATTAGACACAAATATATATAATATGTATATATACACACATACATACATGTATATATAAATATATATAATTTACATAAACATTTATATATTATATATCATATAAATAAAAGAATGAATGAATGTAATTTATATAAATATTAAAAACATATATATATAAAATATAGATATAATACATATTTCCATGTATCAGTTCTTTCTCTGGATGCAGATACCATCTTCCTTCACAGGTCATTTGTAATTAATTTGGGTATTAATAATGCATCTATTATTTACATTTTTTATAAAGATGAAAAAGTAGGAATACAGGTTGGTAGTTATATTGTTTCAGTTCTCTTATTTTGATAGTAATAAACTTTGAGGTTTTTTTACATCTTTGGTGTGGACACATTGAAGACATCCTTTTAATTTAATTTAAATCCTTTTAATTCCTTTACAACTCTATCACCTTCAGAATGGATCTCCTCTGTGAACCTAGTCTAGTCCAGATGATTCTCCCATTAGAGGTAACGAGGTGGGGCATTAGGTTGTACAGTGGATAGAGTGCCCTGCCTGGAGAAGGAAGACCTGAATTCAAATCCAGCCTCTGACACTTACTGGATGTGTGACCCTGGGCAAGTCACTTAACCCTGTTTGCCTCAGTTTCCTCATCTGTAAAATGAGCTGGAGAAGGAAATGGAAAAGCCACTTCTATATCTTTCCCAAGAAAACCCCAACTGGGGTCACTAAGAATTGGACATGACTGAACAAAAGATGGTGCATCGGCTAGAGCACTGGCCCCAGAGTCAGGAGGACCTGACTTCAAATCCAGCCTCAGACCCTCACTAGCTGGTGTCACCCTGGGCAAGTCACTTAACCTCTACTTCAGTTTCCCCAACTTTAGAATGGGAATAAATAATAGCACCTACATTCTGGGGTTGTTGTGAAGATCAAATGAAATATTTGTAAAATGCTTAGCACAGTGCCTGGCACATAGTAGTCACTTAAAAACCATTTCTTTCCTGTCTCTTTCTTTCCCATTTTTGTCCTCTTCAATACCTTCTCTTTCTACTCTATAAGCATATGTGGAATTGTGGTTAGAAACCAAGTGTTATATCTTCTCTGTCCTTGGCAGTCAAATGAGCTCATTATAAAAAAAAAATCTACAAATATTTTCTATCTTTTATCAGCTTGGCGTCCTCCTTCTGGTTGTACCCTAAAATGTCATCAGAGTGGCTTTGCTTAATTGGGTCTCTTGCCAAGCTTCCTTTTAACTGGTTTTTTTTTTTACCATCCACTGCTTTTCTCTGTGTTCTAAGCTCATGCTCTTCATAATCTTTGATAATCTTTCCCTATAGAATTTTGGAAATGAGTTTATATTCTAAAACAGCATTATCTTTGGCTGTCATATCTCTCTGTGTAGCAAGTAAGTCAAACATTTCTTATGGCAGTTTTAAAAGTCTTTGGTTCTTCTCATTATGACTGATTTACATTGGCTGAACTTCCATATAAAAACATATAGAATTATCATAATTCATATAGCTGTCCTTTCCTCTATCCATTTCCCATTTTTCATCAATAACTGACTTCTATAAGTCAGGTTGGAGTTATTTTAATAACATATCTTTATCTTTTAAATTAAAAGAATCTTCTAGTTTTGAATTAATTTTGATCTCTTCTCCAACAGGTTGAAGGTCTAATTTTACACAGACAGTTGATTCAGGAATGAATCATTAAGAAGTTGCTTCTTGCCAATGAAAGTACAATCAGTTTCATTTTCTATGGTGTTGCATTGTACTCAACATGGCCACCATCTCACAATTCTTTTCTCAAACAAAGCATTCTGGCTGAATAGGTGTGAGGCTTCTGTGTAATCTAAAAATTTTTGTCCTTTCTCATTCCTCACTGCTGATCCACATTTCCTAACTTTTGCTATTCTTGCCTCTTCCTCTGCATTAAAGTCATTGATTATCAAAGTTTTTGCTGATTTAATTTGGTGGGGATCTTACTGGATTCTTTAGCTGATTTCTCTAACTCTTCATTTTCTACAATAATACATGTTCATGCATGAAGTATAATTATTTTCACATAGTCTTTTTGCAAATGTTTATCATGAGCAAAAAAAAAATCAGGCAACCAAATGGTCTATGAAATGTTTTCTTGTTGCCTTTAGACACACAACAAAATCCAGGTCTTCAAACTCTTTTATTTGCCTCTCCAAGGAGAACTTATGATCCATTATTCCATTAAGCTACAACTTCATAGTCTCAACTGATTTTTTTTTATGGTAAGAATGTCAAGGTCAATAGGATTTAGTTACTTCAGTAATATATTCACTCATTGGTCATTGGACAAAGATCTCACATTGAGAGGGCCAATAAATAGTGTTTATAGAAGGGCAAAAATTAGTGTGATTCTTAGCATTTTCTGCTTTTTCTACCACTCTGTCCCTGTCACTGTAGAAGTAGAACAGGGTGACACAGGACTGAGGGCCATTTTGTAGTTCTCTTTGTTGCATGGGTTGTCATGGTCAAAGAATACATCATAAAGAGGCCAACATACTGGTGGTGGGGGCAGCTAGGTGGCGCAATGGATAGAGCAATGGGCTTGAAATCAGGAAGATGAGTCTTCTTGAGTTCAACTCTGGTCTCAGACACTAGCCATGTGACCATGGGCAAGTCACTTAACCCTGTTTGCCTCAGTTTCCTCATCTATAAAATGAGCTGGAGAAGGAAATGGCAATTTATGGCACTGAAGGAAATGGCACTCTAGTGTCTCTGCCAAGAGAGCCCCAGATAGGGTCATGAAGAGTCAGACACAACTGAAAATTACTGAACACTTACTGGTGGTGAGCCTTTCTATGTCTAAACAGGCTGATCCTAGGAAAGTAGACTGGGTATTGCTGGGAACACCCTTGGAACCTTTCCAACATGATAGAAACTTCCAAGGCTTGTGTTAAAATGATCTGGAGAAGGAAATGGCAAATCATTCTGGTATCTCTACCAAGAAAACCCCAAATAGGGTCACAAGGAGTCGGACACAACTGAATATGACTGAATGCAATCTGGTGGTAAGCCTTTCTGTACCTGGACAGGCTGATCCTAGGAAAGCAGGCTGGTTATTGCTGGGATCACCTTTGCAAACTTCATATGACAGAAACTTTCAAGGCTTGTGTTCCACAAACAGGCTACCTGCACACCAAGCTGAGGCACCAGAGGAGGACTTTGTGGAGGAATCTCAAATAAAAGAAGGGAAATGATTGCTTGTTTGTTCTAGGCCTTAGGAAATGTCTCAACTTTTTTTCTGTTTTAACCTCAAGTTCAAGGCTGCTAGACTTTGATGTGGCATGTGGGGATAAATCAGAAACATACAGTGGTGCAGAAAAAAGAAGGAAGGAAATAAGCATTTATTAAGTACCTATTGTGTGCCAGGCACTGAACTAAGCACTTAACAATTATTACCTAATTTGATACTCACAACAACCCCTGGAGGTAGGCGCTATTGTAATCCCCACTTTACGTTTATGGAAACTGAGGCAGGCAGCCATTAAGTGACTTGCCATAATCACACATCTATTAAGTGTCTGAGGCTGGATTTGAACTTAGATCTTCCTGACTCAAAGTCCAGTGTTCTAGCCATTGCACTATCCAGCTGCCTCAGAAGAAAGAATACTGGATGGAGAGCCAGATGACATGTTTGCATGTAAGTGCTGGCTCTGCCATTGTGCTGCATGTGTGATGTGGGCAAGTCACTTTCTTCCTCTGGGACTCAGCAATTTATCTGTAAAATGAGGGAGTTGGACTAGTCAGCCTCTCCTCTTATGATCAATTTATCAATATATATCTTATCCATCACTAAGCTATCTTTAATCAGGACATCTGACTGCATTCAGTGGACAGAAAATGAAGAAAGAAGGGGGTGGTAATGGTATTAGGAAGAACCTTGAATTATTGGGAATCAGAAGTCCTTTTTTGATGTACGGGGTGTTCTTAAAGTCTGGACACATAGGCAAAAATACATATTTTCAAGAAATGAATGAAATTTTATTAACATTTTATTTAATTGGAATATTAACAAATAACATCTTCAATATGATTTCCATCATTTGTGATGCAAAGGTTGATGTGCTTTGCAAGATTCACATGACTTGATGCAATAATTCCACAATGCCGTCACTATACATTCAATCAAGTGTGTTGAATCTGTGATTTTCATTGAGTACACCTTCTCCTTTAGCACACCCCAGAAAAAGAAGTCAAGGGGGCTAAAGTCTGTTAATACTCAAAATATTTCAAAAATATGCATTTTTTCCTATGTGTCCGGACTTTAGGGACACCCTGTTGCTTGTCCTGGCTCTGTAATCTTGGGCAAATGATTTCACCTTTTAGGGTTTTGGGTCTTTATCCATAAAATGAAGGGAGTGGGATAAATGCTCTAGAATTTTTTTCCAGCTCTAGAATTCCATTTATCTATGAATATGAGATATCTCCATTTTTTTTTACCTCTGATGGCCAAAATTAGCAAGACAGACTCAGGTTAGCAGTAATCAAGTCCCACTGTGTTTTGAAGCCTGAAACCTGAAAGAATTTTCTTGTTATGAATAGGCAATATGAGGAGCCATAGAAATCTAAAGGAGGCACCAAGAACTCCATCCAGCATCTAGTTGTGGGACCAGTCGCTGCAAAACACAAGGTATATAGTTAGGTCCCCCACTCCTAAGCCCCCAGAGCAACTAGGTGGTATAACGGATAGGCACTATGCTAAGCAGTTTTAAACAAATATTCTCTCATTTGATCCTCACAACACCCCTGGGAAGTAGGTGTTGTTATCTCTGTTTTACAGTTAAGGAAACTGAGGCAGAGGTGAAGTGATCTGTCCAAGGTCATATAGCTAGTAAATATAGATTTGAACTCAGGTCTTCCTGCCTCTAGATCCAGAGGTCTATCCATTGTACCACTGTCTCCCCTAGAAAGAAGACATTACACAAATAACTAAGCCAAGGAATATGTGGTAAGAACCATGAGATTTAATTGAACAAACATTTGTTAGCTTATAGTATCAAAGTATTTCCTAAACCTTGGTGGCCCAAACTGAGCATAATTCTCTAGATGTGGTTTTACTAGTGACAAATTCAGAGGAACAGGAACCTTCATAATCCTGTAGATTATATATCTGTCAATCCAGACTAGCATTTTTTTTTGGCACTGCCACATTCACTCTTTAATCTTTTCCAGATGGACTGATGCCTAGTCATATTTTCCCCATCTTGAACCTAGGAAGTAGCTTTTTTGTACCCAATACATAAAACTTTACATTTACGCCTCTCAAATTTCATCTCATCAGATCTGGCCCAGCATTCTAGACTGACAAGATTCTTGGATCCTGTCATTCCTCATGGTCATCATTTTTTTCTAGCTTTGTGCCACCCACATATTTGATAGGCATGTTCTTTATGCTTCTCCCCACAGTATTGACAAAAATGTTAACTAGCACAGGACCAATTATACATCCCTGAGGCATCTCACTAGGGATTTCCTTCTACTGTCTATCCCCAGGATTTAACACAGTGCCTGGCACAGAGAAGGTTCTTAACAAATGCTTGTTGACTGATCCTTTGCAGAGCCTGGGAGAGATACAAATCTTAGATAATATGTAGTGTCTGTTCTGTAGCTTATAGTCTGGTAGGAGTA
Source organism: Phalanger gymnotis (assembly GCA_028646595.1). Lineage (NCBI taxonomy): Eukaryota > Metazoa > Chordata > Mammalia > Diprotodontia > Phalangeridae > Phalanger > Phalanger gymnotis. Next base: position 160,397,073 of record CM053625.1, on the reverse strand, counting down.
GCATACACACAGATAGCCATAATAATAATAAGGACTAAGGTTTATATAGTGCCTATTAGGTATCAGATACCATGCTAATCACTTTACATATATTATCTCATTTGAGCCTCAGAACAACACCAGGAAGTAAATATTGTCATTATCCCCATTTTAAAGCTGAGAAAACTGAGGCAAACAGAGGTTAAGCAACTTGTCCAGGGTCATACAGTAGTAAGCGTCTGGGGGTAAATGTGACCTCATGCCTTCCTGTTTTCAGGGGTATCTATCCATCTATCTATCTATCTATCTATCTATCTATCTATCTATCTATCTATCTATTTTACCACCTATGATATAGAAGAGACACTACAAATGTGGTGTCTGAGAGGGTTGGCACGTATGCATCATGGTTTTTGTATTGTAACAGAGTAATTCTTATGAAGCAAAAGCTGAATTTGGAGTCATATGTGCTATTTACTACTTATATGATAGCAGCTAGGTGGCACAGTGGATGCAGAGTGCTGGGGCAAGGAGTCAGGAAGATGCATCTTCCTGAGTTCACATCTGGCATCATAAATAAATAGATTAATTTTCAAAAATTATTGTACGTGTATGGTTTATATCAGATTTGCGTACCGTTTTGGGGAAAGGGAAAGGAGGCAGGGAGGGGGGAGGGGGAAATTTTAGAACTCATAATCTTATAAAAGTGAATGTTGAAAACTAAAAATTAATTAATCATATCTGGCCTCAGACACTTACTAGCTGTGTGACCCTGGTCAAATCACTTCACCCTGTTTGCCTCAATTTCCTCATCTGTAAAATGAACTGGAAAAGGAAGTGGCAGACCACTCCAGTATTTTTGCTAAGAAAACCCCAAATGAGGTCATGAAGAGTCAGACTGAACAAAACCACAAAAACTACTTTATGGCCTTGGACAAAATCATTTAGCCTCCCTAGGTCTCAGTTTCCCCATCTGTAAAATGGACTAGGTGACCTTAGAGGTCCTTTATATCTCTAATGTTTGATCTAATGACTTGAGTTAAGGCCTTGGGTAGACCTGCATTGGGAGAGGGTTGGTGTTGAATAGTGCTGAATAGTGTTGAATAGGTGAATAGATCCATGTGACAGAGGAGGAAGACAGTGCAGAGATACCAACTCCACACTTTCCCCCCAATAACTTCTGTGGTTTGATAGAGGGTCACTTTTATTTTCATTGCTGTTAGGGCACTCCTTACTCTTTTCTGTGCCTTACTTTCCCCAGCTGGGATACTGGGATTATATCATCAAATGAGGAATAACCAATAATAACTGACATTTATGTATTACTTTAGACTTCACAAAGTGCTTTGCAATCACTATTTCATTTGATCCTCACAACCACCCTGCAATGTAGGCATGACAGGTGTTATCATCATCCCTATTTTATAAGCAAGCAAATGGAGACACGAAAAGCTGAAGTGACTTAGGCAAAGTTGGGCACTAGCAAAAGGGCCAGGATTTAAGCCAGGGTCTTCTGACTTCAAACTTGGTCAGTGTTCTTTTGATTACGCCACAGACCTGTATTTCAAAAGAGTTGGAAAATATGAAGAATCACAGAAGCACATTCACTGCTGTGACATTCACTTTGGAAAAACAAAGGAAATTAAATCTTCTCAGTCTTCATGAGTGACCTACAACATGACCCTCAAACATGGACAGGTGATGAGTAACCCTGATCAACACCAAGGTGTTAAGCCATCTTCGGAGCCAGGAAAATTGAGAGGCAGCTACCTGACACCCAAGTCTTTAATTAAGTTAAGCAGACAGTCCAGGGATGCAAGCAGGTGTTCAACTTACCCTGGAAAGTGTTAATCTTCTAGTTAGCGGGAAAGAGATCAAGTCTTCTTTCAGGCATTGTTTGCCCTTTTGTTCTGCTTTTTTACCTGGAACACTCCTCCTCCTTCTCTTCCTCCGTTCCTCCCAACTTAATCAAACTCATCTCCCCCCTCACTTCCCATGGATGGTTCTTTTGTTGTGGTTTGAAAAGGTCTGTCAGGCAGATTGCTGCAAACAAATCTCACCCTCTCCCCACAGCTATAAAAGGACCAAGGACGGGAAGGAAGAGAGAAGAGGAAGATCGAGAGAGAGAAACAGGTGAAGAAGAGAAGAGAAACGGAGCAAAGGGATCACACAGCCCACAAACATTTGTGCACAAGGCACCCTGACCGCAAGAGACAGAAGGCAAGACCACACTTCAGAGCAACAGGTAAGGAGGGGAAAACAACGTATAAGCTAACCTTTTCAGTCTGATCCCCGTCACCAAAAAGCCTTGTCCTTAAGGTTTCCTATCACCTTCACCCCACTGAGATCAGAGGATCTACAACGCATTTAAGGTTCTCCATGATCCTAAGAGTTCAGATGAACCAATTTTGGTGTCAAACCTGGCAATATCAGTCCTTGGTCTTTAAAAATTTTTAAACACTTTAGAATTATGAGACAAGTGTTTCAAAGTGAGAGGTTGAGAGGAATAGCCATTTCTTTAGAAATAGGAACTTTATCATCTTTTAGAGACAGGGATAATAATCACACCAGTTTACATTTCTTGAGACTTTTCCTCCCAAGCCCAAATTACTCTGTAGACAATGTCTCTTCATTTGTCTGCACAACACCCCTTTGAAGAAGAGCACCCAGGATTGCTAGGGATTGACTGAAGTAGCGGGATATGAAAGAGATACTCCCATCTGTTTGCCTGCCTCCCTTCATATTGTCAGTCCTTCATTATTTTTTCCTTTCTCTCTCTCTCTCTCTCTCTCTCTCTCTCTCTCTCTCTCTCTCTCTCTCTTTCTCTCTCACTCTCTCGTTTTCATCTTAACCATTCTGTCTTCTATCCACTAAGAATAAAAAAGCAATATTGTGTCTCTACTTAAAATTCTTTTTGCTTTGATGACACATTGTATTTTGCTGTTACTTCTTAAATTTAATATAAACTGGAAACAAAGAAAATTCTGGAAATTATACTGTATACATTAGTGAAGACAGTTAAAGTCATCACTAATTTTTCATTTGGACCAGATTTTTCCCCTTAGTCTTCATTTTCCTGTTTGCTCACATCATTTGGTACAATCGAGTTATTAACATTAACTGAGTAGCCTATTATTTGTAAATCAGGACCAAATGACAGAATTACAGACACATAGTTTCCCTTTCCCATAATGTTTGGTTTTAACATAGGTTTTGATGATTATGAAGTTGTCCATGGTTCTGAAATCTCCCTCTTCTGTTCCACTCCACAGAATTGTAAACTTTACATTGTAGGCTATTCTAGTTTACAGAAATAGAGAACGTTTAGGACTAGGCCGTCAGGCCAAGGCTCTTTCTGTTTCCTAAGCTTTTGCGAAAGAAAGATACTTTGATGCAATGATAAAACATTCATTCTCAATCGGTTTTTTTTTGAACAAGACAAGTGCTGTTTGAGATGCTGTAATATACCTATAACCTATTCAATTATGGGTAGGCATGTATTCATTCAATTCTATGCAACTCTATTTTAATTCAATGAGAACCAGTAAGGTACCTACTGTGTGCTAGGCACTATCCTAGATGGCCTCAGAGTTCCTTTCCAACTCTGAGATTCAGTGATTCTCTGGTCAGCTTTGCTCCCATCCCCACTAGTCAGTTTTTCTTGTCTGTCTTACTTTTGCTAAGTTTCCTGGCTTGACTTGAGCCACCAACTTCAGCCAGCCAACGAACCAAATAGGTCTAGGAAACTCTACTTTTCCAGCTGAAGTTTATCAATTAAAAAAAGGATTCCTTACAAATGTTATTAAAACTGCTCTATCCAGGGTCATCATTGGCCTTTTCTGCCTTCATTTCCCTTTACCTCACTGTAGCATCTGATACAAAAAGAATTCTAAAAGAAACAGAAAATCTGGACGATAGTGATACCTACCTACAAGTGACCTACAGGACTTATCCCTGCTCCAGCACCTGCTCTTTGATAAGCTGATTATTTTTTCCCTAGAGTTAAGGCTAGTTTGCAGCAAAATTGTAATCAGGATGAAGTTTCTGTTTAGCCCCTCCATATCCCTTCAATGCCCCTTGATGAGGGATGCTGTCATTAGAGCTACAAGGAGTCTCTCATTTTACAAATGGGGAAATTGAAGCTCAGAAAGAGGAATTGAATTGTCCAAGATTGCTGAGATGGTTTCAGAGGCAGAACTAGAACACTGGTCTCCTGAATCCTGGTTTAGAGCCGTTCCCTCATTCGTCCCCCCAGGTTTCCAGGGCCCTACCCTGTGTTATACCAGCAAGGACTGTGTACTAGAGAGCTCTAGACTTTTCCTAAGCCATTCCTTGTGACTCCCCCTTTAAACTTTCCCTATGATGTCCTATTCCTTCAGGGCTGCACTTTCCCTTGGGATAATCTGATAAACAACACAGTTTAATCCTCTATAAAATGAAAGTGTTAGATTAGATGATTGCAAACTAGATTCTGTCCTGCTGTAAAAGTAAAAAAAAATTCCACACCAGCTTAACAAATTAGGAAACATTGGCTCTTTCTGGAGAATCAAGGTAAATGTTCAATATTGTGAAGACTAATAAGAAAGACTCCATACTTAGACTTAGATAGATGTCAATAGTACGGTTGAGTATTAACAAGCATAGCTCTTTTGAGATCCTGGTTTTATAGCCCATATGTTGCAGATTTCTTCTGCCACCATTTCAGATATTGACATTAGCTGGAAATCTAGATATTGTAAGTCATCGTTAGTAGCAGCAGAAACAAACACCCATTTTGCAGCTGCTCTGTGTAGGGCACTGAGACAGGTATTTAGAATATCAAGAGATATAAGACGAGACTCAGTTCCACCCTCAAGGAGCTGGCCCCCGTGAGCAGACATAAAAGCTAACTAAAAATACCAGAAAGGCAATATGGTGTAGTGGATAGATGGCCAGGCAATAGGGTCCAAAATAAAAATAACTCAATTTCGTATAGCATTTTGTGCTTTACAAAGATTTTTTACATCTTATCATATTTGATAATCCTGACAATTCTGTGAGGTCGACGCTATTGTCATTCCCATTTTACAGATGGGGAAACTGAAATGTAAAGATGTCATAGCTTGCCCAGGATCACACAACTAGTAAAAGTCAAAGGTAGGAATTGAACCCAGATCTCTCTGACTACAAGTCTAGTACTCTAATCACTATATGTTGCTTTTGACCCGAGTGTAAATTCTGCCTCTGATGTATACTGGCTATAACTCTTAAGCTCTCAGTATACCCAGCCTGCTTTACTTTGTTACAAGAGACCTCTTACAAAATGGAAGTAATATATAAATATTTGTAAAAAAAAAAAATACAACGTATCCCAACAGTGACTGTGCAGCCTTAAGTTTTAACAGTTAAAGACTATATTAAGACTTTTAGGACACACTGTAATAGGCAGTGGATACTAAGTGCTCAGTGAAGGTTCTGAAGGGGTGTGTGTGTGTGTGTGTGTGTGTGTGTGTGTGTGTGTGTGTGTGTGTGTGTGTGTGTGTTTTCTGTTGTCTGTGTGTTAGTCAATTAATATTTATCAAGCTCCTACTGTGTGCCAGGCACTGTTCTAAGCTTGTGCGTGTGATAAATTGTGTATGTGCTAGGATAGGGGAGTTCAGGGGATAGGGCTGAAAGCTCGAGTATTCAGAGAAGGTTTCATAAAGGATGGAGAACTTCAGCTGGCCTTTGAAGGGAAACTAGTGTTTAAACAAGTGGAGAGAGAAACAAGTGGAAGGCATAAGACAGGAACAAGTGGGGAAGGAATAAGACCAGTTTGGTTAAAGTGAATGGTCTGTGTAGGAGGAACAGTGAGAAATAAAGTTAAAGAGGTAAATTGATCATTAATGGTCTTTAATGACAAACTGAAGAGTTGGGACTTTATCCTGTAGGCAGGTAATGTGAGAATAATATATAGACGTATCACGGGTGACCCTGGTGAGAGCATTATTGAAGTATTATTATATTATATATAACATGATTATATAATATATATTATTATATTATATATTAGGAAATAAGCAGACTTGGGTAAGTAATGTTACCATAGATATCTCCACCATCAAACAATTGATGTAAAGATGTAAAGAATGTATGGTCTTATTGTACTTACTTGTTTGTGGACTAAGAAAGAATTTGATTTGATTGAGCAAAGCTCTGGCTTGAAGGCTTTCCTTCCCTGTGAATGTCAGTATTTTACAAAATTCCTTGAAAGATGTAACAGAAATGGCCTTGCTAGACATCCCTCTGATCATTAATACCAGGGGGGGCAAGACATATAGCACCTAAAATTTTCACCACTATGTACTTATCTCATTTGATCTTGAATCATAAATACCCAATAACTGGTATGGTAAGAGTAAAGGATTCCAGATGAGGGAAAGATCAGTTCCTTCCATGCTTCAGCAACATTTTAGAGCGGTCCAGGGGAGGTTCCATGGAGGCCAGATTTGAGTTAGGACTTGAAGGATAGATCCTAGGGTCATAGATTTCAAGCTGGGAAGGAATTAGAGGTCATCCAGCTCAACCCTTCATTTTACAGATGAGGGAACTGAAGCCCAGAGAAATTAAGTGACTTGCCCAAGGCCACATAAATAGGCTGGGCTAATATAAGCAGAGAGGTGTGTGGAGGACATTGTAGATGGGCCAAATGGTAAAGGTGAAGATGTTGGAACAGCTAATCTGGGTTTGGGAAGCACTTGAGTTAACCAGTGACATAAAAACTGCCTGAGGCTTCATTGATAGGCACTGCTGTCGATCACACTTACTGCTACCCAGAGGCATCTTAATAACTAGTTTATTAAATGCTGAGCATAATTCCAAGGTTCAGCAAAACCCACAGGCCATGCTTCAGCAACATTTTATAGGTATTTTTTACAAGGTGAGATGGATACGATAGAATTTTCCAGAGGGCAGAAAGGGAAGGCAAACATTTGCACATCAAAGAACAGATAGCAGAAGTGGGAGAACTATAGCAGGTGAAACTATAAACTAGCCAATAAATACTAGGGATAAAGGTAGAATTTTTAAACTAGCCATTAACCCCAGAGCTATACCTAGCTACTCGACATGCTCATCTTAAGTCATTAAAAGTAATAAAAATGAGCCAGAAAGTTCTTATCACTAATCAGCTAATTATCTAAGCTAAAGTTCAGGGTCTCAGCTAAATTCTGTTCAAGCAAATGTGGCAATACTAAAATTCTCTTACCTCACCAATATGGCCTGAACAGAAGCTTTGTGTAAGGTAGTCGTAGAGGATATATCTAGAAAGGGAGGTTGAGGCCAGATAGTAAAGTACGATAGAGTGAAAGGAGCACTGGTTCCAGAGTCAGGGGACCTGGAGGACAGCTAGGTGGCCTAGTAGTCAGAGCAGTGGGCCTGGAGTCAAGAATGCCTAAGTTCAAATCTAGCCTCAGGCATTTCATAGCTGGGTGACCTTGGGCAAGTCACTTAACCCTGTTTGCCTCAGTTTCCTCATCTGTAAAATGAGCTGGAGGAAGAAATGTCAAACCAAGAAAACTTCAAATGGGGTCATGAAGAGTAGGAAACAACTGAACAACAACAAGGGACTTGGCTTCAACCTTGCCCCTTTCTTACTCCCCATGTGATCTTGAGCAAGTTTTATTTCACCTCCCTCTCTGAGGTCTACATCAGCTGTACATCTTTGATTCTATGAAGATGTATAGAAAGAGAGAAAAGAGCAGAGGCTAAGTCTGTCTCCTTAAAGATCTTGTAAGATGGGTAATTCACCAAAGAACATAAAATTTCAAGGAGGTAACAAAGCTTGGAAAGGGGCAGGGGAAGGATCGTGTTCAAATTTATGGAAAGATTTTAAGGCCCAGCTCAGATGCCATATCCTCCTGACATATTCTTTGATTCTCTCACCCGAGGGTTTCAGGTTATTTCCTCCACGCTACCCTTCAATTTTTCCTGGAGCACTTTGGCTCTCTCCTTGGCCCCAGTCCAACCTACCTTGCACCAAACATCTTGTACAGTTAGCATTCTCCCTATTAGAATGGAAGCTCTTTGAGGAAAGGGACTATGAGTTTTCCTCCTATCTTTGTATTCCTCTCTCCTCCAGGCTTAGCACGGTGCCTTAGACATTTTTCTTAGACTGGGTCTATGGTTTCATTAGTATAAGTAAATTCCCAGTGAGAAAATTCTCTCCACCAATTCAGATATATGCCTGCTTTGCAACTTATACTCTGAGTTACCTGGGTCAATGAGAGGTTAAGTGATTTGCCCTGGATCGCAGAGGCAGGTCTTGAACCCAGGTCTTCTTAAGTCTGAGGGCAGTTAGGTGGTATGATGGATACAGTGCCAGGAAGTGTCAGGAAGATCTCATTTCAAATCCTGCCCCAGATGCTTACCAGCTTTATGACCCTGGCTAAGTTCCTTATCCTCTCGGCTTCAGTTTCTACATCTGTCAAAGCACATTGCCAAACTTTGAAGTGCTATCTTCATTAGCTAATATTATTACAAGCTGCTTCCTACCCTGTAGACAGGAGGTATTTGATAAACGTGGATTTGAATGAAATTGAAGGGTTGGCAGGACTCAAGGAGGAGGGGATAATGGGAGTGGATTCTTCATGGGACTAGACAAAGGGATGCTGGGTGAGTGGGAAGAAACTATGAAAGTGATCCTTTTATTTCTCTGAGCCTCAGTTTCCTTATCTGGATAACAAAGGGGTTAGATTAGAGGATTTCTAAGTTCTCTTCTAGCTCTAACATTCTATGAATCTCATTGCCTTTCCAGTGGCAAACAGACTTTGAATTTGTCATTTTGTTGTCTGTTTCTTACTGCCCGCAATCTCATGGCCAGGCTAAAAAACTCTAGGTTGGGGCAGCTAAGCTTTCTCAAAGGGAAATGTGGTACTAAGGATTATTTTTCTGACTTGGGGAGATGGGTGGGGAGTAGTTGCAGATGAAAGTAGGCAAAGGAAACCAGGAAGGCCCTCTTGTTTTAAAAAACAAACACAAAGACATCTTCCCCCCCACGCTTGGCACTAAGTAGGAATTTTTTGGAGTTAACTAGCTCCTCTTTTAAAATGCAGTTGCCCCCTCTAAGTCATCTCCATCATTCATACCTGTGTAGTCCAAAACCCTCATTTTCCAAAGGATGACATTGGCTTTCCTATTAGCTGGATAAGCATGTTCACCTAAACTAGGTATTTCTCCTCTCAATAAAATGAGGGGCTGGACTAGATAATTTCCCAGGTTCTTTCTAGCTTTACATGCTGCCAGCTGTCTGACTGCAGAAGGGAAAGAAAGGGGTAGCCAGAATTATTTTTTTTATATATATTTGGAGGTGGGAAGGCAGGGCAGTTGGGGTTAAGTGACTTGCCTAAGGTCACACAGCTAGTAATCATGTCAAAAGTTTGACGTTGGATTTGAACTCAGGTACTCCTGACTCCAGGGCTGGTGCTCTACTCACTGCGCCACCTAGCTGCCCCAAGCCAGAATTATTTTAAAGTTTCTATGTTACTTTGCCCTCAGCCTCTATCCCAGGTTGTTGTGCCTTGTCGCACAAATCCTTTCCCTCCTAGATCTTTTAGACCCTTTCTTTTATTTCCTGTCACCCCTGGATTATGTAGTCGAAGGGCTTTGAGACCTCCAAGTTATTAGTATTGGCACATAGTCCTTCCTGGTGACTTGTCAATATCACCCTACTCCCTGTGGGTAAGCCTCCAACTGTGTTTTGTGTCTGTAGAGCTCCATCCTGGAAGATGCCGAAGCCTTCTTGGAGCTGTCTTGGGGCCCTGCTGGTGGCCCTGCTGTTTCAGACCTCAGAGTCGGTTTATCATCGGTGCCAACTGAGCACCCAGTGTAGAAATGACCAGACACAAGAGGTAAGTGAGAACGGTGGCGGGGGGGGGGGATATAATTGTCTTGGTTTGGGAAAGAGGGGCAGCATATATTATTAGAAGAGATCTAAGTAAAGGGACTCAGGGGGTGGGGAGCACTCAGCTACCTAGCCTGGGGTTAAAGTGAAAATACAACAGACTGAGGGAAGTTGCTATGGGAAGGGGGGTGGGGTTTGAAGTTAGGGAGCCCACTTTCGGTCCTGCCTACCTTATTCATGACCCTCCATGCATCCTATAGGATATATCCCACTTTGAACTACTTGGAAACAGTGACTTTCTAAGCTGTCATATCTTATCTCATCTATCATATTGTATTTTAAGATCATTAGAGTCACCTTAATTGTGGGTGGAGAGGAAAGGGTTCTCATATCCCCTTTCTCAGTTTAATAATTATTTCTTTTCAACTGACCTCATGTCACCTGTCCTCTCTCCCCCCTGCCCTCTCCCTAAGCAACTTCTCTAGAGGAAGGAAAACCAAGATGTCATTTCCTTTCCTTTGAAAAGAGACCAGGCAGTAATAATGGCTAGCATAATTGCTAGCTTTTTTATAAAGCACTTTACAAGTCATCTTATTTGACCCTCACAACAACCTTGTGAGGTAGGTGCTATTATCCCCATTTTACAAGTTAGGAAGCTGAGGCCAAGTGAGTTGAAAGGACTTGCCCAGGATCACTGAATCAGAGGCAGCATTCAAACTCGGGATGGACTCCACGTCCTGGATTTGGAATCAAAGGATCTGGGTTCAAATCTTGCCTTCATCACTTAGTATCTCTGTGACCTTGGACAAGTTATTTAACCTCTCTAGACCTCGGTTTCCTCTTCTGTAAATGAGGGGGCTGAATGAGATCCCTCTAAGCTCTCTTCCATCTGTATATCTATTTAGTCCTGTGATCTTATGACTTCCAGTGATAACAGCTCACATGTCTGAAGTTATTTACAAAAAGATTAAGTGGGGGCAGCTAGGTAGTGCAGTGAGTAGCACACCAGCTCTGGAATCAGGAGCTAAGTTCAAATGTGGCCTCTGACGCTAGACATGCTTACTAGCTGTGTGACCTTGGGCAAGTCACTTAACCCCAATTGCCCTGCCTTACCCCCTCCAAAAAAAAGAAAAAAAAAGATTAAGTGACTTGTCCACAGTCACACAGCTAACATCAGAGTCCCAAATTAACCCCACATTCTCTTGACTCCAAGCCCAGTGTTCCTACCATTACACCATAGCTCTCTTTCAAGTACATCCTCCACTTTTGGGGAGTCTATGTAACCATGAATGGCTCTGGACTAGAGAGACCTGGGTTCTAGTCTTCACCATCACTACTTAGCCACATGACCTTAAACATGACATTTAATATTTCAGGTACTCAGTTTTCTTATCTGTTGAATGAGGAGACTAGACTAGTCTCTAAGACCTTTGCCAATTCTAAAATTCTAGGACTCTAAATTGTTAGTCTGGGATATCCCCTACTAAGCTGGATTGGGTTGGGCTCTTCCTTTTCCCCTTCTGTAGTAAGTAGACAGATTCTCTCTGCTTCATGGCTCTGGCTGTTTCCTCTATGAAATGGATGACTCGAGAATACAGCATCATACCTCCCAGTTAGTGAGTGGGTCTGGAAAGGGGTTCTTATTCTCTGTGGTTTTAGTCTGCTTATCCCAAACTATGGTGGGATTGCCAGGAAGCCTTTCTCTTAGCAATAGTTCAGACTGGGGGAGAGTGAAATGCAAAATCTCCTACAGGGGGAATGCAAAGTAAGTGGGGAATGGTCTCAGACATCTTGAGCAAACTGGGTTGTGTGTTTGGTAAAGACTGTAAAGGCATAATGTGAGTACAGAGTGAAGTGGTGTGGGCAGTTACGGGACTGGTTGACATGGGAACAGGGCAAGGGAAAAAGGTCAGGTCCAGATATTATAAGATCAGGACTGAGGCATGAAGCAGAGGGTCTAGAATTGGGAATTTTTCTTTTCTTTTTGAATCTGGAGGAATGGTCACCACAATATGCCAACCTATTTCACCAACTCAGGTTTGAAGTTTAATTCCAGTCAAATCAAGACTTGGACTATTTCTTTTTTTTTCCTTTTCTTTCTTTTTTCTTTTCTTTTCTTTTTTTTTGCTTTGTATCTTCAGAACCTGCCTAACACACTGTTGACAATTAATGTATTTTGATCTTTTCATATTCAGCACTGGATTGAGCTCAGCTGAATTGTTAAGTGTCTATTGTGTCTTATGGGCCTCACTCCCATCTCTTCTCTACCCCAGCAATGCCTCAGATCCTGCAGTCCAGCTGTTGCACTCATTGGAGCACATGAGCCAAAAGATCTCATAAAGCGAAGAGATATATACAGTGGCAGCCTCAGCAGTGATGGAGAGAATGTAGAGAAAAAGAGACAGGAGCTAATGCAGGGGGATCTCCCGGACCTGTTCTCTCCAGGAGTTTGGGGGGAAGACAAAGAAGTGCTAGAAGAGGGTCTGCCACTGATCCGAAAAGCCAGAGAATTAGATAACAAAAGGTCCTATTCCATGGAGCACTTCCGCTGGGGGAAGCCAGTGGGTAAAAAGAGGCGCCCTGTGAAGGTCGTTCCCAACGGGGTGGAAGAAGAGTCTGCAGAGTCCTATTCTGTGGAATTCAAAAGGGACATCCCCAATAAGGAATACATTGAGGTTCCTGACACAGCTGATGGTGAAGCAGGGGATTCCACGGGACCAAGTGGAGAGAACAAAAAGAAAAAAGAGCGTTATGAGATGCAGCATTTCCGGTGGGGTACCCCTCCTAGGGTTAGAACTAAGCGGTATGGTGGCTTCATGGTTTCTGAGAAGAATCATACCCCTCTCATGACACTGTTCAAAAACGCCATCATCAAGAGTGCTCATGAGAAGGGGCAGTGAGGGAAGAGCTAGGGGGAGGGATAACCATAGGTTTTCTATGAGGGAGGCAGCCCCTGAGTCCCTTCTGCCCCCTCTCCTTCCCCTTGCATTCCTATCTCTCATTTCTCAGGCTTGGGGTGCTACATAGTCAAACCCTCAGCAGCCATGCCTCCAGCCGCTAAAGCTATCTGTCTGCCTTTAGGAAATAAAGCTTATTTGATTTCTCATTTGACTTCTGACTTTGAATATGTGTAAAGAAAAAAATTGTAAATACTCATCAAAGCAAATATATTGCTATAGATAGGAAGGGAAAAACAGTGGAAAGATGGCCTGGGAGGGAAGGGCTAGTTTCCAGACTGCCAGGTGACAATATTCCATATTTAGTGAGACATAAGGTAATGCAAACGAATGGGGGAGAAAAGTTTTTGTGAGCCAAGTAGACTTCTAGAATATTGATTGGCATAACAGCTGGCATGTCAGAGAGGAACTGTAATCTTGGCATCCAAAACCATTAACTAGCACTTCTGGCAACCAGGATAAACCAGTTGCTCTTATATAAAACATTTTAAGAAATATTCAGTTGAGCAAATGTTAGTGGAGGGACTTCAGATCTCAAAACATTAAGGGACAACTCCCTGGAAAGGGAGTAGGGCAGGACCAGGCCATGTAGGGGAGAGACCATCTGGCAGATTCTATCAGTGCCTTTCAATTATCAATGTCCTGGGAAAAAGTCTTTATCACCTCACCTTAGTTACAACTCTGCCATCACCTTATATCAACTCACTTTTATTCTGGGGGACTCAAAGGTCCTCTGCAAATATCACACTACACTTAATCTGAGAAAGGCAGTCTGGTTACTGAGAAAGGAAAATTAAAGTCCAGAGAAGGGAATGAATGAATGGTATATTAGGTACTTGCTATATGACAATCATTACGCTAAGGCTGGGGCTACAAATACAAAAAAGAGACAGTCTGCTATTAAGGTCTTTACATTTTGAGAGAAGGAGACAACATATAGAAAGGGGTGGTGGAGAGGAAGGGATGTTTAGTTCTGGTAAGTCACAGGGATGATGAATGATTAGATGGAATGGGAAGTCAGAGGGATGAGAAATGATGGAGCAATTAAAGTCAGAGCTAAGAAGAAACCACAAGGTATCCTGACATCCAGGTTGGTCCTATATCAGTCAATCACTGACCAATCTTGTGAGAAAGACACAATAAGACCATGCCCAGATCTTCGAGAAACTTACATTCTCCATGAGAAGACAGGGCTGATCTTTGAAACAATAAGCAATCAATTCAAGCCAGAATATAAATAAATTCTAAATCCTACATCTCTTCTGTGGATCTTGTTGACTCTTGGCCTCAATGCCCCTTATCTCTGAATTGGAGCGTTTCCAAAACTACTGGTCACAATACAATGAGGGGTGAAGCATTATCACCTCTGTTACTAGAAATCTTAGCTATAGCAATAAGAGAAGAAAAAGAAATTGAAGGAATTAATATAGGCAATGAGGAAACAAAACTATCACTCTTTGAAGATAGGATGTTATATTTAGAGAATCCTGGAGAATCAACTAAAAATTACTTGAAATTATTAACAACTTTAGCAAAGTGGCAGGATACAAAACCCCCACATAAATCATCAGCATTTCTATATATTGCCAACAAAGCCTAGCAGCAAGAGATAGAAAGAGAAATTCCATTTAAAATAACAGTAGATAATATAAAATACCTGGGAGCCTATCTGCCAAGACAGACCCAGGAACTATATGAACACAACTACAAAACACTTTTCACACAAATAAAGTCAGATCTAAACAACTGGAAAAATGTCAGTTGCTCATGGGCAGGCTGAGCCAATATAATAAAAATGACAATTCTACCTAAATTAATGTATCTATTCAGAGCCATACCAATAAAACTATCAAAAATTATTTTACAGAGCTAGAAAAAAGAATAACAAAATTCATCCAGAAGAACAAAAGGTCAAAGATATCAAGGTAATCAATGAAAAAATGTGAAAGAAGAAGGTCTAGCCATACCAGATCTCAGAATGTGTTATAAAACAGTAATGATCAAACCAATCTAGTACCAACTAAGAAATAGAGTGGTGGATCAGTGGAATAGATTAGGTACAAATTACACTATAGTAAATGACCACAGTAATCTGGTATATGATGAATCCAAAAATCCAAACTTCTGGAACAAAAACTCATTATTTCACAAAAACTGCTGGGAAAACTGGAAAACAGTAGAGCTGCACAACATCCTATACCATATACCAAGATAAGGTCAAAATGGGTATATGAATTACACATAAGGGAGGATACCATAAGCAAATTAGGAGAGCATGCAATAGTTTATCTGTCAGATTGACGGATGAGGGAAGAATTTACGATCAAACAAGAGATAGAATTACAAAATGTAAAATAGATCATTTTGATTTTATAAAATCAAAATTTTTGCACAAACAAAATCAATGCAACCACATTGATAATTAATCAACAAACACTTATTAAGCACCTTTATCAAACATTTATTAAGCATGCTGGGCACTGTCTTTTTAAATTTTTTTTGGGGGGGGCACTGTCTTAAACATTAATAGAAAGGTTGTGGAAGAAGAGACCATTGCAACCTAGGAGCAGCTTGGCCTGGAATCAGGAGAGATCTGGGTCCACATCTTGCCTCTGACAGTTATTGGCTAGATAACTATGAGTAGTTACTTAATTTCCCCAGTCCCAATTCCTTATCTGTGAGATCCAGGTAGTGATAGCTAAGATGCCTATTTTCTTATCTATAGAAATGAAGGGTTAGTGTGAAGCTTAAATAGGATAATGGGTATAACCAGGGGTGTGCTGGGAAATATTTGATGACTGGCTGTCTCTGGAGAAAATTGTTTGCAAGACACACTTTTAAGTTTTATCTCCAATACTAAAATTTTCTTCATCACTTTCTTACGTCTAGAACTACAATCAACAAAACAACAAAGTAAACCTTAATTTGCAGCATTTGCCAATTTGCACTGTGTAAATGCTCACACTGAACATTTTAACAATGGGGAGCTTCAAGTTGACTCTAGAAAACCTTTGGATATAAAGTGCTTTCCAAATTTAAAATGTTAACTATGATTATTCTCCTGATATCGTCCTGCCCCAGAACCTCAATTGCCAAGTTCCTAATATTGAGACTTTCGTGCACAAAATGGTAAAACAGTTGTATCACACTATGATGCACACTAGGTTCTGAAGTCAAGACTTCACTCAAATATCTCAAACCACAGGGTAGCCAGAGGCTCAACAGATTTTTTTTTCTTGACGACATGCATACATACACACACTTTACACACTTACACACATACATTCATATACGCACACTCCACAAAAGGCAGGGTGGGGCAGGCAGTGGGAAGAGTGCCCCATTTTTAGTCAGAGGACCTGAATTCAAATCTCACTGCTACTTAATAGATTCTTCCCCTCTCTGGACTTATGTTTCCTCATCTGTTCAATAAGGGCATTGGACCAGAACTCAAAAGACCCATATGGTGCTAAATCTTTGATCTCATGATCTATAGACACACATACACACACCTACCCATAACTGGCCAAATGTGTAATGGAAAAAGTCCTGCATCTGGAGTCAGAAAATGTAGGTTCAAACTCTGGGCTCTGTCCCTCACTAGCTGGGTTACTTTGGGCAAGCCATTTTGCTTATGAGCTTTGGCTTTTTTCATCTGCAAAATGAAAGGATTGGACAAGATAATCACCCTCCAGTCCCTTCTGGTTCTAAACCTATGATACTACGACCCACATAGAAATAAAATCACAAATGGAAAGAAATTGGTACAATGGCCAGTCCACACAGGAGTGGTTCTCTGGACACCAATGGCTGGATTTAAGCTTAGAGGATCTGAGTTCAAAGCCTAACTCTGCCCCTTCTTTCCTGTGTTGCTTTGGGTTATTTCTCTTCTGGGTCTCAGTTTCCTCATCTGTAAAAAAAGGGGGGGGATTGAACCACTATAGTCTCTGAGGTGTCTTCTAGCTCTAAACCTATAATCTTACAACATTAACTATTCCCCTCTTCTAGTTCTTTCCTTGGACTCTAAATCTTGGGATCTTTTGCCACATCGTATTGTACAATCATTGATAAAGAGTTGGAAAGGGCCTTAGAGGCCATTAAGTTGAACTATTTGAAAAAGAAATTTCTTTATTCTGAATTTCACGCAAAAAAGAACACTTCCATATACACAAGATTGTACATGAAACCATGAATCTCTATTCCATGCAATTTGCTTTTTTAAAAAGTACATAATTCAGCACATTACTTTCAAAATTGTCCCATTCGTCTGCTTCCTTCTAAACTTCTCTTCCATGCATTTAAAAATATTTCAATGTCCTTTTTTTTGACATCAGTATTGCAACCCCCTCATCTTTACAGATGAGAAAACTGAGGCTCGTAGAGGTTAAGTGACTTGCCCAAGGGCATGTGAGTGGTAAATATCAGAGGCGGAATTTGAATCCAGGTCATCTGACTTTAGAATTAATGCTCTTTCCTTTATTCCTTTAGCCAGTGACCAAATGTCCTTGATTCTTCTATCTCGGATTCCCAGTGCCACAACCTCATTCCTAGAGTATCTTAATTGATCTCCTCCACCTCCCATTTCCCCCTTCTTTAAACCCATCCTAGACAACCCTGTTAGAATCTTCTCCCTAATACCCCTCTTTCCTCAAGTGGAAAAAGCACTGGTTTAGATAGAAGACACACCGCCCTAGTTCTGCCACTAGGCATGAACATGATGTTCTGGATCAGGCCTGACTCAGGCCAATCCTCTGGTAGCTTGTTTGATACTGGAAAAACATTAGACAACTCATAGGTTATTCAATTGTTAATAGATGAATATCAGGGTAGAACATTCAACAAGGATATTATCCATTGAGGACACCATGAGTTGATTCCTTAAGAAAAGCCTTCTTGTCTCTGAATTGTCCATGACTGTCCACCAGTCAAAGATCCAGATACCTGGAACTCTTGGATGTTTGGTAGTTAGGTTACCAGCAAGAAATGTCAGTAGCTTGGGCCTTCAGTCCCCTGAGCCAATTAAATATGGAGGATGGTTTCAATACCTTTTATGGAAAAACTAACCTTACTTGTCTGGGGTAGGGGAGGAGGTTGGGATATTGCTCCCACTACATATAACCTTAGGTAAGGAGTCACTTCATCTCTCTAGGCCTGTTTCCTCACCCATGAGATAAAGAGGTTGGACTAGTCTCTTCCCACTCCAGAATTCTATTATTTTACTGTCACTCCCCAACCCCAAACCAAAAATGGTTACTTACCGAACAAATCAAGGCCCCAAGAGATCCACACTCTACCTCTCCAATCTCATCTCCCACTACTCCTGCAAACAAGCTCCTCCCTTCAGTAAATAGACTCCTCATTACCCTGACACCCAACATACTGGCATTTGGATCCTGTCTCATGAAGAACCCACAACTTCTTGTGCACAGATATTTTTCAAAGTCTAGTTTAAGTCTCACCTTTTTGGTACAACTTCTGTTGACATCAGTCCATAATGATCTTTGGTGGTACAAGAGAAATCACACTGAATTTGGAGCCAGAAGACCTGGGTTCAAGTCTTTTCTCTGTCACTTATCACCTATAGGACCTAAGACACACTTTACTTGGTTTGGCCTCCACTTCTTCATCTGTAAAATATAGGAACTGGGCTAGATGGCCTCTGAGATCTCTTCTAGATCTAAATCTGTGATCTGCTTCTTCATCTGTCAAGACCTGTTTCTTTATCTGTAAAATGGGTCTGTTGGGCTGATGAGCTGCAGTTTGTAAGGTTCCTTTAAGTTCTAAATCTATAATTCTAGGATCCTTCTCTGAAGTCCTATAATGGCACTTAGTATGTTACATAATATGGCCCTCAATAATACACCATTTGGTATGGTTATCAAGATATATAGATATGTATATGTGCAGACTTGCACACCTAGCTAGACTACAAGCTCCCCGAGGTCAAGGACTAAGTCCTATGTCTTCCTTTATCTCCATAGTGTATAAACAGTATAGAGAACTGAGATTTGACTGGTTCAGGGCATCAGTGGGTCTAAGATCTGTGATTTTGTCAGAGTGGGTATTCCCTTGATTGTGCAGATCCCAACTGGTGGGTCAAAAATAAGATTTATCAGCTTTCAGTCAATCTGACAATGATTGTCTCTGGAGTTAGACTGTATGGTGTTGGGATAATAGTCTCTCCATTGGCCATTATCTGACTTCTTTCCATCCTGGTAGATAACATGCCTGAGTTTTTACACTCCATTGCATAGTTTGCAAGAGCCCCAGGACAGCCTCCAAGGCATGAGGACTACTACAAGTAATCCTCAGAGGAAAATGTGAGATGCCTTTGGAGCAGCCCTTACATTTGCACATAGGCATTCAACAATTTAATGTTAAATTTCTGCTATGTGTCAGTCACTGTGACGGGCAGGTTGAGATACAAAGACAAGAGGGAAGTCATCCCTGCCTGCCCTCAAGGACCTTCCATTCTACTGCTGACTTTCATGGGTGTTCTTAACCCTTCAAACAAAACAAGGAAGCTGCACTGTGACATCTAGCCACGGGGGAGTTGGAAAGTGGTCTAGTTTCTTAAGAATAAGATAAAACTCCTTTCCTATCTAGGAGGGTAATGCCCTGGTATGCAGGCTGGTAATGCCCAGACCTGAAGTCAGGAAGACCTGAGCTCAAATCCAGACTCGGACCCTTACTAGCTGTGTGACTCTGGGTAAGTCACATCTGCCTGTCTCAGTTTTTTTCAACTATGAAATGCAGATAATATTATATACCTCCCAGGGTTGTTGGGGAATCAAATGAAATCATAATTGTAAAGCATTTAGTAGAGTGCCTGGTACACAGTAGGCATTTAATAAATGCTTATTCCTTTCCCTTTCTAGAATGGGTTAAATGTAATCCTGCAAACAAAGAGCCTTGAGGCTAGATGGCTTTCAGGGTCCCAACTTCCATTGTTGCACTCTGGGAATCCAGCTCTGGGCCCCAGATTTCCATCCCGACAGCATCCCTTTCCATCTGCCTCCTGAAGCCAAGGCAAAGAGAAGGGAGTCTTCTGGGGGTGTCAAAATGTCAACAGGAAAGCCATTGGTATTTCCAGATTCACGTTTGCATCTCAAACAGCCATTCACTTTCAAGAAACCAAGCAGGCAGTGATGTGGAGACAACATTAACATTTATTTGAAAAGGGCATCATAAAGACATATTGGAAAATATCCACAAATATCCCCTAAAGAATTATCTTCTTAAGTATCACCCCCCTCCCACAGTTACCTCCTCCTCCTCCTCCTCCCTCAAGTCTACTACCTTTTCCTCTGCTCACAAATGAAGCCAATGGGCTCCAATGAATTTTAAATACAGAAACTATCACAGGAACTAATTCTGCATCCACATATAAATACACCTATCAGTTATTATATACACATATTAGAAACTATGTGGCACTTGTGCACCCCTACCCACCCCCACCCATATCCACCCAGGGACACAAAGGTCTAGATATGACATACACACACACACACACACACGCACACACAAACACAAACACGTTGCAATCTGAGGACAGAAGCATTTACAGGTTTTCCAGCTGGGAGTGCCTCTTGTCCCCTTTAGCTAATTAACTGCTTTTCAGAAATCGAGAGGAGATGGAGGGAGAGCATTTCCCCCATCCCCAGATCTCTCAGAAAAAGAGATGAACTCAGTCAGCTTCTTTGGTCCTCAGGTAGAGTGAAAATTCAGCAACATACTTCTATTCTGCAGTTTATTCTAGCAATCAGTCTATAGGCATTTAAGGACCTACCATGTGCCAAATGAGAGAGGCAGTGTGGTGGCAGAGATGGCCTCTAAGCCAGAAAGACCTGGGTCCCAGTCCTGCTTTTGACATATATGACTATGTAACTCCAGGTCAGTCGCAGCCTCGTTGTTCTCTGGATAGTTCACCAAGACTAATTGCAGAGAAATTGCACAGGGAGGAGGTCTTATCATAGGTTCAGACACTGTGCCAAAAACTGTTGGGTACTAGGGATATAAAGGTAAATACAAATAACCCCTGCCTTCCAAGAGCTTACCTTCTAGTTAAGTACTGCTCAATCTTTTCTCCTTGCAGCAAATGGTTCATTGCTACTTTGAGGGTTCCTGGGATAGGGGGAAGACAAGTGACCCTAAATCGCTTGTACTTCCCAGGGTAACTCGGGCATCTTGTTTTAGCTCAACTTGTCTGTGCTACCCTGGAAAGGCCCAGTAAGAGCATGGATTCTGAGCTGGGCTCAGACTGCCCAGTTACATGGGAGTCTAGATGTAATTCAGTGTTGTAGAGGGGATTTATCTATCACAGACAGTGGGATTGGGATTAGACAGAGACCTCAGAGAAGCTCAGGCATCCTGATCCTTGAGCTATTTCAGTTTTCTGGAAGTTCCAAATCTTAAGCTCTACTGTACATCTGAGTTCTAGGCAACTAAGAATATAAATTATAGTTGTTGAGTCACATTTCAGTTGTGTCTCACTCTTCGTGACCCAATTTGGGGTTTTCCTGGCAGGAATATTGGAGTGGTTTGCCATTTCCTTTTCTATCTCATTTTACAGATGAAGAAACTGAGGCAAACAGGTTTAAGTGATTCACCCAGAGTCACACAGATGGTGAGTATCTGAGGATAGATTTGGACTCAAGAAGATGAGTCTTCCTGACTTCAGGCCTGCCACTCTGTCCACTGTGCCACCTAGCCATTCACAAATTATAGATAAGGTGCCAAATCACTTTGGTGCAAGGAGTTTCCCCATACCCATGAAATCAGAGGTTTAGCCCCCATTCCTATTGAACATTCTCTTCAAATGTTAACTGCCTGGGGGCAGCTACTATAGTTTTTACCCTCTTCTTGCAGCCTGGTTTTGTTTGACCCTGTCTCGGCACTACAAATCTTCCAACCTCATTTTCTATTAAGAGGGAATTATTTTGAGGGGAATTATTGGATTTATGTTCTCAAATGGGAAGAGGAAGAAGGGAGTAGAACCACAGGTCCCTGGGGTCCCTACTTGGAGGAAAACTCAGCTTAGTTAAGAGAAATCAGGGGTTCCAAATATATTCATGTCTGATTAAGCCTTCCCAGGAAAGCTGTAGCTACACCCATCCTTCTCTCAATGCAGAAGCTCATCTTCTGTCCATTAAGAGTGTAAGGGGCAGGGTCTCCAGCTGAGCATGATCAGACAAAATATAAGCTTCTTGAGAGCAAAAACTAGGGTTTTTTTTTGGTCTTAATATAACTGGCACCTAGTACTGAGTCTCACATGTAGCAGATGCTTAATAAATTTTGCTGTATGGTGAAGGAGAGTTTTCTGACTGCCTCTACCCAGGAGAGGAAAAAGTTCTTATCACATGGAACAGCACAGCAAAAGGGGATTGGCAAGAAAGGAGAAGTGATTTTCCTCTCATATCCTAGGGCCAGTGGTAGGATGAGAATATAATGCATGAAACCATTTTAAGTCCCAGTTCCCACTCCAATGCTTTGGTCTAAGGCACGCTATCTGATGTTGAGGCAGGACTTTTACAGGTTCCTACGATCGAGAGCTGGAAGAAACCTCAGACCACCTGTTTCCTCACTTGTAACTAGAGGACGCTGCACTACCTTATTTCTAAGGTCTCTTTCAGCTCTCAACCATAGAATCCTATGATCAAGTCCAACACCTTCATTTTACAGATGAGGAAACTGAGGTCCAGAAAAGAAGTGTTTTGCCCCCAGTCACACAAGTGACTTAGCAGAGCCAAGATCCACATCTATCTAGCCCTTTTGAGTCAAAATTCAGTGTTCTATCACAGCTCGTTGCTAATTTTTGTTAGGGTAATTTGGTCTACCTCGCTGATTAAATTACACAATAGACGGTGCTTAACTCAGATACCAGAAGAGTCAGAAATTGCTTCTTCACAAGGGAAAAATAAAAGTGCAGAAAAACTGCCCTTGATTTGGAAGGGGCATAGAATTGATGCCCTAAGTCAGAGGCATCAAAGCCCCATGTTGCTGCCCCAATCAGATTAAAGAGTAATTGGGAAATATTTAATAAAATAAATAGGACAGCACAATAAAAATGATGCTAATGTGGGGTTTTCTAAGTCAATATGCAGTCCCCGCCAGGGATCCTTACATATGGGTTAGTGGCCCAGTTTCTATTTGAGTTTGACACCACTGATCTAAATCATATATCTAGAGATACACTTTGATTTTCTTTCCCTCATAACGGTGACAACCAAGTCCAGCAACGATCTTCTAGGGGAATTAACCTCATCTGTAGGCTTTTTAGAAAAGTGTCATGGAAATATTATTACATAAGCCTGAGCTTCAGTATCCTTACCTGTAAAATAGAACAGGGATGGGGGAGGAGGTTGACTAGATGGCCCATAAACCCCTTTCTGGCTCTAGATCTTATGATCCCCACCCCTCAGTGCCGCAGATATGAGAAACATCGCTAGAGGGAGTGGGGAGGACAACCAAAGTCAAGTAAGAAGGAAACCGAAGGTCTTCTTTTAAAACTTAGTTTAGGGTTAAGAGACACAGTGCTCAGAATAATCACAAAGAACTAGTTAGTGGAAGACTAGTTTGGCCCTCAGGATTCCTATCCTGTCTTCAAAGTTTCCTCTAAGAAACTGTGTGCTTTGATGTTTATTCAGAGTTTAAGTAGCTATTTTAACAAGAAATGTTTTATTATACAAAATGGAGAGGAATTTCATGCTTATAAGTCTGGATGTCCTCCATCTTGGATTTCAGGGAACACATGCAACCTAAAATTACATTAGGTGAGGCAGAGTGCACAGAACCAGGAGGGAATAATCCTGCCGTCGTCAGAGGACACTCTTCTAGCTGGAGAGTTTTATTTAGTTCTGATTAATATCTTGGGAAGTACATTGATAAGCCAGAGGAAGATAGCCAACGTAGTAACTGGCCTTGAGATCATACCTTAGAAGGATCAAGTGAATGAACCAAGGAGGCTTGGCACAGGAAAGAAGGCCCCTTGGAGGGGGGCCACATGATCATTTTCTCCAAGTATTTGAAGGTCTCTCACATGAAAAGAGAATCAGATATGTTTTGCTTGACCACAGAGGGCAGAACGGGGTACAATGAATTGAAGGATAAAAACATCCTCAGAGTTAGAGGTTATTGAAAAACGGAATGGGTTGCTTTAAACACTAGTGGGTTCCCTTTATTCAAAGTCTTTAAGTAAAGGCTAATGAATAGTTATCGGGTATGTCACATGGGACATCCTTTTCCTGGTAAGGATCACACAAGGTGATCTCTGAGAGTTCTTCCAGCTCTGGAAGTGTGATTTACACCACCTCGCCTACCCACAGTACAGTAACAGAGATGGAGTTGAAGGCGGGCTGCATTTTTTCCCCCAAAATATCCTGGACTTGCATAAAACTTTAGAATGGCCAAGGAGTGCTGCCTTTTGTTGTACAACTCAATTATGCATTTTTTTAAAAAGGGATCTTGTTTTAGAAACATACCCTATATTTTCTGATGTTTTATATTCAGACCAATATGGTGAGTCTTGAAACGATAAAAACAAAGGTCTGAGGTGACAACATTATGATAGTTGGGCTCAATGTTACCTTTTCTTCCCCAAGAAACTTCACTTAGGATGGGAGAAAATAGATCTGAATCAAATTCTCTCTTGCCTAGAACAAGATCAGATTTTTTTTCCTTCCCTTTTCTCTCCCATTCTCTCTCTCCTTTTCTCTCTCTCCCATCCACTCTCTTTCTCTCCTCCTAGAAGGGGGCAAATCACTAACCAACCTACAATTCACTCACAGCCTCAGGCTAATTACCTCAGCTATACTAATAAATGAAAATTTTGGGGCAGAGTTTAGAGTATTGGGGGGAGGAAGGAAGGGTTATTTTAGAAGGGAGGGAGATGTGCCTGTAGGAATCTGCCATCTGGGGCTGTAGATAAGCCATAGTCCATATGAGAGTGGTTGACCCTTTGGAAGATCAGCAAGGATAGAACGGGGCACAGAAAGGGCATTAAGACAAACTCTCGTCCCCACATTCCCACATTGCTTGGGGACATGTGTGTATTGGTTCTGATTGGACTTTTGCAACAACTTGTTGTCACTATCATTTATAAAAGTTTGTTGGGTACATACAAGGTGCAGGGTGCATAGGGCACCTGGAAATCTAGAATTCAAAAAGCTTTTGTTGCACTCTGGAGTCTAGAGGCATCACCTCATTTGGATAAAATATACATATAGACTTTCTCCAAAAGACACACATAGACTTCCCCTCCCCTATCCCACTCCACCCCCCACACATACACAGGCTTGCACACTGCACTCCCAAAGCATACAACTGGCCCACTCATTCCTTGGTGGATACATCCAATATTCTCAGTGCTGGCGGGTGAACTCCTGTTGTAGGAATGGTAGTCCCAAGGACCCTCTGCCTAGGGCAGGGCAAATAACTTTCCCTATGAGGGAATGATTTAGGGCAGGGCATTGGGGCAGCCTGTCATCTCTTGCTTTTTTGGAGGGTGTCTGTTGTCTTGAGCTACCTCTTGTCCCGCCCTCAAGCCTAGAACCTCTAGCAATAGGCCTATGTATGCCCCACCAGAAGAGATACCAAGAGAAGGAGATACCATAACCCAGTGTCTCAGGCAGGGTGGAGACAGTAAGAGGGCCAAGAGGGCCCACAAGCAGTGGTGGGGCTAGGTAGAGATGTCTTTCCCATCTCTGCCCACTATGAGAAGAGATCATTGGGGAGTATTCTCTGGTATAACTTCTCATGATGCAGGACCCCCAGGATGCAATGTATTTGCCTCCCTGGCAATGTCAAGCTGAAGATGGCCTCTCTCTCTCTCCAATCTTGCTAGATTTTATTTCCCTTTATCAGATTAGACTTTGCCCTTAATTTCATTTTAGGTTCCCACAATGCTTCTAAATCCTGGTTCCAAGAGTCCTATGCCATTTGAGAGGAGATTAGCCCAGGCTAACTCTTATGGATAAACAGGAACAAGAAAAAATTGCTGGTATCAACTACTTGTGGAGCACTGACATCCCCAGAAAGGATGTCCCATGCTTCCTTTCAGAATCCTGGTGTTAGAGCTGCCATGGTTCCAAATCTCCCTCCACATTCCTAAGGCTTCTTATTCCCTTCTATCTAGCCGCTGGACCCAATTGCACATTGACTCTTCAC
Source organism: Phalanger gymnotis (assembly GCA_028646595.1). Classification (NCBI taxonomy): domain Eukaryota; kingdom Metazoa; phylum Chordata; class Mammalia; order Diprotodontia; family Phalangeridae; genus Phalanger; species Phalanger gymnotis. The sequence goes on along the minus strand of CM053625.1, from coordinate 160,371,111 downwards.
ATCAGGTAGAGGGGACTTCAGTCTGTTGCTCAGTGAGGATGAAGCTCTCCGTATACCTCACCCCTTCTGAAGCAGCTCTGTTTGGGGATCCAGACTTCAACTTGGTAGCTGGGAAATTCCTGGAGAGAGATGCCAACACTTTCCTTTTTCCAGGCAGTGCTGCCCAAGAGGTCTGACATCTCCCTTCTGCATTTCCATTTTCTTTCCAATCCAAGGTGTTAAATTGGGCTCAAAGGCCACTGAGATCCTTGGCTGGGCCCCTCCTCTGAAACATGGTGAGCCTGTCCATGGATGGATGGTTCATAGGCTCTGCCCCAAGGAAAAAACACCTCCAACTCATTAACCAAAGGCTCACAAAGGCTCTCTGACCCTTACTGGGAGAGAACCCTCAAATCTCTCCTCATAAAGGATCCCAGATGAAATAGAAGGCAAGGCAGAGTGGGCAGGGTAGACTCCTACTGGCACAGAGGGCCTGAAAGAGAGCGTGGCAAAGCTGGGATGGTGGTGCAGGAGGAAGAGAAGGATTGAGGGAACTTGTTCTGTCAGGAGGGTGCCTACCATTTGGAAGTTATATTTCTCCCCTGAGATCTCAGTTAGGATTCCATGCTGTAGGGGATGGGGGTGGGGATTGCCTCCCCCATACCTATTCTCCACAGGGCCTCTGACTCTTGGCACTCAGTATACGCACAGATCAGGGAACTTCATCTCATAGACGGGGATGGAATGGTTCTGTGGCTGGCCGTAGGCTGCTGTGATGGTACCAGATGGGCTTGGGGGAGGTCTAAAGACAGCAAGAAGAGATTGAAGGGAAAAGTCATGATGGGTTGCAAACAGGTAAGCTAGGATCATCCTTCACCGAGGGTAAATGTGGGAAAAGACTCAGCTCCCCAATCACAGAGACCACATCCATGAAGATCAAGTCTTCCTGATACATAAATTCAATTGAGGACTTTAATCAGAGAAAGGACTTGGGATCTAGTGGAAAGCAGACCAACTCTGCAGTCAGAAGGTCTGGGTTTAGATTCTGCCTTTGATGCTTACCCGTGTGGCTTCACACAAGTAGTGCCTACTACTTTCTCTCCTTGGGCCTCAGTTTCCTCATCTATAAAATGAATGGGTTGGACTAGATGGCCTCTGAGGCCTCTTCTAACTCTAGCTCTATGATCCTATGATTTCATTGGGCAACCATGTTTTTATGTTGTGTTCCAGGACTTTTCACGCAAGGTTAAATTCACTACGAAGTCCATAATCATAGAGCCATTCTGGGTTCTTTTCCTGAAACCATCTCCTAATTCACTGACATCTTTCCTTCCCCAACAGTCATTCAGTATAGATTAAGGTCCCCGGCTACAGATTATGAAAAGGAACAAGTTCTAGGCCTTCCAGAGAACAGAAGCAACACGTGACAATCTCAGAGGGAAGGCTCCTGTGAAAGATCAGAGAGCAAACTCTCCTGCCCACAGTCACTTACCGGATGGTGATTTCAAAGATCTGGTTGAGCTTGCTCTGCAGCAGGGATGCCTGTAAACCAAAGAAATGGAAGGAATGTGAGCTTGAGGGCCCTAACCATATCACTACACCACAGGTTCTTGTGGCCAGCTTAAGGCTAGAGGGTCAAGGGAGGGACATAATGGTTACTTTTCTCTTTGATGTTGGATTCTGGCTCTGCTAGTTGTGATGAATGAAAAAAACCTGAGAGAGAGTTTCTGAGTAATTAACAATTTATCGGTTAGGCTAGCTAATAAATAAATTATCAGTGGTTTCTCTTGATAACCAAAGACAAAAGACTCAGAGAGCCTGAAACTTTAAATCCTTGGAAAGAGATCCCCTTGACAACTGAAAATCAACTGCCTGGTGGACATTTAATGAGGAGGCGGGTTAGAAGTCTTCAGCTTCTCCTCCCAAGACTTGATCATGGGACGCAGCCACCTCCAGCAATCTGGACAGGGGAATCCTTCTCCATCTGGACCACTCTGGCTGGCTTTCTCCTTCATGAGTTGGGTCACCCTAAATTTTAATGGAGGGGTACAAGGACAGGAGCTCATCTCCTCAGGACAAGCACTTGCCTAGACTGGGTTCTGTTTACATTTTAAACAGAATTAAGGTCCCTCAGTTGGGTGGGGTCCAACCCAAGATCCAAGAACATGTTCCCAGAGGGTTAGGGTTAATCTCAATCAGTCATGTCCTTCAGAGGCTGGCCTTCCACAGGAGCTAGGCCTCAATGAAGAAACAAAGCAGAAAAAGCCGGGATCCTAATTTAATAATTGGTTATTAATAAGTAGAAAAAAATGATTTCTCTCATAGCCTATAAGAGGTAACAATCTGTTTGGGCTTTGGTCTGCATGGGGACACGGAGAAAGGCATACCAGAGAGATCTTTGGTACCTATCTCTTTAAGAGCCAACTAGAGAGAAACAACATGGTGTAGAGGATAGGGGGGCTGGCTTTAGAGTCAGCAAAACTTAGACTTAAGTCCTGCCTCTGACACATACTGGCTATGTGAGCCTAGGCAAATCTCAGGGCCATCAGGCAATTCCCTACGACTATAAATTGAAGAGAAGTTGTTTATATGCAATGGTAGAGGGGATTTCCTCAATGGGAGATGCCTGTGTCAAAGAAAATAGAGGTTCTGACCAAAAAATTCTTTTAAAGGAACCAAGTAAGTCATTCAAAGGTGACAGCATGGAATCATTGACCAAGAGAAAGAAGAATGGAGTCATACAACTTAACAAACATTTATAAAGCACCTACTGTGTGCCAGGCATTATGCTAGGTTCTGGGTATATGTAGAGTAAGAATGAAATAGTTCCTGTCCTCAAGAGCTTATCTTGTTGGGACTGACTGATCTTGTTCAGTGACCTAGAGAAAAACCTCTTCCCACCTTTCTGCCCCATTCCCTTTCTGTTTCAGGCAAATAGTCATCCTCTGCCTCCCAGGATGAGGATGAAAAAGACTAGGGTAACATGGGGCTAAGAGAACACTGGTTGAAAGAGGAAGAGACAAATGCAAGATTTTTTGCATTTAATTTGGAATTAGAGGACAAAATTCCAAACCTGACTTTGCCATTAACAAGCTGTACATTGTTTTTGTTATTGACAGCCCCTCAAATTTTGGCCATACCAGTTCATGAAGGCCATCTATGGTAGCATAAATCGATCTGCTTTGGGGGAGAGGGTGCCCATAGCCATGAAATCAGGAAAGCATGAAGTAATGAAATAAAGATTGTTAATGGTGAAAAAACAAACTATCTTCTCTCCTCTCCCTCTGAAACGCCTCCCCACTGACTGCTTTCTCTTAAAAAACTTCAGTATATTTATTCACCAAGCCACTTTGCTTTTTCCTTCAAATCCTTCCCCCGTGATCCCTGTTTCTAAGAAAGCCAGTTTCAATTCCTAGATATTCCTGACATGGTCAGCCCTGCCAATCATCACAGAACTTGGCACTCTCAGTTGTTTGTCTCCTGAGGTGCTCATGTTATTTCACCATGGCTGCCTTCTTGAGAGAAGGAGCTCCTGGCTAAGAGTCTCTCTACCTTATAACTCCATATCCAAGTCAATTGCCCCAAAAGACTGAACAATGATGGGGCTCTCTTGGTACTTTGGGGGATGGTACTCAACTCAAATACTCCAAGAAAGCTATGATTCCATTACTGAGAGTATTCCTTTTAACAATGGCAATCTCAAGCCATCCATGCCTGCCTAAGGTCATACATGTGCATCTCTTGGCAAGTGAGTAGTGTTTTTTGTTCCAACGTGTCTAATGCCATTCTTTACTTCACTGATACCAGATAATGATGAGTTATGAATATCAGAAAAAATACTAGTGTTTATCCATCCCTGATGGGTCACCCTGTTCCTATGAGGAATGGGGTTGGGGGCAGAGGAGGGCACAGGAGAAGCCCAGCAAGCTTCTGTTTGGTATTATAGTTCAGTGCTGATCCTTGCTAGCCCTAAAGGCTAGACACCAATCTCCTCTTGGCTTCCACACTCACCCGGGCCCCACAATGGGCAGCAATCTCCTCAAAAGGTGCTTTCTGGAACTTCTCGACCACCTGCCGCCGTCGCTCACGCTCTTGCTCCTCCACAGCCACGCTATCCACTGGAGTATAGAAAGCTTAAGTTAGTGCCTTGGGAATGGGCAGCTAGGTGGCACAGTGCATAGAGCATTGCCCATGGAGTCAGGAAGACTCATCTTCCTGAGTTCAAATCTGACCTCAGAAACTTACTGACTGTAGCAAGTCACTCAATTCTGTTTGCCTCAGTTTCCTCCTCTGTCAAATGAGCTGGAGAAGGAAATGGCAAACCACTCTAGTATTTTTGTCAAGAAAACCCCCAGTAGGATCACAAAGAGTTGGATATGACTAAAAAACAACTGAACTCAGCCAGTGATTCACACCATATTGAATAGGTATCACGAAGTAGAAAGAACACTGAATTTGGAGTTAAAGGACAAAAATTCCAAACCTAACTTTGTCATTAATGAGCTGTATCATCCTGGGCAAGTCATGGCTTCAGTTTAGTTTCTTTCTCTAGAAAATGGAAACACTATATGGCATTTGCCCTGTCACTTCAAACTGTTGCAATTCTCAAGTGGGAAAATATGTGTGAAATAAATTTGTAGACAATCGAGTGTCACAAAAAAGGCAAAGTATATTATTATTACCTAGAAAATTCTGAGAGAATGAGATAGAGGGAAAAAGTAGGAAACACCTAGAACATGGGGCCCTGAGCCACGGCACAACATGAGGACATCTGGAAGAAAGAGCAGAGGCAAAAAGGAGAAGGGAGACAGTCAGGACATCAGAGCTCTAGTCTTGGGTCTGTCACTGACTCACTGTATGACCTTAAGCAAATCACATGACTTCTTTGGTCTTCAGTTTCCTCATCTATAAAATGAAGGGATGGAATAAGTCCCTTCCACCCTAAACGTTCTATTAGCCTGTGATTTTATAATAGGAGGCTAGAGATTAACGACACCTCCTTTCCAATTCTGCCCAGCACCAGCCCGTAGTGTACAAATATAGGCAGGTCTCCAAGGAATTACAATGGAAAGCCACCCACCATAAATGCTGGTAGATACTCCCTCATCCACAAATATAGATCTGTATGCCTAAGCCTCGACCCATTAAATGTGGACAGATCTACCTGGGTTGACAGAGCTCACAAATGGCTTTTTGGATGTACACACATTTGAATCCCACAGTCACTGAGCTGTCTTGATGGAATGCTGCCATCGACACAGCACCCACTCAGCATCTCCATCTCAGGACCATGGATTTGACTGTCATATGTTACATGCAATAAACTGTATACCACTCCACTGGTCATTTCACTTCCAAGAGTGAAGATACATACCCTAGGTTTCACCTTGCTATCTTTTAAATAGAAAGCTTTTGCCCACAGGGCTAGAGATTACTAGGTCAGGAAAACTTTGTTGAAATCAACATGAACATTAATTCTGCCATTTCATTTCAATGGTCCTAAGATATTTGTGACCTTATCTATGCTTTTCTGTAATACATAAAAATACTCAAGCCTCCTGATATGACAACAAGGCAATGGGTCTTGTGGGTTTTAGGTAACCTGCAGGCCTAGAATCTGAGGGAAAACGTATTAAGATGCAGACTAGAGTCAACTCAGGATAAACTGAGGATTAGCCATGCTCCATATGAAGTTAAAGTCTAAATCCAGGATTAGGGTAAGAAATCGTTTTTTATAACAGTTCTCTCCTGTTGTCTTTTTTGATTCATTCTGCTTTGTCAACCTCTTTTTTTTTTAAATACAATCCTCCCACTTCCTTCCTCCTGTTTTGTTTTTTTCCATTTTTTCCATTTACAAGATGATTTCCTGCTTTGTGACAGATATAGGGCTATAGGACCAACTCTGTCTACATCTGATGATGATAATGGGAGGGCAACTTTAATCCTCCTTCCACCCTGACTCCTTGGCCATCGGTCAAGGAAGAAGTTTCCACAATTGTATTTATGTTCTTTGCTCTTAAATTTTTTTTAAATAGAGAATTTAATGCTATAGTTATTTTTACTTTTTTTGGAGAAACAAATGTAAATTTAAATTGTCTTTTACGGATATGCAGTTCTTACTGTTTTCTTAGTTCCTGTGAGTCACTGTCCCTCAAAAGAAAGAAGCAAGTTCCCTCCTCTTGATCTATGACAATGGCATTTGGCTCCCCATTAATAGGAAGGCTCCCCATCAATGAGGAAGGATTTGCCATCAATTCCCTCACTCTATCCTCTTTGCCACCATATAGTAGAAACCCTAACGGCAGGATTAAGGGCTGGCGTGGAAAACTCACCAACGTGACTCAGTGTGAACAGTATAACTCAATTATTCCTACAGCAACTATATTTTCTGAATCAAGAAATCTGACAAATATATTCATTATGAAGCTTTAATGAAAGCGCACTTTTGAATACCATATAATTAATTACAAAGACCAAACCTGCCCCCAGTAAAGAGAGGAAAAAACATCGGCCTCCCTTCTTTGCAGAAGTTGGGGACTGTGGGTGTAGAACATTACATATACTATTAGAATCAATGGGTTTATTTGTTAGTTATGTTGAATTGTTTCCCCACAGACACACTTTTTAAAAATTCTTCGTAACAAGATATGGCTCTATGAGTAGGGGAGGGGAAAGGGATGTATTTGGCAATGAAGATTATAAGAAGAAAAGAAAAAAGTACTTTTCTATTCGAAATTGGAATTATACAGGAAAAATCTAAGACATTTGATCACCATATACATATCTCCCATTAGCCTCAGTGGTCCTAACTTACCAATGGCTTTCTTTAGGGTCTCATAGGTAATCTCCTCAGCGGGCACTCTCTGTAGAGAAAAGAGAAGATGTTTTTGAAGCTTAGCTTTCTTAGGAAAGGTGAAAGAAGGAAGGAATTGTCCAAGGACACTGGGGTGTGTTGGCAAGCAAAATGGGCTCCTTAGCACCTAGTGCCCTTGAAGACTTTGGCTTTCGTTTGCTTTGAGTAATGCTAAGCCCCAGGCCCAAACCCCTATTAGGTGTGGAACCTATGTGGGTGTGGATTGGTGACTGGGGTGGGGTCCAAGATGGGGCTGGCTAAGGGGAGGTGTTAACTCCAGAGCTTTGCCCTATTAGGTATTAACCTAACCTATGTGGATGTGAACCTCCCAGGGTCCTAAGGGGAGGGGCTAACTAGAACCAATCATAGCAGCCTAAATCCTGGTCATTCAGATGACGTTTGATGACCTCTGAAGCCCTATAAGAAGGGAGGACAGCGCCATTTGTGCAGGGCTCTCAAGATGGTGTTGATGAAGAGACTCTGGGCAGCTGTAGCTAAGGAGCCCTCCAGCTTGTAAACCCGGACTTTGTTGAGACTTTGTTGAACTCTGGTAACTGTGTATTGGGATCTGAATCAGACAAGGTCTGTCTGTTGATGTTTGTAATTTGTTTGTATTTTGTTCTGAAGTTCAGGGTGCTGGCTTTTTCCTCTGAACTAAGTGAATGATATTTGTATGCTGAATTAAAGTAAGCTTGTCAACCCCTTAACCTTGCTTTCCTTAGTAAGGCAGATCAAAAGAACCTGTGTTTTTGCAGCATGCTGGCAGCTTTCTGGGTGCTGGCTGTGGGTGGATCTTACACCCCCACAGAAGCTGCTAGCCAGATTGTGGAAACATGGGGTCTTCCTGGTTTGGGAATTCCCTAGTGCCCTCATCTACCTAAGTCCCAGGCTAGGAAAGTAAAAGCCATTTCATTTGGCAGGAGGGCATCACTAATAGGAGAAACTCTTCTAGAGTGGTGAGACACCTACCAAGGACCAGGCAGCCACATTGTATGCAGAGCTAGCCAGCTGTCCACACACACACACACACACACACACACACACACACACACACACACACACACATTACCCTTTGACCCAGCAATACCACTTCTAGTTCTATATCCCAAAGAGATCATAAAAAAGGGAAAAAGGACCCACTAGTACAAAAATATTTATAGCGGCTCTTTTTGTGGTGGCTGAGATATTGGATATTGAGGGGATGCCCATCAATTGGGGAATGACTGAACAATCTGTAGTCTATGAATATAATGGAATATTTTGTTCCATAAGAAATGATGAGCAGGAGGACTTCAGAAAAACCTGGAAAGACTAACATGAACTGCATGCAAACTTGAACTTAACATGAGTGAAGTGAGCAGAACCAAGAGAACACTGTACACAGTGAGAGCAACATTGTGCAATAACCAACTTTGATAGACTTGGCTCTTCTCAGCAGCGCAAGGGTCTAAGACAGCTCCAAAAGGCTCATGATGGAAAATGCTGTCCGTATCCAGAGAAAGAACTATGGAGGCTGAATGCAGATGGAAGCAGACTATATGCTCTCTCTTTCTTTTTTTTTTTTGTTTCTTCTTTCTTGTGGTTCCTCCCATTGGTTTTAATTCTTCTTTATAAAATGACTAATGTGAAAATACATTTAATATGAATGTATATGTAGAGCCTATACCAGATTATACACTGTCTTGGGAAGGGGTAGAAAATTAGAACTCAAAATCTTATGAAAGTGAATGTTGAAAACTAAAAATAAATTAATTAATAAAACAATAAAATATCAGTCCTCAGGAAAAAAAATTCAGAGATTGGCTAGGAGGGAGCAGTTTGATTAGACCTTGACTTAGATCAGAAAGCTTACCTAAGAAAGTGAGTCACTATGAGTCACTGACCCTCAAAAGAAAGAAGCAAGTTCCCTCCTCTAGATCTATGATAATGGCATTTGGCTCCCCATTAATAGGGAAGATTTGTCATCAATTCCCTCACCCTATCCTCTTTGCCACCATATAGCAGAAACCCTAACAGCAGGATTAAGGGCTGGCTTAGAATTCTATTTCAGAAAGACCCCCAGAATCCTCCCCCCACAAAGAATCTGTCTTTTATATTCATTACCAACCCAGTTTTATCAAACTTTATGTGAGGAGACCACTATGTTACCTGTTTTTAAAATATTCTGTTTGAGTGAGTTTAAGATATTTAGAATGGAAAAAAAGGATTAGGTACCTTTAAGAAACATGTTGGCATGACCACCATTCTGAAAATTACAGGTTTAGCAAAGAAGTGATCCAAGGCTAATTAAGCATTTTAAAAGAATGTAGAAAGGGGCAAAAGACAAGAGATAAAGGATAAGAGACTTTCCCCTATCGACTATTCCCCAATATGGATTATCTCCCTCCATTAAAATGTAAGAGCTCTCTCTTTGCTTAGTAACGTGGTTGCTAAGGTAACTTTTTCTGATTGAAAGGAAATCACTATGGGCTTTGATGTAGGATATATTTGGACGGAGAGAAGCATGTGATATTTTCTTCATTTTCTGCTTCTGATCTGGAAAAGGAAAGAGCAGGGAATGGGGATCAAGGGAACTGAGACTTAGTTGTCCTTCAATCAAAAAATTGTTAGTTTTGGAATAAGTGGTAAATTTATCATACATAATGAGGTTTATGTGTTTATTTTGAGACTAACAGTAACATCAGTGGACCACATGCTGAACTTCAGGGATGGCTTAAAGTAAGTCATAAATTTATCAATCTTTCATTTCTCTTTGGCTTTCCTTTTGGGTTGACTTTTCATGTTATGGAAGGTATTTATCACTTGGAGAGATACTGATGTTCTGTTAGCCTCCTTGATGCGGGTGGGGGAGAAGAAAAAGAGAGGAAGAGGACTTGGGCCTAGCAAGCTGGGGAGGACCTGAGATAAATTCTGTAAACTGATCAGAATCCCTAGAGGCTCATTGTCTTAAATTACGTGCAGAACTGGTCTGAGAAGTTTATAAAGATCAGACTACATGGCCTAAAATTGAGGGGACCAAGAGGTTGCCTAGGTTGGCCAAAGACCCTTAAATAATCAATTAATTAATAAGCATTTATTTTTTCTGTTACTGTTGTTATGTCATGGAGTCCTGGTTCTTTGCAGAATCTGCCACAAAGCAGAAGAAACTGAGTAGCAAATAGCTCCATGTCCTCATCTGCAAAAAGGAGGAGTTGGATGAAATGGTCTCTGAGGTTCCTTTATAGCTCAAAACCTCTCATTTTAAAGTATGATTTTTAAAATGAAATCCTAGAGCAAATAATCTTTCGAATAGACTGCAAGTTTGTGGACAGGTACTACTACACTTTTATAATTCATACCTGGCATCTAGCACAATGTGTGGCACATGGAGGGTCCTTAATAAATGTTCACTGAACTGAACCCAATTGGTAGCACACATCACTGATTTTATAATAGGGATCAATAGGAAAACAGGGTTCACTTAACAGAAATTTGTTTTACATACATATATTAATGAATAAAAAGTATTTATTAAGCAGTTACTCTGTATCAAGCACTGTGCTACTAAGCAATATGGATTTAAGAGGACCCAGAAATAAAGTCTGAGAACAGTATGTAGTTGAATGTGAAGAGAAAAGGGAAACTAGCTCCCTCTCCTGGTCAGGATGGTACATAAGAAAAGAAAGGAATTTACCTCCTCCTTCTCTGGGCTGTTCCTTGATTCTACCTCCACCTGAAGGGAAATGGTTTCACCAATGCTCTTCCTCTTGGACAAACGATCTTCATCTGGAAAAGAAGAATTCTCCGAAACTCAGAGCATCTACAGGAAGCCATGAGAACTAGGCACTGAGATCCCCAGGATTATTCTCCCTGCCCTCTTAAACCTTCTCTCTCCTTCCCCCTTAAACCTTCACTGATTCTCTCTCTCTCTCTCTCTCTCTCTCTCTCTCTCTCTCTCTCTCTCTCTCTCTCTCTCTCACACACACACACACACACACACACACACATACACACCCACATGCTAATAGAGAGAACAGCCCAGCCAGGGCGCTCTCCAGGGTGAGGCACAGATTTTGAAGTGTAATGGGAGTTTCCTGGAACTTGGGCTTTGCTCCAGATCTGCTGAGCCCATCTGGGATGGGGACTTGACTCTCTAGGGCTCAGATTTCCCTTCTGTTTAATGGAAACAGGAAACCCAAGAGGTCTGGTTAGAGATCTTTAGGAGATTCCATCCTCTGACTGGGGAAGGTTTAGCAAATCTTGGTTGGTACGAGATTTGTTAACCATAGGCCAGGTTATTCCTCGAACATGTTACCCCTAAAGGTGCTAGACTGATGGGTAAACCCCCAATGTAGTCAGCAGGTGTCTTACTATGGATTTCCTCTTTATAAGCTCTGGGTGTTAGGAAGCGTTGCCAAGGAAGGCAACCTGTGGACCCAAGCCCTAGCTGGGAAAAGTGAGGGGGATGAGAATGGAAGTCCTTGTACTCCAATTCCTACCTGTCAGCTGAGGGATGTAAGGTGTGCAGAGCCTGTCGGAATTGTAGCCACTACCCCCCAGGACTTCACTGATCTTACTCTGACGGAAGAGGAGCTCAATCACCACTTGGTCGAGGCTCTGGGACAACCTGAAAGAAACAAACGGGAAAGAAGAGAGGAAGAAAGAAGGCAGAAACATGGACAAATAGGAGAGCCGTACACTCCCATTATGTCCTTCTGGTCTTCTTTATCCAAAAAAGGAAGCCAGATCTTTTGAACTTTTGTGCTCTAGGCTACTAGTCTAGGATTCCAGGACCAGATGAGTAGCCCCCAGATGATTGATAAGGCATAAACTAAGGTAATGCTTCCCTTAAGCATCTGTAAGAGATGAAAGTAATATTACTCTGTGGGCAATATAGCACCCTTTAGGCAATAACATCACCCTGTAGGCAAAGGGTCCCCTATGTAGTGCTGATATGGTACGTGGATAATGTTTTACCAAAGGGTGATCCTTCCAGAATTCACTCCCCTACGAGTATGGTTGATGTTCTTAAGACTGTCTCACCCATTCTGGCACATAAAAGGATGGCAAGCCACCTGGTGCTTGAGGCTTGTGTAAGAATAAGAGATCAGGAAACTCAACCTGGGACCCCTACACTAAAGTGTGTGTGTGTGTGTGTGTGTGTGTGTATGTGGTAGAGGAGGGAGTTATCCTACTTTGTTCTCCTTTCTGTCGATTATCTGGGTATCTGTAGGGCTGGATGCTCTCCCTTACACTTAGGATGCCTTCTCTCATTTTAATAGGTACCTCCATCATCCCTGAATCCAACAGAGGCCATCTTCTCACCTGGGTCTCTCCACAAATACATCTTCTGGGAGCAAGTATGGGGCTTCCTTCTGCCTGGTCTCTATTACCTGGAATGTGGGAAGGAATAGATGAACAGAGCTGAGTCTAAGAAAGAGAATGAGCTCAGAAGACACAGGTGATATCAGGGTCTCTTTTTTTTTGCCATTTCCTACGACAATTTCCTCAAAAGAGTAGACTGCAAAGCATCATTGTGAAATTCAGAGAAATGCCTATGTTCCAAGCGGCCTAAGAAATGTTAAGTGGCCTCTGGTATCATCAATGACATTTCAGTTGCTGCAATATGTAATCCAGTGATTAAATCCTAGAGGGCCACAGTTTCTACTTTGCCCTATCTCCTTCAGCTATGAAAAAAACATTATGTGTTGTATTGTGACACAGTGAACTGTTAAGGCACCTCTGGTATCACTGGGCAGTGACATATGACCCTGTGTTTGCTCATTCCTTTCTGTAAGTTTTTTTTTTTTTGCCATGGAACTGAAAGGTGGTTAGGTTACAGAGGATGGAGCATGCTGGGTATCAGTATGTAGGGATGCTTTACTATACTATTTGTGATTAGCAAGGGGAATACACTACAATGATCTACTTACAGGACCATAGATTTTGAACTTAGAGAGTATCTCATTCGACCTATTCATTTTACTGATGTGAAAACTCAGACTTGGCTGAAATGACATGTCCAAGGTCACACAGTATAATAAGGAGAGCTAGGATTTGAACTCAGGTCCTCTGACTCAAAATGCAGGGCTTCACCAAGCTGTTCCTCTCTTTTATTGTTAGGAATTAGATTTATTCATGGCAGAAATAATAGAAGAGGCCAAGTTCCAGCATATAGATTCCTTAACAATTGTGCTTTCCCCAGGTACGCTCCTTCCTACCTCTTCCAATCTAGGCAGGGAAAAGTACAAAATCTTTAGTCTAGTAACACAGAAGATCTTTCATGATGTGGCTTTCCATCAGCCAGTGTTACCTCCACTTCAGGGCCTCACTGCTCCAATCAAAGTGGCTTGCTAACTCTTCCCCCTATATGACATGTCATCTCTCACCTCTGCACTTTTGCTAACACAGTACCCCCTCATTTAGAATGTTCTCTTTCTTCATATTCACTTCTTAGCATCCATAAATTTCCTTCTGCTGGCATGGGAGATATAGGGCTGGGCTTGGAGTCAGAAGACCCTAGTTCAAATACGGCCTTAGACACTTACTGGCTATGTGACACGGGCAAGTCACTAAACTTCTCTGCTTGAGTTTTCTCTTCTATAAAATAGGGACCGTAACAGCACCAACCTCCCAGGGTTGTTGTCAGGATCAAAGGAGATCATGTTTGTAAAGTGCTTAGCACAATGCCCAGCACATAGTAGGTGCTGTTATAAGTGCATATTACCTCTTCCCCCTCCCCCTTCTAGGTACCACTCAGGTACCACCTCTTCACAAAAGGCTGTATGACCCTGGGCAAGTCACTTAACTCCACTGCCTCAAAAAAAAAACATGTGGGAAAAGGTAAAAAAGCTTAGCAAATCCTTAGATAGGGCTACCAACCTCATGGATGTGCTGGCAGAAAGCAGGCACAGCAGTAAGCTGACTGATGAGGTTCAAGTAGGCAGCTCCTAGAGCATAGAGGGCACAGCGGTTGTACACAGGCAGATTCTCTTCATTGATATGGGCCACTTCCTATGCCAACACAAAGACAAACCCACAAGGGTACTTAATCCACACCTTCTACCAAATCCTGCAACACACCATCCAATTTAACTTACCATTTTCTGGAAAGTTTACTTTTCCCAGGATTCACCCCTGAATCATAACTAGCAATTTTTTATGTCAGGGACAAGCAACATAAAACCCAACCTTGATCGACTAGTAAAGTGAAAGATAAGACCTTGGGACATTGCCCCACTGTGGGAAGTCAGCAGACTATCTGTTAAACTTTATCATTTCCCAATTTTTTTTATCATTTTACTGAAAGATTGTGTCTTACCCTCAAAGTGTGTCACCCTGTGGCAAAGCCATAGCTGCCCCATCCTAGTTTTAGCTCTGATTGAGTCCTTCCCAGTTTATAAACTATAACTTGTAAGAGGATGGGGAAAACACCCACTTGAATCACTGTAGAGTATCTCTTACAAAGCAGGCTCATGAAGATTTCATCATTTTTTGGCAACAAAAGCAGCCTCATTTGGCTACAGCATCTTGAGGTCAGTGACCTTCCCGACTTTTCAGTGCTGCCTTCAACCTCCTTCCTATTCTTCTGCATCCTAGACAGCCCTCTTTGTCATCATCTTCTTGCTATTCTTCACTCTACATTGACAACATTCATTCTATTAGATAGGATGCTGTCCAATTCATTTAAAAAGCCATCAGTCCCTTTGTGGGGGCTGAGATTGTCCCCTTGTGGTTCCGAAATTACCCCCCTCCTTAAACTGAGATAGTGCGCCACTTATCAGAATAAGAACAGCTGACTGAGGAAGGGAAAGACACCCCTCCCCCATCCTACCTTCTACCCCCTGCTGATTCTGGCTTTGAAAGGTGCATAGATTTAGAAAACTGGAAGCTAAGTAGGACTTTATCAGCAATGATAAGCTAGGCAGTCTCTTGTTCGCATATAAATTACTAAGGTTTAACCACACTTGCAGAGAAGAGAACATCATGGAAGCTTGTCACTGAACACACTGTGCCACAGAAATCCCATTTTTACCTCACAGTGAGTGATAAGCCAGGAGTGGATGATGGAGAACTGGTTGTTTGGGGGGATGTTTGGGGGATGCTACTAAGTGCAAGGGTAGATCCTAGGGTACAACCTAGATCTATACGTAAGTGGGCTTAAGGAACCCTTCCCAGCCTGTAGCTCCCTCGAAGGTTATACTCTAGGTCTAGGCTAGTTCAGGAAGTCTAAGTCATCTTCTCAAGGAAGTAAAATTGGCTTTAGGGTCCCGTAGGATTCATAAAAAATGCTGAAAGAATTCTAAGAGGCCCAGATTCATCCCTTTGGAGGGGTTTGGGACAAGGGCAGATAGATGTGTGTGTGTGTGTGTGTGTGTGTGTGTGTGTGTGTGTGTGTGTATGGACAAGGGTCTCTTGGTAGCCCTTCACTGAAGAAACTTGCCCAGGTCTTGAAGAGGAAAATCCATGGATTTTTCTCAACCCACATCTCTAGAACAGACTAGTGGACCTTGGAACATCCACAGCTGTCCCACAATTAAGGAGGTAACCCAATGGCAGCCTCTGCAGGATGGCAAAACAAAGGGGAATGTTAAAACCACAGGCTGAAGGTTCGGGAGCAGAGCCAAGATGGCGGCTGGAGAGCAGAGACTACCGTGAGCTCCCCACCAAGTCCCTCCAAAAACCTATAAAAAATGGCTCTGAACCAATTCTAGAACTGCAGAACCCACAAAGTGGCAGAGGGAAGCAGGGCTCCAGCCCAGGACAGCCTGGATGGTCTCTGGGTAAGGTTTATCCCGCACGGAGCTGGGAGCTGAGGGGAGCAGAGCTGAGCCGAGGGGAGAGCCCAGCGTGGGCAGCGCGGACCAACCAGACCGTGGACTGACCAGACCAGGAGCCAGGCAGCGTGCTCTAGTGCCCTGAATTAGTGAGCTGTGGCATTTACGAGACCTTTCAACCCACAAACAGCAAAGACAACAGAGAAGGTTAGTGGGAAAAGCTGTGGGGACGGAGTTTGGCTACCAGTGGAGGTGGGGCAGCTACAGAACTACAGCTGCAGTTGCTTTTGGCCCCAGGCCCACCTGGTGGGAGGAATTAAGTGGCTGATCAGAGCAGGAGTGAAGAGCCTGCTGAAGATCTAAGCCCATTCCGAGTAGGGGGTTCTTGGGGAAGGAGGAGTGCTGGCGTGGCAGTGCATCCACCCAAGCGTGGAACATAGAACTCTTTAGCCTACAAGCAGTCATACCCTGCTGAAAAACTCAAGGGTCAAGTAAGTTGGCTAGGAACATGGCCAGGCAGCAAAAACACACCCAGATTCAGTCTCAGACTCTGGAATCCTTCTTTGGTGACAAAGAAGACCAAAACATACAGTCAGAAGAAGTCAACAAAGTCATAGAGCCTACAACAAAAGCCTCCAAGAAAAACATGAACTGGTCTCAGGCCAGGGAAGAGCTCAAAAAAGATTTGGAAAAGCAAGTTAGAGAAGTAGAGGAAAAATTGGGAAGAGAAA
>CM053625.1:160170756-160354292 GCA_028646595.1 Phalanger gymnotis | reverse complement strand
AGGGGGATAGGTTAGGAAGAAGCAAAATATAGTTAGTCTTTCACAACATGAGTATTGTGGAAGGGTTATACATAATGATATGCATGTAGCCCATGTTGAATTGCTGGACTTCTCAGGGAGGCTGGGTGGGAAGGGAAGAGGGGAGAGAATTCAGAACTTAAAGTTTTAAAAAAATAGATGTTCAAAAGTAAAAAAGTTTTTTTTTTCATGCAACTAGAAAGTAAGATACACAGGCAATGCGGCATAGAAATTTATCTTGCCCTACAAGAAAGGAAGGGAAAAGGGGATGGGAGGGGAGTGGGGTGACAGAAGGGAGGGCTGACTGGGGAACGGGGTAACCAGAATATACGCCATCTTGGAGTGTGTGTGGGGGTAGAAATGGGGAGAAAATTTGTAATTCAAACTCTTGTGAAAAGTAATGCTGAAAACTAAACATATTAAATAAAAAGAAAAAAAGAACCACAGACTGGTGGGTGGCAGGAAGTGGAGACTCAGCCTCCATAACATCTCTTGAATCCATTCTCTCTTCCCCACTCTCACAGCTACCATCCTACTGCAGGGCATCCTCATTTCTCACTTGGATTACTGTCGCAGCATCTTCATTGCTTCCCCATATGCAGCCTCATCCTTCTCTAATCCATCCTCCTCATGGCTGCCAAAGGCATATTCCTAAAGCACAGGTCTAACTATGCCATTTTCCTGCTGAAGAAGCTTCAGTGGCTTCCTCTAGGATCAAATATAAATTCCTCTGTCATTTCAAGTCCTATACAATCTGGCTCACTTCATATCACTCTCCTTATGATGAGAAACATCATCTCAGTCTTCTTATGCTCTAGCCAGACTGGCCTCCCTGCTGTTCCCAGGACAGGACAAGCAATCTCCCATCACCATGCTTTTGCATTGGCTGGAATGCTCTCTCTCCTCATCTCTACCTTCAAGAATCCCTTTAAGATTCAGTTCAAGTATGATCTCTTTCAAGAGGCCTTTCCTAATTTCCTTAGTTGTTAGTCCAGCCCCTTAGTGGCCCCTCAACCACTGAAATTAATCCTTTTATATTTGCTTTACATCTAAATATCTGCTTATCTATGTAAATGTTTCCTCCCAAGGGAACATAAGCTCCTTGAGGGCAGGGATAGTTGTCATTTTTATCTTTGTATTCCAATGCCAAGCACATAGTAGGCACTTAATAAGTGTTTAAATTAACTTAATGTCATTTTTGTCATGATTTCCCAGGACACTCACTGGCGCTTTCCCCAAAGAGGTGTCCTCTCTGTCATCCTGATTCCAGACTTTGCCTGGCACTTTCCCTCCCTTTGGCTCTTTACCAATATGGCCTCACCTGGACAGCCAGCACCAGGCGAATGAGGTCCACCACCACTTCCTCATTGGCCAGCTCGATGCTGATGAGCGCCAGCATGCTGTAAAGAGCCTCGTAGTGTTTCTGAGCATTCGTCTCCTCCTTGCAGCTCATGTAGATGTGTCTGTAGAGCTGCTGAGAGTGCTGCCGGTGGGGCAATGAGACACAAAGAGCAGGATGGGAGACTTGCCTTCAACCTGGAGGGTGCCACGAGGCAGTCGATGCTCTCCAGGGGAAGGCAGCAAGAACATATCACTCAAGGGAGTCAATGCCTCCAAGAGAAGGCACCAAAGAACTGAGCTCGGGAGCTTGATTGTATGAGCAGGCTCAAAGCAGACATGGGTTGGGTTATTCCCTCCTTTCCCCTAAGACAAATTCTAGGGAAGGACCAGAGGGCCTGGTTCGGAGGCGGGTCCACTGGAGGTGTCCCTCAGTGCTGAGGCTAACCGTCTGCTAGGTCCTTCTTGAAAGTCACACAAAGAAGGAAAAGCTGGCCATGTGAGTTAGGTACCTCTAAGGAGGGGACAAGAGTGAGGAGAACTCACAAGCAGAGAAGGAGAAAAAGGAAGGCAGGATTCTTGAGTAAGGACAAAAGTCGGTAAGTCAACTTAGGGATCTGGAAGGTTGGGGAGGGAGAGGGGTCATTTATAGATACTGCCTTAAGACCTGACCCTGGTCTTGGGGAGGGAGGGGGAGAAAATTTAAAACTTATGGAAGTGAATGTTGAAAACTAAAAATAAACTACTAATAAAAAAAAAAAAACACCTGACCTAGATTAGGAAGCCAGATGTGGAGGCAGGGATGGGCAGGAGGTACAACAGCCCTGGGGGGCGGAACACGGGTTTGCATACCTTCTTCATGAACACGGTGTCTTGCCGTGAGCACTTGTCCACCTTCAGTTTTAGGACAGAGATGTCACTGAGGGTGCTGTGAGGAAAGGAAATGAAGGGTAGAGTACTACTTGGATGCTAGATGACTCATAAGTAACTGTCCTCTCATCTCCATTTTCTGGGTTCCAAAGCCCTAGCAATTTCTACCTCACTCCAAACATCATCTTCATTTGCTATGGTTCTTTTTTTTAAATAATCATCCTTAGTGCCTGGGAGGAGTCAGCATGGTAAAACAGATGGGGCACTGGACTGGGAGTCCAGAAGACCTGGGTTCAAACTCTAACTAAGACACTTACTTGCTTTGTGACCCTGGGCAACTGACTTAATTTTCCTGTGCCTTGGTTTCCTTTCCTGTAAAATGAGAGGGTTAAACTTGATGGCCTCCAAGGTCCCTTCCAACTCTAAATTTAAAGGCCAAGGTCACCCACCGCATCGAGGGCCATCGACAGTCATCTTGACCTTTGTCTGGCCGCTGGACTTTGATGACTGGAGGAGAGAGTGAGGCTGAGAACTTCACTTATATCCAACTCACACGAGTCAAGATATCTCCCTCATGATGCCATTGGTCCTCTTCAAAAACGAAGGTCAAACAGCAACGTGATGATATGATTCCATGATCCTGGTTCTTAGGTTCATAGGAAGTCTAAAGGCACCATAGAGGACATCTAATCCAGGGGTGGGGAACCTGTGGCCTTGAGGCAACATGTAGCCCTCTAGGTCCTCAAGTGAGGCCCTTTGAATCCAAACTTCACAGAGAAAATTCCCTCAATAAAAAGATTTGTTCTGTAAAACTTGAGGACCTAGAGGGCCACATGTGGCCTCAAGGCCACAGATTCCCCACCCTTGATTCTAGTCCATCCCTGTCATTGTCCAGACAAGAAAACCAGGGCCCTGGAAGTATGATGACTTGATCAAAGTCACATTGGCTTTGATTTGGCACATTGTCATCAAAGTCACATTGGTGGGGATTTGAACCAAGGTTTGAACCAAACCCAGTACTTTTCCCACTGTACCCCAGCTGTCTTCATTTTCCTTGGCCTATTTTCTCCCAGATTTCTCTTCCATTCTCTTTACCTACTGCATCCCAATACTTTCCCACACTCATCACCTCTTCTCTGTCCCTTCTGGCCCCCTTAGGCAAGGGAAGCTCTCCAGCCTTGACTTTGTTCTTTCCTCCCAGGTCTCCAATATTTTAGTCTTTTCCCCTTTGCTTCAATACCTCAGCTCCCCACCCCCATAGTCATGGCAATCTCTCCTGTTTTCCCTTCCCATCCACCCATTTGGCCCAATCCCAGGGTCACTGACTATTCCTATCCCTCATGCAGCCTCTGCCCATGAAAAATGACCACGATGACAGTAACAGTAATAATAGCCAGAATTTACATAGCACTTGCTATGCGCCAAGCATTGTCTGAGTTCTTTACAAACGTTTTATTTCATCTTCACAATGACCCTGGGAAGTAGGTGCTATTATTATAGCCATTTTGTAGTTGAGGAAATTGAAGCAACTAGAGGCTAACTGACTGCCCCAGGTCACACAGCTAATAAGTGTATGAGGGTGGATTTGAATTCAGGGCTTCCTTGACTCCAGGCCCACCACTCTATCCACTGCACCACCTTTCTGCTATGATATTCTATTGTCTTTACAGAGGTGTGTCCAGGCTTCCTGGGTGAACAAGCCTCTTCAAATTTCACAGTTGTGTTCTGCCAGAGTGTGAAACCCCTAGGATGAGGTGGAGAGGGACCCTTGACCTCTCATTCCCAAAGGACATCCAATTCACCTGATGGTGGAGAACTTGTGGCGGTTGCCATGACGATCAATGAAGCTGATGAGGATTTCCAGGACAAAGAGGCGGATCTCAGCATCCTCCATGAGAGCGGCCGAAAGAAGCCGGTCCAGGAAGGAGCTAGGCAGGGCAGTCAGCATGTTGCTGCACTGGAAGCCAGTGGATACCTGCCAGGTGGCCAAGAAAGGAAAAGTTTAGAGATACTTTCTTTTTGGAAGGGGGGAGTGGAAAGGAAGGGAATAAAAATTTACATAGCACCTACTAGGCGCCAGGTGCTATGTGAAGCACTTTTTGCAGATACCTCATTTGACCCTCGCAACAGTCCTGGGCAGTAGGTACTGTTATTATCCCCATTTTATAGTTGAAGAAACTGAGGCAGAGTTTACCAGTTTGCCCAGCATCACACAGCTAGTCTGAGGAGGGATTTGAACCCAGGTCATCCTGACTCCAGGCCCAGCACTCTAACAGCTGGTGTGGAACAAGCAATGGGAATTAAATTTAAAAACTCTTTTCTGAGTCCCATCTCACCCATTCCCGGAACTTGAGATGGGGGCAGCCGTGTCTCCCATGCAGTGCTACAGTCCTCAATATTTTTGGCAGCTGAGTGGCACAGTGAAGGATCTGATCTCAAATCTGGCCTCAGATACTTCCTAGCTGTATGACCCTGGGCAAGTCACTTAACCCTGTTTGCCTCAGTTCCCTCATCTGTAAAATGAGCTGGAGAAGGGAATGGCAAAACCATTGCTGTATCTTTGCCAAGGAAACCCTAAATGGAGTCACGAAGAGTTGGATACAACTGAAACAATGCAACAACAGTCACAACCATGACAACATGCCCGTACCCAGGCAGTGAACATACAAAAATACAAGTACTTCCTGTCCTCAAGGAGCTTATATTCTATTTGAAAGCAGTAAGTGGAGGCCTTCACAGTCCCAGAGGAAGAACTTGTTTTGAAACAAGTTTAATTTAGTTTGGTTTAATAGGGAGGCTTTAAGGCAGGGCAGTGAAGTGAGGGAAATAGTGTTTACCAGAAAGTTATCACAGAGGTTTATGTGCAGAATGAATTGGAATGCGTCAAGATAGTAAGAGCAAGTACTCTAGCACTTCATTGATCTAGGCCTGGGCTGAGCTGAGAGCTTTAGCAATAAAAAGGAAGGAGTATATCTGAGAACTAAAGATAGGAGCTGGGAAGCTGAGTAGAAGACAGGCCAAAGGAAAGAGACCAATATGCTACGGAGAGAAAAGCAGGGGTAAGGAGGGCAAGTATTCTGGGGAAAAATCAAAAGGGATCGTGGAAAAGCAAATGTTATTTTTGAGCTCTTAGAAGGAAGATCTTACTTACACCATGAGGACAGAGACCTTTGTGGGGACAGGGCAGTCTTACCTGAAGGAGGGATTTCAGCAGCATGATCTGGGTCAGCCGGTTCCTGTTCTCCCTATGGACCAGAGACACAAACACCAGAACATCGACGTAGGCGCACTCACTGAATTTGGCAGCATTCCCTTCTGCTAGCCTTACTCCCACCCCTTAGAGCTTAGCTCTCAACAAAGGTCATCTAGCAGATTTAGAGCAGTGAGGCCCAGATCAGGAAGCAGCTATGATCCTCCCAGACCTGAAGAAACATCCTTTGAGATCCCTTAGCAAAAGGTGAAGGGAGAGGGGTGGGTAGGGAAACAAAACAGCAGCTGTGTTGAATGAAGCCACAACAACAGCGGAGAGGGGGGTCACATAGCTGAGTGATTCCAAAAGCAAGAGGCAAGGAGCAGAAGAAAAGAAAGAAAAGAGAAAGGGGAAGGACGAGAGGAAGAGAGGGAGGGAGGAAGGGAGAGAAAAAGGGAGGGAGGAAGAGAAAGAAATCAAGCAGGAGCTGAAGAAGGAAAGATCAGAAGAAGAGTGGTCAGGAGGAGAGGAGAATCCAGTCGAGTTAAATCTGGAAAATTAGAAACTGAGGGATGAAGGGAAGAAAAGAGAGGTTTTGATGAACTCACCCAGTTTTTCCAGTCTCCACAGGGTGATGGAGAGAGGGCAATGGGACCTTGCTCATGATGAAAAGCATTACTTCAGAGCGTTGATAGGTGGGCAGTGTGCTGGCAAAGGATCCTAGATGGGGATGGAGGGCAGAGAGGGTGAACTCTAGCTGGGCTGTAAAGATGGGAGGCTTCACATGGTGAGGCCCTTCTACACAGAATATTGCTCAGCAATGTTGTGAAACTTTGGAGAACGAGCAAGAAAAACAATTCTTTGGAAAGGGTTAGAAACCTTACTGCCTTGAGGGAGGAGGGAATGTACTAGAAGAATGAAGAGTTTTTTCCATCTCGGGATTCTTAAGGTATAACCACTGTAATTGTGTTAAAATCAGGGCTAAAAATCAGACCTTTAGTCTGGGGAGCAATGTTCTCCTTTAATTCTACTCCCACATGTCTTAATAGCTGGAAACTCGGTGTTCAAGCGCTAATGTCATCCTCTTTTTTCTGCTTTTCCTTTCTTCCCTCTCCCCCTTCTTTCTCCCCGGTCATCCCTCCCTCCCACCTACTGAAACCAGAAGTCACTGGCAGTGCTCTCCCTTGAAATCAATTTGCATAACTTTGCATTTCTGTTTACTTGTTCATAGGATCCCAGACTTAAGAGATAGAAGGACCTCAGAAATCACCAAGTCCAACTCCCCTCATTTTACAGATGAGGAAACTGAGGTGCAGAGAGACATGACCTCCCTAAACTACCTCACATTCATTTTGTATCTATGCTGCATTTACTTATTAGATTTGCACGTTGTCTCCTCTAGGAAGCAGGGATTGTTTCATTTTTGGCAGGCACTAATTGCTTGTTGATTGTTCAAGGACTTGCAGGTACTAAGGGGCAGAGAGGGGGGATATATTGTTTCCAAACAGAACATAAAATATTTGAGGGCAGAGACTGTTCCAGTTTGGTCTATGCATCCTCCAGTGCCTAGCATATAGCAGGTACTTAATAAATTCTGGTGTTAAAATCAAGTATGGGGAGGGTGACTTTTTGTTTTGTTTTCTTACCTCAAGCCCTGTTTAATATCTACACTAAGACAGCTTGCCTCTCTCTCTCTCTCTCTTTCTGTCTGTCTGTCTATGCCTATAGAAAACTTTTCAGGTTTTTATCAACATTACTCCAGAACAAAAAAAATAGCTAGATTCATTAAACAAGCTGTGGAAGGTAAGGGTCTGCCCCTCCTCCCCTGACACAAAGTTTAGGAAGAATTAGGAAAGAGGTGAAGAATTGCTCTTGGAAGTCTCATTCTTCAGGATGACAGCGATCCCTGCCTCAGGGGCTCCCTCCCCACCCCCACGGTCCAGCCGTCAGTCCCACACCAGTGGTCTTGATCACGGCCTCCTGGAACATTCTCTCCTCATGCTCCTTGATGATCTTGGTGCCAACGCTCATGGCTCCATCATAGCTGCCGGTCAGGGCATAGTCGATGCTGAGCCGCAGCTGCCTCAGCAAAGTATTGAACATCTCCAGCACTGTGGGGCCTGAAGAAGGTAGTGAGAGAAGAAAGGAGAAAGTAAGGCCTGGCATTCCCCTCTACCTTCCCCTTCCCAGAATGCAACCCAGCCATTTCTCGTACAGTCATTTTTCAATCGTGTCTGACTCTTTGTGACCCAATTTGGGGTTTTCTTGGCAGGAATACTGGAGTGGTTTGCTATTTTCTTCTCCAGCTCATTTTACAGATGAAGAAACTGAGGCAAATGGAATTAAGTGACTTGCCCAGTGTGAGGGATCAGACTTGCCCACAACTAGTGTCTGAGTCCAGACTTGAAATCAGGTCTTCCTGATTCCAGGGTCAGCCTTCTAGCCACTATACGTAACGCAACCCAGTTACAGACCACTAGTAAACGAAATGTTCTTCCAAGCATCCTTAAAAGCAGAGGGTCACAGACTTAAGAGCTAGAAACTCAAAGACTACCTAATCTTCTCATTTTACAAATTAGGAAACTGAGGCAGGGGGAAATGGAGTATAGTGTGAGGAAGAGCAAGGCAGCCAATTTGACTGGCCTGTCAGATGCATGGAGGGTAATGGTATGCACTAAGATTAGGGAGGTAGGATGGGGACAGGGTGTGAAGAACTTTAAATGCCCAACAGAGGGGCTTATATCTGATCTTAAGAGGAACAGGGAGCTATTGGGGTTTATTGAGTAGGTGAGTAACACGGTCAGACAGGGCTGTCCAATCTTGGGTTTTTATTGAAACAACAGACAATATATTTTGATTTGCCATTTTAGTGAGAGCTCTGTGGTAGCTCAGCTTCGTTTCTTAAAGCATTTGTGTAAATTTCTATGCTTGGAGGTGGGCTGCATAAATCCCACTGTGGGCCGCATTTTGGACAGGCCTGCATCACTTTGACGGATGTGTGCAGAACAGATCAGAGAGGGGAGAGACTTTAAAGGAGATGAATTAAGAGGCTACTGAAACCATTCAGGTGAGAAGCGACAAGGACTTGTTGGTCATGTGAGTGGAGAGAAGATGACAGATATGAGATGAGGAGACAGGAATGAAAAGATGTGGCTGTGTGGGGCTGAGTGAGAGTGAGGAGTCAGGCTTGGAGACCTTTATAACCCTCTCTTTTAACAATAGGAATTGGAAGAAAGTATCTGGCCAAAGGAAGTTCTCTTCTCTGTCTCTCCAAAAGGGGCTCTAAGCCCCAGCTATCTTCTTTCCTTTGGCATTCCCCTTACCCACAGAGCCAGTAGCAGCAATGACAGCTGCCTCAGACAGGACTTCCACGATGCCTGCCCGGACGGTGGCTGCGCTGCGGCTGTTGGCATCCAGGTGACTCAGGAGCTGCTGGATCACGAGGTGGGAGTGCTGGGGCTGGGAGGGAGATGAGAGGGGATGGCATTGGCCCTGACCCCAACTGCTGCCCACCTTCACCAGGCTAGGCTATTCCTGTAAGTCCTAGGGTCCTCATCCTCTAACCCAAGGGCTCTTATCTTTTTTTTTCTGTCCTTGACTCTTTTGGCAGCTTTGTTAATGTCTACAGACAGCTTCTCAGAATAATATTGTTTTGGAGGGGGGAAGGCAGGGCAATTGGGGTTGAGTGACTTGCCCAAGGTCACACAGCTAGTATGTGTGTCAAGTGTCTGAGGCTGGATTTGAACTCAGGCCCTCCTGACTCCAGGACTGGGGCTCTACCCACTGTGCCACCTAGCTGCCCCAGAATAATTCTTTAAATAACTGAAGAAAAAGATCAATTTAGATTAGAAGCTAGTTTAAATAAAGACGTTATTTTCCCCATCCAAGTTCACAGATCCCCTGAAATCTAGCCACGGGCCCTGCAAGGAGGCTTTTAAGACCCCGCTCCTGAGATGAGCTACTCTTCTCTGAATAAACTGAACCGAGGCAGTGGGGGAACGCGAGCTCCCAAGGTGGGTCAATGGCAGAGAGCTCAGGCATTTTGAATTCCAGCCTCTCGTTCATCCCAGTTAGTGCGACAAGTCGGTGACAAAGCCAGGTTATCATGGCCACCCTATTTCTTTCTGGACACCTCAGCTTCACGTCATACGTCACCATCATCTTCTCACAGCTTAAAGTACCTAGCCCAAAGTCACACTGCCATGGGAGATAACTTGGCTTAGAAAACTCGGAGAAGGACCAGAGTCACCATGTGAGGCATCTACTGAGTCTTACTTCCTGCTGGCAATATGCAGCATAGCTCTAGGCTGAGGGAGCCACCATACCTGAACTGAATACATGATGATTTTAAAGCAACGGATGGCAAACACCTTGGGTTCCCAGAGAGAATGGTTATCTAGGTGACTGTGGAGGGAGAAAACATGGGAAAAACAAGAGTGTGATGTATTATGTGGCATCAGCTTAGTTTGGGGTAGAGAAATACCCTCCCCCAAACCCAAGAGGCCTAGCAGAATACAGTGGTCCTGATTCCTAACCTAATATACAGCTTTGTAGGTATGCAAGCAAGGGCTTATGGGCAGAAGTAAAAGAAGGGGAGCAAGGGGGACACAGGAGTAGTCCAAAACTTAGAGTGAGGTCATGAATTGGGGTCAGAGGGGCACACCGCTGTGGATTCAAGGAAGGGAGCTGGCTTTCTGCCCCCATTCCTGCCCTGTAAAGGCCCTGGACATCTATGACCTTTGGAACCACCCTTCCAAATCGGATGCCTGTCAAGATACTGGCTCCTCCAACCAGGCATGTTTTCTCCCTCCCTTGGAGTAGAGAGTTAAGTGGTACACGTTAGGAGAACATGTACCAACAGGACAGAGTTAGAATGAAGACTCATAAGTCTATCCTGCCAGTGGCCTCTGGGTAGCCCTAGACTACCCCTTGGTCTCTTCTGATCACAGAGGGTGGAATTGCAACTCCTCTTTGCTTTCACACAGGAAGGAAGGAATAAGGGGGCGTCTGGGGGGCCTGAGCATTTCAAAGGTTAAGTGTCTTAACCTTGCAGCATCTCAATTTTCCTTATAGCCATGGAATTCAGGAAGAAACTCACATGAGTACAGGCTTGATGGCGTTTTTGATGTTGCCATAGGCGGCCCTGCCCAGCAGTTCTCGGAGGCATCTCTCAGCCAGCTCTGCTGGGCTCTCTTTTTCTTTCTCTGTGGCCTGTAAGGGTGAGGGCGACCTGCTGTGGAAACACAAACAAAGTAGGTGTCAGGATGTAACTGAAAATGATGAGAAAAGACGTGGGTGGAAAGGAGATGCAGCAGGTGGTGATGCAAAGATGCCTCACTTCTTTCTCCTACATATGGAAGCCAATAACAAGCTGTGTAACCTTCCAAAGTCACTGTACGTCTCTGGGCTTCACAGAATTCGTTTATTCACTTGCTCATCCATCCAACCATCCATCCATCCATCCCCCCACTCAACAAGTCTTCATTAAGGACCTACTATGTCCCAGGTGCTGTGCTAGGTGCCAGAATTATCACAGAATTTCAGAGTTGAAAGAGACCTTTACAGTCATTTAGTTCAACCAAAACCTCAAAAAAAATTAATTCTCCCTGCAACATGCCCAACAAGTGGTCATTCAGTGAAAGGGAAACCAGCTCCCACTTCTAGGCAGCCCATCCTCTTATTTCTGACCATTAGGAAATTTCTCCTTATATTAAGAGTAAATTTCCCTCTCAGCAACTTCCATGCACTGTTCCAAGTTCTGCCCTCTGGAGCCAAAGAGAACAAATCTAATTCAAACCTTGTCTACATTACGGCCCTTCAATCCCACCCCCCAGCCCTGATCCCCTGAACCTTCTCTTCATTGGGCTAAATATTCCCAGTTCTCTCCAGCAATCCTCATATGGTACAGGCTTGAAGTCCTTGACCATCCTGGTTGCCCTCCTCTAGGTGCTTCCTAGTTTCTCTGTGTCTTCCTAAAATGTGTCTTCCATACTATTGTGCAAATGAGAAATGGTGAGCAGGATGCTTTCGGAAAAACCTAGAAAGGCTTCATGAACTGATGTAAAGTGAAATGAGCAGAACTAGGAGAACATCAATACAGTATGATGGTCAACTGTGAATAGCTTAGCTATTCTCAGCAATACAATGATCTAAGACAATCCTGAAGGACTTACGATGAAAAAATGCTCTCCATCTCCAGAGATAGAATTGATGGAGTCTGACTGCAGACTGAAGCATGCTTTTTCTTTATTTTTCTAGTTGTTTTTTTTTTGCCTATGTTTTCTTTCACAGCATGACTTATATGGAAGTGTTTTGCATGACCGCACATGTATAACCTATATCAAATTGCTTGCCTTCTCAATGAGGTGGTGGGGTAGGAGAGGGAGAGAGAGAATCTAGAACTCAAAATCTGAAAAAAAAGAATGTCAAAATTGTTTTTACACGTAAGTGGGGGAAAATAAAATATTAAATTAAAAGAAAATATAGCTCTCCAGAACTAAACTTATCACATAGGTGATCTAACCAAGAAAGCAAACACAGGGACTATTACCTTCTTGTTTTTGGAAATTATGTTTCTCTTAATGCAGCCCAGAAACACATTCACTTCTGGGGAGGAGGAGTATTATATCATGCTGTTGATTCATGTTAGGCTTGAAGTCCGCTAATAACCCCCGGATCTTTCTTAAACTTTTATCTAACCATAGCCCCCTCATCCTGTAGTTATGAAGTCAATTTTTGGAACTAGAGTACAAGCCTTTGCAGTCGTTCCTATTCGATTTTAATTTCCTCAACAGGAAAATGAGGAAACTAGACTTGATCATCTCTAAGATCCTATGGTTCCATCTCTAAGATCCTAAGATTCCATAGCCTGTGGTAACTTCTCACTACCCTCAACCTCAAGGTTGTTCTCATTCAACTGAGCACATAGGAAGAAATGGGCATTTGACACAGGTGGTGAGACTTGAGAAGTGAAAGTTATTAGACACAAGGGCAGGCAACTAAGGGAAGCCAAGAATATTTCTTTCCTGGAGTGCTATCTATGAGAGTGCACTTCTTGATCTAGGGCAGACTTTTGTCAGGGTAGGCAATTTCCTCAGCCTCGAGGGCCAAAAATGGGGCTAAGCCAAGTCCATGAGTGCCCTCAGGTGTTTTTAAGGCATAGGCAAGGGAGAAGGAAGAAAGGCTTTTGAGAAAGCGGGGGAGGAGAGAGAGAGAAGGGAGGGAGAGAAAGGAAGAGAAAAAGGGAAGGAAAGAAAAAAAGTGAGAGAGAGAAAGAAGAAGAGAGGAAGACAGAGGGAGAAGGGAGGGAAAGAGAGAGGAGAGAGAGAGAGAAAGGGAAGAGAGAGAGGAGAGGGAGAGAGAAGAAGAGAAAGAGAGAAAAGGGAGGGAAAGAAAGAAGGCAAGAGAGAGAGAGAAAGAGGAAGAGAAGAAGAAAGAGTGAAGAGAGGGAAAGAGAAAGAGAGAAGGACAGATAAAGAGAGAGAAGGAGGGAGAGAGTAGGAAAAAGAAAGAGAGGAAGAATGAGAAAATGAATCATAGGTTGATTGATTTAGAATAAGAAGAGACCCCAGATGTTACCTAGCCTAACCTTCTTATTTTACAGAACAGAAGGCCTATCTGGGAGCCTTGTGACTTGCCCAAGGAAACAATTAGTAGAGACAGTGTTGTAACTCAGGTCCTATGGCTTCAAATTCAGCACTCCTTCCACTGTAGGAGAGAGAAGAGGTGGAATCATCATCAGGGGTTTCTCTATAGTAGTACCAGAGCCCCAGACAGCTTGATATAACGGAACAGAAGGGTGGACTTGGTGGCAGGGGACCTACGTTTCAGTCCTGGCTCCAGTGCTTACTAGCTGTGTAACCATGGGCAAATATCTTACCTTTTCAGAGCCTCAGTTTCCACATCTGTAAAATGGAGATACTAGTATCTGCCTGACCCACAGACCTAGGGGTAAAGGGGCCTCAGAGGCCATTAGCTCAATCATCTCATTTTGTGGACAAGGGAGCCAAGACCCGAGGAATCTGACTTGGCCAAGGGTTGATTTGGGCAAAGCATTTTGTAAATCGTAAAGTGCTATATAAACGTGAATTGTTATTCCTGTGGTTACTGTTGCTTCTT
The DNA here is from genome assembly GCA_028646595.1 of Phalanger gymnotis. NCBI lineage: Eukaryota > Metazoa > Chordata > Mammalia > Diprotodontia > Phalangeridae > Phalanger > Phalanger gymnotis. The sequence continues at coordinate 160,340,758 of CM053625.1, read as the reverse complement.
ATCCTTGGACAATAATAATGACTGACATTTAAATAGTATTTTAAAGTTTATAAAGCACTTTTCATATAACACCCCATTTGAGTTTCACAATAGTCCTATGAGGTAGATACTAAAGACATTATTATCCCCATTTTACAGATGAAGAAACTGAATCTTGGAGAGGTTAAGTGACCTACCCACAATCACACAGCCAGGAAATACTAGAGGAGGGTGTGAACCTGAATACAATTCAAGCACTCTAACTGCAAGACTATGGGTCAAAGTAGGTAACTGTCTGCCCCTAGTTCTCCAACCCAGCTGGCCAGACCACAGCACTGTCCCTGTAGAACTCTGCTAGTATGCTGCTGTTCTATGATCAACCACTAGAGGGCACTCATTGCAAAGCTTGTCTAGTCCCTGTTGGCATCTTGCTGGCTCCAGCCCTTGGAGACCAATTCTTCCAGTCTTGCTGTTTGAAGCTTCTGCCAGACTTGGAACTTGCCTCTGCTCAAACTGGTGAACATGGCCCAGTAGACAGACTGCTCGTTGAGCCTGGAGTCAGAAAGACCTGCGTTCAAATCCTGTTTCAGACACTACCTGTGTTAGGTATCTTGAGCAAGTTTCTTAATATTCCTGGACGCTTGGTTTCATTATCAATTGCTTTTCACAGTTTGAGTTCTGAACTTACAGAGAGCAGGGGCCAAACAACACATTTGCCTACATCCACACATGTCACTTCACTATAATACACAAATGAGATAAGGAAGCGAGGCTATTTAGACCAAAGACTGACCTTAGAGCCTAGAAGCCCTGGGTTCAAGTCCTGCTCTGACATATACAGTCTATGCAATCCTGGCAAATTATCCAACCTTTCAGTGGCCCCTGGCAGCTCCCTAAGTCCACAATTTGCAGAACAGTTGGCAATCAGTACTAGTTTAGGGAGCTTACAAAATCACATGCCTAGAAGAGGAGACTAGGAAGGGGAAACATGGGACCTCACTTTTTCCTTTATTTTTAATTAAAAAAAATAACTTTCCTATTTTACAGTTTTGAACACTGATACATAGAGAGAAAAGAGAATACCTCCTCCCCCAAATCTCCAGTCCAAATGTAGTTTACTTCACTTTTTCTTTGAGACAAAGAAGGGTTCTTGGGAGATGACTTGGTAAGATGCACTGGTATAAAATAACAAAAGGCAGCAATAATAAAACTCCCTTTGGCAGTGGCAGCTCCTAGATCAGAACCCATAGCTGGAACTTCTCAGCTCTAATTCTCTGCCACTGTTGTTAGGTGGATCAAGAGAGCCAGCCTTTTTAAGGAACCTGTAATGGCATCAGGAAGGGAGGAGGGAAGGTCAGGGAAGGTGAGTCCTTAGTCAGCAACCACAGCCTGGGAAAGGCATCTTACCAAAAAAGAAAAATTTCCCCCCAAAACTGTCTCTGGCTTGCTGTGCTAAAGTAATCTGACTCTCCAAGTCCCTTTGTCTGTTCAAAGTCCATACCAACCACCGGCCTCCAGAGAGTCCAAGACTATTATTATCCTCCTCTTCCAGATGCAGAAATTGAGGTATAGTGTGACCGAGAACGATAAGGGAAAGATAAAGGTCGGGGCCAAGGTCACCCAGGGAGCCAGCTGCCAAATGGACGATGGAAGCAGGCTTCGATCCTGGGAGCTGTCCAAGGAGCCCAGGTTCCCTGGTTCTCGTGTGTGGAGTGGCTCGTGGTCCTAGGGGCCAGGCCAAGGGGCTAGCTTCTCTCACCCCATCCCAGATAGAGGCACCCTCTCTCACCTCTCGGCTTCCTCTACATGCTGCAGGTTGAACAGCAGTGAAGGGACAATCTTGTCCATGTGCTGTGGGTCCCAGATGTTGGCCTGCAACTCATCATTCACTGTCTTCCTCACCACCCCTTGCAGGCCTTTGATGCCTGACATACGGATCCTGTGGGGGGAAAATGGCAAAGTGGTGTCAAGGAGCTTCCAGCCCTACAGATCAGCTGATTCTGAGCAAGAGGCTGCAAAAGGAAGTGCCCTGGAGGTGAGGACAAGGCTGCCAGAGGAAGCAGGGACAGGCCTTCGACGGCAAAACTCTTCTACTTCAAGTGACCGGATGTCCTGAAAAAAGTGAGATGGTTCTAAATCTAGATTCCATCCAGAATGGACCAGAGTCTTAGAATATGCTAGTTGCCCATTTCAAGGCCTTCCCAGCTCCTTGTGGCACCTTGTTGGTTCTAGCCTCAGTGAGCAGCCATTCCAGACTCCGCTGCCAGATTTGGAACCTGCCTCTGCTCAAACTAGGAGAGGTGGCAGCTTGGCACAGTAGACAGATCTCGGAGTCGGAAAGACCTGGGCTCAAATCTCGTCTCAGACATTTACTATCGGTGTGATCTCGAGTGAGTCCTTACATTCCTAGGCCTCGGTTTTCTCATCTGAAAAATAAGGGGGCTGGACAAGGTGGTCTCTGATTTACCTTCTAGCTCTCCTAGGACTCGGAGGCTCAGTCAGAAACAAAAGAGAATATGGCAAAGACAACGTTGTTCATGTTACTGATGGGGTGATGGGACCTGGACTCCTAAAAGGAAAAGACTGTGTCTGAAAGCAATCCAGTCCCTAAATTTTCGCATACATTTGAGCAGCTCGGATCACCGGCACCTCCGCCAAGGCACCTGGCCCACTGCAGCCTAGCTGGATCACCTTGCTGCCTTACTTGACATTCCTTTTACTGCCTCACTCAGCCCTCCCCAGACTACTCACATATACTGTTCACTCCTTAATCTCATCCAAATCCTTTCATTGTCCTTTTGTACGTAAACGTCAATCTCGCTCCCATTGGTGTTACAATAAACCTTGCCACTCGGCTAGGAGATGGTTTAAGCGTGTGAGTTCATTCCAGGTGAATGCTGCCCTATACCCTGACATTTTGGGGTTCCCAGCAACCCCAAACTGCGTCATTACTATGCCCGGTTCGACACCAGTCACCAGCAAGTCAGTAACGTCTGTAGAACAGAAGGCTGGCGAATGCTAGCCACCTCTTTCCCATGATGGTGACTGACTGCCAAGAAGCTGACCTTGGTCGCAAGGACATTTCTATCCAGTCATGCTCATATCTACAGGGGAAATTTCATTACAGAAAGAACATGAGGATTTGAGGCAGAGGAATCAAATTCTGATTCGAGGTCGTCTATTTGCTTCCTGTGTGACTTCTGCTGGTATCAGAATAGAGACTAGTATGTGCAGAGGGCACAGGTGGGGGGTGGGGAGAAGACAGAGATAGGAACCTATTGCCTCCTTCTAATAACCTGGAATGGCTGACTTGGGGTAGGAGCACATGCCTGCCCACAACTTCTGAGCACACATCAGAGACTTAAGTTCCTAAGGGTGGGATTTATTATTTTTAAAATTAATTTTAATAATACTCATAATTTTATAATTTCTTTTTATATCATCTATTTCTATATTATTTATATAAATTTACATATAATTTATATAAATATGGTATGGTATGATTGTTGTCCTTTGTTCTCAAAGAGGACCAAAATGACATCACTATGCTTGATTCAAGATTCAATGTGTTCGACTGCGGCTGATCAGGCCAATACAAGCTCGGGATGCTCTACCACAAATCAGGCAGAAATAGTCTGTGTGAACATTTAACATAAATTATAAATTTATAATTTTATTATTAGTAGTAGGTACATTTATTAAGCACCTACTGTGTCCAGAAGCAGGAAGGTCATAACTCTCTTTCCTGTTTTCTTACGTTTTACTCCCTTCCAGTGACACCAGCCCCCTTGTTGTTCCGTGTACATGACATTCAGTATCCTGACTTGGAGCATTTTCTCTATCTCCCTACCTGAATTCTCTCCTTCCTCATCTCTGCCTCCTGGCTTCCCTCAAGTCTCAGCTAAAGTTTCACCTTCTACAAAAAGCCTTTCCCAGTCTTCCTTAATCTGAGTGCCTTCCTTTGAAACTCCCCCCAATTTATCCTGTCCGCAGCTTGTTGTTTGCCTGTTGTCTCCCCCATTAGACTGTGAGCTCTGTGAAAACAGGGACTGGTTTTTTGCCTTTCTTTGTATCCCCAGCACTTAGCACAGTGCTTGGCACACAGTAGGTGCTTAATAAATGCTAGTTGACTGAGTGACTCTCCCTACTCCACTCCATCTACATACAGTTTCGAAAATGATTCTCCTAAAGTACAGGCAGGACTTTGCCACTTCTCTACTCAATAAACTCCAGTAGCCACCTAGGATCACCGGGATCCAAAGGAAAGCCTTCTGTTTGGCATGTAAAACCGTTCACAGTCTGCTTCACAAGACTGTTTTCCAGTCTTCTTATATCTCATTCTCCCCATGTACTCTATAATTCAGCTACATCTGCCAACAACAAGGGGGCTGGTGTCACTGGAAGGGAGTAAAGGATAAAAAAACAGGAAAGAGAGTTATGACCTTCCTGCTTCTGGACGCAGTAGGTACTGTTCCTCATACAACACACTCTTATCTCCCAACATCATATCTTTCCTAGATTCCTTCAAGACCAAGCTCAAATCTCACCTACTGAAAGAGGCCTTTCCTAGAATTCCCTTCCCCTCTCCCAACAAACACCTCTACAGATGCCTTTCCTCTGAGATGATTTCCAACCTACTTAGTATATGTCCCATAAAGACATAGTGATTTACGTGTTATCTCTTCCCATTAGAATGCCCAATCTTTAGGACTATTTTTGGTTTTCTTTGCCTCCTTAGCACTTAGCACAGTGCCTGGCACATAGTAGGCACTTCATACTTGTTGACTGACTGATTGTAGCCTGACCTTATCAGATAACATCTAGAATAGTTTTCTGGGCACCCACATTTATGGAAGAATTTTGATTATCTAGACAGCATCCAAGAAGGCAACCAGAATATGGAAAGGCCTTGAAATCAGGCCATATGAAGATCAGCTAAAAGAAATAAGGATGTTTAGCTCAGAGAAAAGAACTTATTGGTATATGGATGGTGGGAGTGGGGAGGAAGATAGCCCTGTGAAGCAGCTCCCTCTAACTAGTACCTGCTCCATAATTAATAGTCTTAGAGAGTTGTCTGAGGCACCGAAATACGAAGTGATTTACCCAGGGTCACACACTCACTATGTGTCAGGGGCAAGACTTGAATGTCAGTCTACCCGACTCCTAGGCCAGCTGTCAATTCCTCCCTCTTACAACACTGCCTCTCAATAATAATTATAACAATGAAATAAAAATAAAAATAGTATGTCTATGATAAGAGGAATGCCCGGGCCTTTAGCTGCTTAAAGGAATCCTTAAATTTACTGCCACTTCATAGCTCTTTTGGAGTAAGGTGGATGGTGGATTTATCAAAGGGTTAACCACTGGAGGGTGAAAAAGCTCATCATTTCTTACATACTTGTAGTGGGCTCTAGCAGCAGCCACTGAGGAATCATGTTACCTAGAGTTTGGTGGCTTGGTCTGGGAAGAAGGAAATTAGGATGTGGTACAGCTGGAAAGAAAGAATTAGGCTCTCTTCCTGAGTCTCTCTACATTTTTGTTCCTGGTTTCCTGAGGCAACATGGCAGCTACCTCATGCACTCAGGAAGCCTTCATTTACCACCCTCTGAGTCACTTTGCAACCCACAGAGTCAGTGATAGAGAACCAATTAACAAAAGGTAAATTAACGAGGGGAAAGGTTAGGTTCTCTCTACCCTTCAATCCTATAAAAGTAGCCTCAGGGGTAACCACTGTCAAAGACTGATTCAGATGTCCATTTTATTTCGATGTACTAAGACAAAAAAGACAGACTCCATCAGTAACACATTCCTCCCTCCCTTCTCTTAAGTCATATTGTACTGGCTGTCTGCGTCACACAGTCTGTCCTTTTATCATATATTCTCTTGTTCTCTAATTGCTGCAAAGATCTATGTCTCTCCTACCCAAACTAACTAGAAACTAGGATCCTCCAAAACATATCAATTGATTTTTGTACACATATGTGCTTGTATGTATGTGTGTATTTCATTGAGTATATTTATGTGGGCATGTATTTATGTGCATTTCTATCTGTGTGTTTATAACTGGAGAAACGTTTCTACGTGGGTGAGTGTCTCTGTGAAAATATATATTTTATATATTAATTATGTAATATGTTATATTTTATATATCATACTAATGTAAGATTATACAGTAATATATGACATGAATAATATATTTCATATATTTATATATTTTAAAGTTAATAATATATACATACATATGTGTGTATATATATACATATATATATAAGTTTATATGAGCCCATATTAATAGCTCCCATGAAACAGACAAAAAAAACAGCATCTCACATTTATAGGAAACTTTAAAAAGTATTTTCTTCACAACAGCTTTGGGAAGTAGCATACGTATTATTAATCCCCATTTTGTAGATGAGGAAACTAAGACTTGAAAGAAGTGAAGGGACTTACCCAACGTCACATGCTGCTAAATTGGGCGAGGGCTTGAAACCAGGTCATCTAATTCTAGTTCTTGTGTCTTTCCATTATATCACGTGACTACAGTTCTGTAACTATTTGCCTATATGCTGGGTGGTCGATGTGCGAAACTTAATGGGTGCTGACCCATGAATGTACCTATGTGCATATTTATATACGACTCTGTGTTTGTGTTGTACCAGTTTATCCTTTTTCCTTGGCGTTTTCCTATATTATCCCTATCCAGAAGGTGTCAAAGGGAGAAGAGGTGTATGTGGTTTGCACAGCCTTGGGGGATTTAGGTAAATGGACTTGACAGAAAAGTTCATTAGTTCTGTGCTATAGCAGGACATTTAAAACCAATAGAATGGACTATTTTATGGCAAGTGGGCAAAGAAAGGCTCACATAAGGAAACATAGGAAGAGTTGGCTTAAGACACAGCAAGGGATGGAAGAGTGATACGAGTTCATAAAGACCCTAATTCTATAGGGGCAACTCATGGTGATGCTGAAGACATCAGAAAGACCCTCCAGTGACTGTCAAGAAGAGGGAACAATTGGTGAGAAAATGGCTCATTCCACAGGAGTCAGACTAGAGATCGCTCCTCACGATGTGTGGTAAGACTCTCTTCCCTTCTTAATGACTTTGAGTGTGATGGCTAATAACTCTCCTCTGCAAATGGCCTCTGGGCTTGTCCAGTCCCTTGGTGAAAGTAAGACTAAGAATTTGAATATTAAGGGAAGAATCTGCAACCATTACAAAGATGGAAGTTCAGACTTTGCTAAAAACATTGCCAGCCACTCAAGAGTTTAAATGTTTTACCTTATTACTAACTGTTCAATGAATGTACTCTGATTTATAAGGAGTATATGGTCCCTTGAGTCACAAATTGGAAAGGAGAAAAAAATCTTAATAATAATGGGGGCATGAGTCAAATATTGTGTGATTATCTATATATTTTAAACTCCATACTAAATGAGGCAGGATAGAGCCTGGGCAGCCAGGAAAAAAAAAGGTTGAAGGGGGAAAGAAAAGGCTGAGTTCACTACCCCCATCACAGATTCAGGAAGGCAACTATGAGCTTGAGCTTAAAGCACCATCTAGTGTAGAAACTGCCATCTGAGTAGCTACTCCTTTCAAGTGAAGGGCCTTACCACCTGCAGGATGCATGTAAGGAAGATGTTTGCATGAAGAAGAGAAATATCTGCACCTTTACATATAGAAAACTGTATTTAGGTTATTATGTATGTATGTTAGTATCAGGGGCATATCCATGCATACCTATGTGAATTTACGGGGTTTATGTCTATGCTTGTTTGTCTGTGGATATTTATATTGAGAGAAAGCATCAGGGCACAAGATCAAAAAAGATCTACATCGGTAACTATGTGTATCTGTGTATGTATCCTGTGACTATGTGTACATACAAATGCATGTGCGTGTGCATGTGCACACACACGTGTGTGTGTGTGTGTGTGTGTTTTCTAGGTGATCAGCTCTCAAATTGGTTTTGAGGACCACCTTAACCTTTGCTCAAAGATATACTTCAAATATGTGGCACTATTTTGTTAAGGGAGGTTGTTTCATCATGCTTCTTCCTCTTAAAAAGTCTTTAAAAAAATCTATTTGGGGTATAGTTTTACCCAGACTCCCAATCTAAGACCCCACACAGTTTTTCCTCCCTTTCCTTCTTTAATTTTACTGTTACTTTTTTCACCTCAGTAACATCTAGAGGGGGGACAACAATCATGGGTTCTGAGGCAAACTACAGTAAGTGGGCCAGATTTATCTGTTTTTTGTGACAAAACTTGAAAAGGCATGGCTAGCCATGTATACATAATAAAGAAAGAATGTATAGATAATAAAGGCAGGAATGTTGCTGGCTAAGGGAAAGATAATGACCTTGCCCCTTTGGACTTAATTTTATTCCCCCTACACATCCACACACATTCACTCATTTATTTGCATTGCACAATGGCAGATGTTTTGGAATGCAGACACTGGAAGACCCTGGATCCCAAGAAGCCTTGGTAGTTTATTGGGAGGCTAGCATCTACAATGAATGCTTATTAAGAAGTAGTTTAAACATTGGAGATTAAACAGAGAGACACATAACTAAGTGGTGAGACTCATATCTTCCAGGTTTCTACTTCGTGAGTCTCTCTCACCAAGCCTATTTTCTATATCTTGTTCCTTTTTCGTTTTTTTTTAAAAAGCAAGCTTGCTTTCTACACTGGCTGAGTATTCTCAAAAAGAAACTGGTTGCTCTAAGTAAGAGAAATACATAAACTAAACCTGAGGGCACTACTAGGAAATGGCCCAGCTCTGTGTTCTAAAGAGGTTGGCACCTGTGACAAAGAATTTCCAGCTAAAGATTGAGCATTTTCTAGCAAAGACTCTGAAAGGAACAACCAGATCGTTTCCTGAAGGAAAAAAAATGGAAATGTTTGGGTTTTTTCCCCTAAAAGGATTTTTGCTAGTATGATGACTATTTGTAAAAGGTTTAGAGCTGGCAAAAAGCCTTTGTGCTTTAAAATGAGAGAGTAAGCTAGGGTCCATTATGAGGAATGAGAAAGAACTAGCTCTTCAGATAAGGAAGCTAGCTGAAGCTAGAAATTGAAAATACACAGAAGCTCCAGGACCATATACTCAGTGGAGCTATGCTCAGCCTTAGCAGCACCCACAAGACAAACAAAGCGGAGGCTACATGTCTCCTAGAAAGGTGCAGGGGGCAAGCACAGAGAGAGCAATGCAATGATGTTACTGGAAGTCAGAAGCTCTGCAGCATCAGAGATTTCTTTCCCTCCAACAAATGCATGCCTCAGCCCCACACATTCTCTAAAGATCCAGTGATCTTTATAGGTGTCCACAGTAGATGGCCTGTGTAGAGACAAACATGCCTCAGGTTTATGGGGAAACATTTTGTTGCTACTTTTCTTAACTATGTTATTTCATTAAATGCCTTTACTTTGAAATAGTTACATCTACTGTCTAAATGATAAAGGTAAATGCATTGATAGGGGCTCATAAGCTATGGTTTTGAATGGATATAGACCCAGAGTACCTTGAACTTGGACTAGTCTTATCTTAGGGGAAGCATTCTGTAAGGTGTGTGTGTGGAGGTATGCTATGTACATATATACATATATATATATTTTTTAAATGGTAGGAGGATAATCAGACATTCCTTAAAGATCTCTCTATGTTTAGTCATTAGCAGAGCAGTGTTCTGATTCCTCAGCCTTCCTCCCCACCACCTACTCACTTGGTCTTGATCTCCAAGTCATCATGGCTGGAATGACACATTTCACTGAATCGCGACACGAAGAAATCATAGCTCCGATGATAGGAAGGAGTGTCCTCTTCTATGTTGGCAAACTTCACAAACTTCCCAGAGATAGAAAGTGAATATAAAGGAAAAGAGGAAGAGAAGTAAGAAATTTGAGCTAAACTCTCCCCTCAGTTCTCATCTCTACCAAGTACACTTTTTTTAATAGCTAAGAGCTATTTCTGGTTTTGTTTGCCTCTCAGACAGTCCTAGGGAGATCTGAGGTCTAAATCTTCATGGGACCCTTAACAAGTTCCTTCACTTTTGCATATTGACCTGTCATGCTATTGAAATTGGAGTAAAACCCTTTGACCTTCAAATCTCCTGTGTCTAAGATGAAGGGTGAGGTGGGAGGATGAGCGAAATTCTAAGTTACTAAGATTCTGGTAGTTACTATATCAACTACTCCTCAAGGCCCAGATCAAATGTTACTTATTCCATTTAGTCTTCCCAGATAACCTTGAATGGAAGTGATTTCTACCAACCCTATACTCCTTACTCTGTGTCACTGATATGGTACTTACATTCACTATTTCATTATGAATTCCTTATGGACCAGGAACATGTCTTAAACAACTCTGTATCCCATACATCTCCTAGCACAATGCCTGAAGTAAGCACTCATTGAATATCCTGGATGAATGGATGCATAGATGGATGGATGGATGGATGGATAGATGCATGGATGGATGGATGCATGGATGGATGGATGCATGGATGGGTGGACAGATGGATGCACGGATGAATGCATGGATGGATGCGTGGATTGATGGATGGATGCATGGATGGATGGATGGATGGATATCAATCTGGATTTGAAGTCAAAGCACCTGAGTTTGATTCTTGGCTCTATTGCTTAATAGCTGTGTAGCCTTGGGTATTTTAGTCATTAAACTCCAGTTGTTATTCAGTTGTGTCCAACTCTTCATAACCCCTTGGGGTTTTCTTGGCAAAGAACTGGAGCAGTTTGCCATTTCCTTTCTTTAGCTCATTTTACATAGGAGGAAACTGAGGCAAACAGGGTTAAGTGACTTGCCCAGAGTCACACAGCTAGTGCCTGAGGTCAGATTTGAACTCAGGAAGATTTTCCTGACTTCGGACCCAACACTCTAACTACTGCACCATCTAGTGACACAGTTAATCTCTGGGCAATTTAGTTTATCTGAAAAATAAGGATCATACTGTTAGAGAAAGGCTATCAGAGGTCATCTACTCCAGCCCCTTTATTTTACAGATGAAGAAATTGAAGCCCTGAGAGAAGTTAAGTGCCTTTTCTGAGGTAAAACAAGTAGGAGTAGCAAGTAGGAGAGTCAGAATTAGAACCTAGGTCCTCACTCCAAATCCAGCTGTCTCTAAAGTTCTTTGTAAATTCCCAAGTCATAGTCTTCTAGAGATTATAGTTAGTATCACTGCTATCAGTTTGGTATCCTGGAGAGAGGAGACTTTTAAAAGGTTGTATAAAAGCAACAACTGATGCTTAAGGCTTACAAAGCACTTTACGTATGCTATCGTATTTGATTCTCATGACAGCCCTATGGGGGACGTAGTCTACAGACGAGGAAATTGAGTCTGAAGGAGATTTAGTCTTTTATTATATATTCTCTTGTTCACTAATTGCTTCATGGATGTCAATCTCTCCTCCCCCTCCCCAACCAACTATAAACGCCTTGTGGGCCGGGATCACGTCTTACACATCTTTTATGGTCTATGGTACCTCGCACATGGCTCGGCCCAAGGAAGGCACATATTGAATCCCAGTGGACTGATGGAGGAGTGAGTACCTGGGACATAGTAACAGATAGTTATCCAAATCTTAGTCGGCCTTCGAGGTTCAGTTTAAGACCCACCTGATTCAGAGAGCCCTCCCAGACTGCTGCAGCCAATACCAATCACTTTGTTGGATTCATAGCAAGTTGCTATGGACGGTTTTGTGTTTTTTTCCTAATATGCACAAACACACACACATATATACTAGTATATACATACATGTATATATACTAGTATATATGTAAATATATATAGTATATATGTATGTGTGTGTATGTGAAGTGTGTGTATATGTATACATATATGTGTATATATACATATGCACACACATATATATGTGTGTGTATGTATGTATATATGTATCGTATCTCCTAGACTAGACTAGAAATCCCTTGAGGACACAGACCAGATCTTGTACTGTTTTTCCCCTAGCTCCTACAATGCTACAGATAGAATGGGTATTTTCAGCCAATGCTAAATGGTCAAAAGACCAGAGACATGCACTTACTTGCACTGCCAGAGGGTCAATATGATTAAGATTAAGATTGTCTCAACCCCTGCATAATCCATGTGCACATTCAGCACCACAATTAATGACAGAGTTTGTTGAATTCTTTTGCTTTCAGGACTCAAATACCTTATCCTGGCATTCAAGACCTTCTACCATTTATGACATTAAATCACACTAACCCCCTTCACAAACTCTATACTTCCAACTTAATTGGATGATGTTCCCTTGCGTGCATCCCATGCTTGCATGCCTTCCTGCCTTTGCTCGTGAAATTCCCCATGCCTGGAATGCTTTCCCTCCCCCCTCCCCCTTATCGCCAAAGCAAGAGAAAGAATATTAGCTCTGGAATCCAAGGACCCAAGTTCAAATCTCACCTCTGACAATATATATGTGACCTTGGACTAGTCCCTTAACCTTCCTAGGTCTCAGTTTTTTCATCTACAACGTGAAGAGAGGTGAACTAGATGGCTTCTGAGAACAATTCCAGCTGTAGAACAATGATCTTATAATCCACCCATGAGAAATCTACTTCTCTTTCAAGGCTCAGCTTAAATGCTCCCACCTCTGGGAAGCTGAGTCTTTGGAGTAAGAGGCATTTTCATAGCTGATCTATAAGGGGAGGGGAAAAACATTTACCAACTGAAAGTAACCTCTTCCTCTTTCAGACACTAAGATGTACCCTCTTTGCACCTCTCTTATGCACTTGGCATATTCCATTTTGTATTTCAAGTATGTGTGTATGTCTTAATTCTCCTTCTAGACTTCAAACAATCAACAAGCATTTATCAAATGCCTACTATGTGCCAAGCACGTGCTAGGTAGTGGAAATACAAAGACAAAAGTAAACAGACCCTGCCCTCAAAGAACTTACATTCTATCCAGAGAGTAAGCTTTCTGAAGACAGGGGCTGTGTATTATCTGTCTCTGTACCTACCCTACTCCCTAAGGACTAGCATAGCACTTCATGTCATAATAGTGTCTGGAGAATGAATATGCCTGCAGCCCAGTCTTTATAAAAGGAATGGGGGAAGGGACAAGTATTTATTAAGCACCTACTACGTGCCAGGCACTATGTTAAGCACTTTACTAATATTATCTCATTTGATCTTCGCAACAACCCTGAGAAGTAGGTGCTATTATTAACCTCATTTTACAGTAGAGGAAAAGATAGAATTTAAGGAAATATAAGATAAGGAAACTGAGGCACAAAGCGATTAAGTGACTTGCCCTGGGTCATACAGCTAGTAAGTGTCTGAGGCCAAATCTCAACTCAAGTCTTCGTGGCTCGAGCTATCAAATCTTCATTGATAGCAGTTGTTGTCGTTGAGTCATTTCAGTCATGTCCAATTCTTTGTGACCCCATTTTGGGGGGCTTTCTTAGCAAAGGTACTAGGGAGGTTTGCCATTTCCTTCTCCAGCTTATTTTACAGATGAGGAAACTGAGGCAAACAGGGAGAGTGACTTGCCCAGGGTCACACAGCTAGTAAGTGTCTGAGGGCAAATTTGAACTCAGGTCTTCCTGACTCCAGGCCTGGCACTCTATCCACTGTACCACCTAACTGCTATTGATAGCAGTGCCATGGTCTAATCACTCTCTTGACTCCCTCCATTCAAATCCTTCCTCTGATACCAACAACCTGCATGACTTGGGGCAGGTCTCCCTTAGCGTCAGTTTTCTCCTTGGTAAAATGAGGGGGATAGGCTAGATGGTTTCTGAGGCTCCTTCCAGCGCTAGGTCTAGCATTCTATGCTCCATTTCCAGGGCTCTCACTCACTGACACTCCCTTGGCTTTCTCCAGGCTCATTGATCCTTTATTCCATCACTGACGCCATTTTCCTAGAGTCAACATCACGGTATCAGCCTCCTTGTTACCTTCTACCTGTCACTGCCAATTCCCACTTTATGCACGGCTTTGATTCATGTACCAAAGATGCCAGACATCTATTCTATAGAGATGACAGCTGCCAAGAGGATGTCCAGAATGAGAGCCCAAGCGTCTGAAGGGTGGAACACTTTGAAACCCATCCAAGCTCTGAGACTCAGCCCTTTCAAGATTACCCTTTCAGCACTATCTAAATGGATAAGAGTGCTACGCTTGTCTGGCTCCCCCACCCCCATCCCCTGCCAAGGCTGAGAGGGACAAAGGAGAAGAAAAAAGGAATCTTTCAGCTCTCTAGAGTCAGGGCGGCTTCTTAGTCTATCTGAAAATGGAAGCTAAGCTGATCTGATTCACTGTGTCACTCCATCTGGGTTCTTGAGGGAATATCTGATTTTTTTGTGCAAAGAAAATATGTCCTGTTTTGTTTTGTTTGTGGCTAGGCATACTGAGGCTGGGTGATCTCTGTAATCGAGAAGCCAACCTATAATCGAAATCTCCATATTCTGCATGCTCACAGCAGCTCTGTTCTACTACAAGCAATTTCTTTCAACTCCAGACATAGAAACAGGGCTATATTCCATCTACTGAGTGCACTCATTTTCTTCGATTAAATTACAGTCATCCCTTCCATATTGTGGGAGTTAGGGGTATGGTGCCCCCTGCAATCTGGAAAATCTGCATAAAATTTTTTGGCCCTCTCTTTGTACCATAGAAGTATGACTTATCATGGTATTGAAAGATAAAATAGGTTGATGTTATACAAGATTATACACATAATTTATGCATTTCTGAGTTTCTAAACTTTTTCTGTGTCGTCTGTTGGCCTTCACCTGTTGTCTATGGCTTCTGCAAAACTCCCCAAAAATTCCCGTGAAATTTCTTATGCTGACCTGCGATATATTGAAACAAAGATGGGGAAAGTCACAATGTGGAAGGGATACATGTATTCAGTTTAACAAACATTTGAACATTCAGCCTACTCATCAATCAACAAAATTTTATTAAGCTCCTACTATGTGTCATCAGGGGCACAAAAACAAAACAGTCTCTGCTCTCAAGAAACTTACATTCTCCTAGAAGAAGGGAGGGAGAAAACCACATGTACACAAGTAAATATGATGTATATGCAAAGTAATTTTGAGAGGCAGATTTTACACAGTGGATAGAGGACAGGATCTAGAGGCAAGAAGACCTGAGTTTAAGTCTAGATGCACACACTTACTAGTTGTGTGACCCTGGGCAAGCCGCCTGATCTCTTTGTGCCTCAGTTTCCTTATTTGTATAATGAGGATAATAACAACACCTACCTCATGGGATTGTTGTGAGGATAAAATGAGATAATATTTCCAAAGCATTTTGTAAACCTTAAAGTACTGTGAAAATCTTAGCTATTATTATTATTATTCATTTCAAGAGGGAACAAGTGCTGAAAACTGGGGAAGGAGGGATCTTGACAGGTCTTGTGTGAGAGGTGGCAACTGAGTTCATAGAAACACAGTTCACAGAATCCTGGCTCTAAAGCTGGAAGGAACCTTGGAAGCAATCTGGACTAAACCCCCCATTTTACAGATGAGGATACTGAGGCCCCAGGAGGTTAAATGATTGGCTCAAATTCACAGAGGCATGTAAGCATGTGCGTGTGTGTAGGAAGGGGGGTGGGAATAGGATTTGAACTCTTATCTTATGACCATAGAGCCTGTGTTCTTTTCATTGAATCCCATAGGCTGAGGTGAAAAGAGGGAATTTCTCAGATTGGAGGTGAGTGGAGTGGTTCTCTTGCTTGCACAAGGAGGAACTGGAACCCCTCTCATTGGTCCATTCAGAGGGGGCATATCAGGGATACTACAAAGTACAAGATTATCAATTGCTCCTCTCTTTATGTATCTGACAACCTTTATTCCTTATAGCTCCACAGTCTTCACTACAACCAGAAAAATATGTTTGAACATATCCTGTAACTCTTCCCCTTCAAGTCACCATGTAGCTCTTTTCTTTTTCTTAGTGTATGCCCCAATATTCTTCTCCACCAATCCTATACCTTCTTGAAAATTTCTTACCCTATCAATTGGGGAATGGCTGAACAAGTTGTTGTATATGATTATGATGGAATACTATTGTGCTATAAGAATTGACGAGCAAGATGCTCTCAGAAATACCTGAAAAGACTTACATGTACTGATGCAAAGTGAAATGAGCAGAACCAGAAGAACATTGTACACAGCAAAAGCAGTATTGCATGATGATCAACTGTGAATGTCTTAGCTATTATCAGCAATACAATGATCTAAGACAATTCTGAAAGATTTATGATAAAAAATGCTATCTATCTCCAGAGAAAGAACCGATGGAGTCTGAATGCAGATTGAAGCATACTTTTTCTTTATTTTTCTTGGAGTTTTTATGTCTGTTTTTTTCTTTCACAGTATGACTAACATGGAAATATGTTTTCATGACTGCATATGTATAATATAGCAAATTGCTTGCCTTCTCAATGAAGGGGGCAGGGGAGGAAAAGGAGAGAATTTAGAACTCAAAAATTTTTAAAAAATAAATGTTAAAATTTTTTTACATGTAATTAGGTGAAAATAAAATATTAAAATTTAAAAATAAATAAAAGTTAGTACTTAAAAATCCCTTGCCCAATCTACAAGAGAACAGCTAAATGTTAAATGCTAAATGTTAAGAATTGTCTTCACATGTAATTAGGGAAAAATAAAATATTAAAGTTTAAAATTAAATAAAAATTAATACCTAAAAAATCCTATGCCCAATCTACAAGGGAACAGCTAAATAAGCTGTGATCTATGAATGTTAGGATATTACTATACTCTAGGAAATAATTAATATGACATGCAGAGAAGTATAGGAAGACATATCTGAACTGATGCAAAGTAAAGCAAATAGAAACAGGAAAAAGAATATTCACAATGACCATAACAACATAAATGAAAAGAACAAAGTTTCTTCCAGAGCCTTGGACTTGTGCCTCTGGGAAGCTGAGCTCTGATAGAAGAGCTTTCACCTCATGTTGCCTGACACTATGTCTCTACGTCACTTACTGTCTTCATGTGATGTGGCCTGCACTTCAGCCGCCATCCTCATCTCTCCCGCCAGAACCTTGGATTTGGTCTCTAGGCAGTCAGGCTTTGATAGATTATTTTTCATCCTAGTTTGTAATGAACCAGGCTTCCATGCTATTTCTCAGCCATTTCTACACCATGTATGAAACCCCACCTTTCCAGCTTCTCCATTAGAATGTAAGCTCCTTGCAGAGAAGTACTATCTTACTTGCTTGTATTTGTATTCTGAATCCTTAACATAATGCCCAGCAAATAGTAAATACTTACTAGTTTATGT
This sequence comes from Phalanger gymnotis, assembly GCA_028646595.1. Taxonomy (NCBI): domain Eukaryota; kingdom Metazoa; phylum Chordata; class Mammalia; order Diprotodontia; family Phalangeridae; genus Phalanger; species Phalanger gymnotis. The sequence continues at coordinate 160,323,479 of CM053625.1, read as the reverse complement.
CTATCATACTTTACCAAGAACAAAATGATTAAAACCAAATGCTATGGAATTAAACCCCTCCTGAATCATTGCCTTGTCATGGTGAAGGGGCCTGAGTATCTCAATGAAACTATGAGCTATGATGCACAGGGTTAACCAAGACAGACAGGCCATAGTAGAGAGTTCAGACAAAAGGTTATTCACTGGAGAAGAAAATGGCAAACCACTCCAGCATCTTTGCCAAGAAAACCCAAAGGCCAGTATTAAAATATTAAAATATGACATCGCAATGGCATGCCATGGCCCACAGGGTCACAAAGGGTTGCACACGACTGAACAACAACAATGAAATTAAAATTACCAAGTTTTGGTCCCAAAAAAGAACCATGAGAAGATGCTTCCAACTAGCACAATGTAGGTGATATAAAAAATAGATATCAACAATGGATTTTTAAAAATAAAATAAAAAAATATTTGCAAGGCTCTTCTTTATAAAGCATTACCCAAATTGTCTCCCAGGACTCCAGTACTTCCTCTCCCCATTGTCTATTCTTCCCATATGATTAAAGGGGCCATTCATTGATTAACTTCTTAAAGAGGCCTACTCACTGAATGGGTGTTACCTCACTCACACCAGAGTGAGCACCAGAAAAGACCTTAGCCTAAAAGGGCCGGGGTCTCCCAATGCATCCTGGGCCATCTCCAATCGTCCTGGTGAATATCAGGCCACTGGACCCAGATGGCTCTGGAGGAGAAAGTGAGGCTGGTGACCTTGCACAGCCCTCCCTCACTCAAATCAAAGTCAACTGCAAGTCATGTCATCACTTCCCTGATGTCATGGTCCTCTTCGAGAACAAAGGACAAACACAACAACAATTCTTCTCACATCCACAAATTCATAATACATGTGTCTATGGGATCTTGGAGTGGGGGGGTGGGTGGCTGAGTTAAAATATAAGCTCTGAATTTACTAGTTGTGTGATTTTGGGTAAATATTTAAACCCTCTGAGTATCAATTTCCCCTTCTGTTAAATGAGGATAATAAATGCCTACCTTTCCTACCAACCTCACAGGGTCATGGTGCTTTTTAAGCCTGGAAGTGTTATATGTTATATGGCCCTGGAGTCAGGAGGACCTGAGTTCAAATGTGACCTCAGACACTTGACAAACTTACTAGCTGTGTGACCTTGGGGCAAGTCACTTAACCCCAATTGCCCTGCTTTCCCCCCTCCAAAAAACAAACAAAAAAATTGTTGCTATAGTTTTATAAAACAGCAATAGATTATTTATTCTTGTGTTTACTATAGCTCCCCAGAAGATCTACTCCTCAGCCTCCCACTATAATCCAGAGCTCCTGAGACCTGTAGAGTTCTGCCTCTTCCTCACTGGAAACACAGATGCCAGCCCTTTAGGGCCTGTACTCAGAGACAGAGATCATACAGTCTCTGCCTAGGGATCATTCATTACAGCCCTGTTTTATAGGGCTGTTTGTGCTGATTTCTTTGTCCCTGCATGTCTTTATCCACCTCTTAGAGCCTGAACTCTCCTGCTTTCTTAGAATCCTACTTTCTGCTCCTTTCTCTTCTTCTGCATATTTCTATCTAGATATAAAGCAAGATGGTTCATGAGGAAATTGTACTGGAGAGGGTCCTGGAAGACATTTCTGACTCTGGTACTTACTAGCAGCTGTGTAACATTAGGCAAGTCACTTAACCTCTCTTTATTTCAATTTCCTCATCAGCAAGAGAGGGCATTGGACTAGATGATCTCCTAAATTCCCTATCAGAATACAGTATGATGTTCATAAAACTACGTTTCTATATTCATGAGCTCTTTCATTCCTTTATTTTTATACAACATTTACTTTAAATTTTTTTCATTCTTTTAAATATTTTTTAACATTGGGGAGGGAGGGAGGGAAGAAAATCTAGAACCCAAAATTATGTAGAACTGTTTGTTGCAATCTAAAAATAAAAAAAAAATATTTTTTAACATTATCTATATTTCCCAATCTATCTGTCCTTCCCTCCTCTGGGAAGTAATCCTTTATATAAAAAAGGAATAACAAATAGAGGAAAAAATTCAGTAAAATTAACCAACAAATCAAAAAAAGTGAGATATTATAGGAAGTGTTCTATACCCATAGTCCTCCACATCTATATAGAATTAAGCGGAGGTGCCATGTTATGAGCCCTTTTCTATACCCAAAGACATCTTGATGTTCTTGACATCTGTCGAGCCAAAACTCTCATTCTTGGTCACTCTTGGACTGCCATGGCCTGCTATCGCCCAACATAACCTCAGAGTTATCCTTAACTTTCCCATCTCCCTCATCTCCCATATCCAATACTTTATTTATCAAGTCTTATTTCCTCTTACCCATCCCCTTCTCTTCACTCACACATATATGGTCCTAGTTCAGTCTTTCATTGTCTCTCACCCAGACTGTAAGAACCTATCAGTAATCTAATTGGAACCTAGGTTCAAATCCCTGCTCTTCTACTGACTAGCCTAAGCTTGCTTAGTATCATTTGTATGTGAGGCAGAGAATTATAATAATAACTATTGACTTTGCAGGCTGATTATAAGGATCAAGGGATGCAATGTATATAAAGTGCTTAGCAAATCTTAAAGTGTTTTATAAATGTCAGCTACTGACATTAGCGATACTCAAGTAAAATAATGTACACAAAATGCTTTGTTAACTTTAAAACCATATGGATCCCTAGCTGCTATGTATGAATGTCAAAACATTTATGCACAGGTAGTTTCCAGACAAAGAATGAAGAGGGAGAAAAGGGTTTCATTAGCAGTTAGAGAGAAAAATACAGAAAAATTCCTTCTGCTGGTTGGAGGGAAAGTAAAAAATGGAATTCTACAGCTCCCAGGTAGAATGTCTATGGTTTTCCCCATAGAGAAAACCTAGAAAGGTCATTGTGCAGGAAGCTGGAGAGAGAGAGATACCGAAATGTTGCCTTTGCTGGCAATTTCTTCCTTGTGGTAGTCAAATGAGGGAGAGATTAAAGAAGAGCAGAATTGAGGCTAGAAAATCTGGTAAGGCTACTTTAATGCTAAAAAAAACCTGCAAAGCTAGGAGTGGTCAGAACAAATTGCTTGAAGCTGGGCTGGGGTGAGGGTGGGGTGTTAGGAAGATTTTTAATACAAAGTTAACTAGGAGAGTGAAAATAAGTCTTTTTTTTTTTAAGAAAAAGAGAGAAATTACTAAAAATGACAAATAGAGGTAGGCTATGTCCTAGATAAAGAGATAACTTAGCCTTCTGAGTTTGTTTCTTTTAAAAATCTGCCCTAAATATAATCATTAAACTCCTAAGTTCAAATCTGGCCTCACTTACTAGCTGTGTGACCTTGAATTAGTCATTTAATAGTGTTTGCCTCAGTTTCCTCATCCATAAAATGAGCTGGAGAAAGAAATGGCAAACCACTCCAGTATCTCTGCCAAGAAAACCCCAAATGGGGTCACAGGGAGTCAGATGCAATGACAGAACAACATCATTTTCAGGCTCCGGGCTAAGCACTTTATAAATATCTCATTGGATATAAATTATCTCAGTTGATTCTTGCAACAGTCCTGTGGGGTAAGGCACTATTGTGTTCTCCATTCTACAGTTGAGGAAACTGAAGCAAACTTAGCTTAAGTGACCTGCCCATGGTCACACAGGTCATGAGTGTCCAAGGTCACATTTGAACTCTGGTCTTCCTGACTTCATGCCAGAACTCTATCTACCCACCGTGCCACCTAGCTACATAATATGAACTCAAGAGCAGCGGGCCAAGGATTAGAGATCCCTATACTAGGTGATCTTCACGGTCCTTTCCACCTTGGATTCTGTTCTAAATATGAATTATCAGTATGTTCCTTCACAATCAAAGAAACCCCCCTCACCCACTATAACGCCAGTGAGATATCTACGGTGCTTACAGCAGCTATGAATATGCCGGTGCAGTTCTGAATCACAAAATATAACAGACTCTCCACATGGAAGACAGAACCAAAACATTTATCCAAACAGCAGAAAGCCAAATCCATCATAGCAACAAAGACATCTATACACGGTAACAATGTAGGGGGAGCCCCCGTTCCCAAATCTTCTCTCTGCTTGGGCCTTCCCACAAACCAGCTCCCTTAAGCAAAATCACTCCCTCTCTCACTCGCATTTAGCTGCTTTGCTTCCTCTCTCTTTCCCAGCTCTAACTGCTCTTGCCAACGTCCTCTCAGCTCTGCTCCACCCTTCCCGCTCCTCCCACCACATGTGACTTAGGCTTCTGTGTGATCCAGGCAGGTCACATGGGCCTATTAATGGATGGGAAGATCCTCAAATTTACCCTTATCTCTGTCGAGGGCAGGGATTATTTATTTCATTTTTGACTTTGTATTCCTAGTGCCTGGCACAGCGTCTGGCATACAGTCAGTGGTTAATATATGCTTGTTGAATGATTATTATCGATGAGTATTTTATGTGAGGGAAGTCATTAGATGGGCCAAGGACATAAGACCTTGCCTGCAGGTTTAACGTGAGCGTGTGTGCATGTGTGTAATGTAGCCTTACCAGCATTTGGTGGTCAATTTATTGACCACTTGCCCTTTATCCTACTTAATTTCCTCAATCATCAGCTCTCTCAAGTACAATCTCCACCCCTAATTCTTACTCATTTACCCCATCTATTACTGAATGAAGTAGATTAATTACTTGTCACAGGCAAAATAACACAGCTTGGTTTGATGGAAAGAGTACTTGATTTGGGGTCCACTTTGACTTTGGTTCAAATCCTTTCTCTGCCACTTACTGCCTCTCTGACCTTGGGCAACTCCCTCAACCTTTCTAGACCTTAGTTTCCTCATCTGTTAGATTAGATGACATCCTTGGACCCTTTGAGGTCTAAACTTATGATCTGCTGTTAGATGGCTAACAGCTCTTCTACAGCTGTTCTACAGTTGAAACATGAATTAAGCAAAATTTAATCAGAAATCTTCCAAGCTTTTTATATGCGATATGTGGTTGTAGTTCAGTTGTTTTTCAGTCATGTCCAACTCTTCATGACCCTATTTGGGGTTTTCTTCGCAAAAAAAAATACTGGAGTGTTTTTCTTCTCCAGCTTATTTTATAGGTGAGGAAACTGGGGCAAACCAGGTTAAATTATGTGCCCAGGGTCACACAGCTACTAAGTGTCTGTAGAGCAAAACAAAGACATAGCAATGGTAGTGATAGAAGTTGAGTAAGAGAATCTTTCTCTTTTGTTTTGGCGGGGGGAAGATGGGGCAATTGGGGTTAAGTGACTTGCCCAAGGTCACACACCTAGCAAGTGTGTCAAGTGTCTGAGGTCACATTTGAATTCAGGTCCTCCTAACTCCAGGGCCAGTGCCGTACTCACTGCACCACACACCTGCCCCTGAGTAAGAGAATCTTAAAACAAACTTGATCCAGCCCCAACCTCCCCTGCCTCATTTGAAAGATGGGTGAACAGAGAAATGGAGTGACTTGTCCAGGTTGTTCATGTCAGAGCCGGAACTAAAATCTAGCTCTCCTAACTGTAAGTAGAATTTTTTTTCTGCTATGTTGTCTTAAGTATATATATTTCAAGGTACATGTGGACACACTGTCTCATGAACACTCATTTATTTAACTTCAGAAAGGATGGGCCGGGTATCACTTCCCCCATGTTATTATGGACAAGGAGAAACACGACTTCCTTTAAGTCCAGCTAAAATTCCACAATCCCGGATTGTAAACCCCTTGAAGGCAGAGATTCTCTTTTGTCTCTTTTTGGATCCCTAGCACTTAGCCTGGCACATAGTAGGCAATTAATAAATGTTGATTGATTGGTTTAGGGTTAGAGAATGAAGAATTGAACTTAGTGATCCAGATACCCAAGAAAAGTTTGTTTTTTTTTTAAAAGAAATCTGAGTGCCCTGCTCCTTACCTTTCATGGTGGCTAGGATACCCAAATAGGCCCTCCCCTCCCCACCCCTTCCCCCACCTCCTTCAGACTCTGCTTACCGAATTTGTGCCTAGGATCTGCAGATTGGGTTTCTCAGACTCCAACAGCTTGGCCACCATCTTGAGGAAGCTTTCTACAAAGAGATTGATGCTCTGACAATGGCAAGCCATAAGCAACTGGTCCAGAGCCTCCATTGCAATGCACACATAGCTGGGGAAAAGAAACATTACGGATATTATTGCAGTCTAGATGCTCTGTTCAATGCCTCAATAGACTTCATCCTAGTCTTGGAAGCCTGAGGCAGCTCCTGGGAGACAATAGGCTCAGGTCTTCCCATTCCAACTCCAGTGAATGAGACATACTATTTGATAAGGATACCTACGGGACAGGAGACAAAAACATGTAACCCTGAATGTCTTCCAAGGTCATTCAGTACCTTAAGACTAACACCCCCATTTCTTTCAGTCATCATATGACATTCACCCGATGCTCTTCACCATCCTGACTGCCCTCCATCAGTTTATCTATACCCTTCCTAAACTATGGCACCCAGAACTGAACACTATACTTCAGATGAGACCTGACAAAGGGACTTTCAACTCCTCATTACTGGAATCAGAGGTTAGAGTACAGAAGGGTTTAAAGAGATGATGTATATGGCCTTTCATCTTTCAGGTGTGTACAATTCTTCATACCCCCTTTTTTGGGGGGGTGGTTCTTGGCAAAGATATTGGAGTGGTTTGTCATTTCTTTCTCCAGCTCATTTGACAGATGAGGAACTGAGGCAAACAGGGTTAAGTAACTTGCCCAGGGTCACACAGCTAATGAGTGTATGAGGCCAAATCTGAACCCAGGAAGATGAATCTTCTTGACTCTGGGCCCAGTACTCTATCCACTGCACCACCTAGCTGTCCATGACATGGTCTAGCTCCCTATCAGGTAAGTCAAATATTATTGCCATTTTACAGATAATATAACTGAGGCCCAGAGATGTTCAAGTTTCCTACAATCCTAAATGCGGCACCTAAGGTCACATGGCTAGCAAACTATTTGGAGGTATAGACTAGAATTCAGGTCTCTTGACTTTTAGTGCAATCCTCTTTCCCCTGTATTGATTCACTAGCAGACTGATAGAAGTACTTAATCATCAAGGCAAGACCTAGCTATCAACCATACTCTTCCTCCCTCTCCTAGTCTTTCTTTATAATAACCCAGAAACCTCTTCACCCAGTAAGTTTACTTCACCTCACAGACTTCACATATTGGGCGTACCCTCCAGCCCTGGGGACTCTCTCTCTAGGAACCTTCACTTTAAGGAGGCCCTCCAGGCCAGCATGTCCTCATTCCTCTCTAAGCTGCAGCTAACTCACTAGATTTTCTCTACACTGCCCCGAATCAGGTAATTTCACCTCCGCCACCATCCCCTTTTCAGTTTTCTTTTATGCATTATCTCTCCCCCACCCCAATTAGAATGGAAGCTCTTTGAGGGTAGAAACTCTTTCTTTTTGCTTGTATTTGTATTTCCAGAGCTTAGCATAATGCCCAGCACAAGTGTTTAAGAAATGTTTGTCAATTTGTTGACTTGGGGAAATATCAGAAATACAGAATCCATGCCAGATAAAGAGTGTATATTTATAGATATTTACATTTATATGGCACTTTAAAGTTTGCTAAGCACCATCTATTATCTCACAACAATCCTATGTGGAAACTACTATAAGTCTTATTATTCCCATCTTACAGATGAAGACTAGGAGGCTCCAAGAGTTTGAGTGACCCACTTAATCCAATAAATATTTATTAAGTACCTACTATGTGCCAAGCAGAGGCATCTAGATGGCTCAGAGGATAGAGCACTGAACCTGGAGTCAGGAAAACCTGAGTTTAAATTCATCCTCACAGATACTTACTAGCTGTGTGACCTTGGGCAAGTCATTGAATCTTCAGGTTCCTCTAGTATAAAGTGGGGGTAACAATAATACCTACCTCTTAGGGCTATTGTGAAGATTAAATAAGATAACATTTGTTTCAGTGGTGTCCAATTCTTCCCCCATTCCTGTGCTTAGTCCAAGACCTAGCACATAGTAGGTGCTATTCAAATGTTTACTCCCTTCTCCTTTCCTCTTCCCCATTCGCTTAAGTATAGAGCCCAAGGTGACAGGTAATTAATAGCATGGCTAGTATTTGTATCCATGTCTTCTGTCTCCAAATCCAGATATTTTAGGGACAGGGAAGCTTTCATACTGTTCTACCCAATTCAGCCACTCTATTTTTAAAATTAAGGGGAAAAAGCACATGTATTTCTTCTGCAACACTTGGAAAGAGGGAGAAATGAGGAGAAAGGAAGAATAGGAAATTACAGGATCAAAGGCTCCTAGCTCTAGAACTGAGAGGGCCCTCAGAGGCTGTCTAATCCAATTTGTTTATTTTACAGATGAGGAAACAAGCCCAGAAGCATTAAGTGACTTGCCCAAAGCTGTAAAGAGGGTAGCTACAGAGAGTGGTGAGGTGGATAGAACACTACTCTTGGAGTCTGGAGGTCCATAGTTTAAATCCAGCCTCAGAAGCTTCCTAGCTGTGTGATTCTGGGAGAATCACTTACCCCTGTTTGCCTCAGTTTCCTCACCTGTAAAATGAGCCGGAGAAGGAAATGGCAAAACACTCTTTGTCGAGAAAACTCCGTGGACAGAGGCCCGCAGGGTCACAAAGCATTGGATACAACTGAACATAAAGGTAGTAAGTGGCAAAGCCAGGAATTGAATCCAGGTCCTCTGACTTGAGGGCCACTGATCTTTCCACTGTGCCTTCCTTTGATGTGTTCCCAATTAGTTCCTAAAACCTACAGATGAGGAGAAAACTCGTCATCTACAAGACCTCATTCTTCCCAGGTTCTCCAGTTTCAGTTTTCTTCAAATCTACGATGCAATGCTTTTCTGGCTCTGTTTCCCATATCTATATTTCTCTGTCTCATCAAGGACTGAGAGATGTGGTCAAGCAGTCAGTGACAGGAGGCAGCATGGTGCAGACACAAGCTTGGGAAAGGGGGAGTTTGCACCCCTGGGACTTCCTTCCCTATTCCTGGAATTCCTACTACATTCCAGGCTCTTTGGTAGACACTGGAGATAGGAAGGCAACAAGCTTATTGGGGAATATGAGACATGCTCATTTAAGTGGATCCAAAATATGTAAAAAATAATACACGGTCTTTAGTAAAGACCCATATGATGATCATGTGGATTTTCAAAGCAACCAGATTCAAATAATTCAATTCACTTAAATCCCTGTTTCCTAGCACTGGCACCTGCCATGGCTACCTCTCTCTTGCCCCCATCCCCAATCTCTGGAAGCTCAAGCACCACATTCTACAGGAAGCCCGTCCTGCTGCTGGTGCCCTCCTTCCCTCAAGGGCATCATATTTAATTGTTGCTTAGTCATTGTTTTCAGTAGTGTACAATTCTCCATAACCTCATTTGGTGCTTTCTTGGCAAAGATACTGGAGCGGTTTCCCATTTCCTTTTTCAGCTCACTTTACACATGAGGAAATTGTGGCAAACAGAGTTAAGTGACTTGCCCAGGGTCACAAAGCTAGCGTCTGAGGATGGATTTGAACTCAGGTCTTCTTGACTCCAGGGCCAGCGCTCTATCCACTGTGCTATCTCGCTGCCCAATTTAGGCAGCTGCCATCTGTAAAATCAAGTAATTCCTAACCTTCCTCTGAAGAACCAGAGTAAAGGGCACCCTCAAAGAAATGTATCATGATAAAAGGGGTGGGGAACCAGCAGCCTCCAGGTCACATGTGGCCTTCCTTGGGTGCAGTCTTCTGACTGAGTCCAAGTTTTACAAAACAAATCTTTTTTACTAAAGGTATTTGTTCTGTGAGGTTTGAATTCAGTCAAAGGGCCACACTTGAGGACCTAGAGGCCATAGGTTTCCCACCCCTGGGCTAGTCATTTGTCAAGAGGAAGGGCTAATCTGTGTCCTTTTGGTATGCTTGTGATGTTAAGAAAAATCAAGGAAAGCTCCCAGAATCCTGGGTAGATTTTTCTATATTCAGCTTCTGGAAGGGCATGAACAAGAGTCCTAGAGGGTAGGCAGATATGGATGGGTTGTATTCTTCCCCTCTGCATCCTCAACGGGAACATTTACACTGTTTTGATCACAGAGGCATAGAGGCACTAAGATTCACACAGCAATCAAAGAAATTCTAGGCTAACATTGAATGGAATGGAGGAAGCATCCAGGTACAATTTGATTTCTTCATCTCACAGTCACACCTCTAGCTTGGAGGGCTCCTTGAGGGCCATGTGAGGCTTGTTTAATTTTTGTCTTCATATCCTCAGATCCTTGCATAAGCCTGGTCCACAGTATAGGAGGTGATTAATAAATGCTTGTTGATTGGTTAATTATTGACTAGTACTCAATTTAACCCTACGTTTCCCTGCTGAGTGCTCAGTAGAAAACTCATCTTTCTTCTTGTTAGCCCCTTTTCCAGGCAAAACGCTTGGCAGGCAGGCAGGCAGGCAGAGGAAGTTCAAGCAAAGCTAGCCTAGCCAGCCCTGCCCCTTAGGCTGAATCCTCCAGGGTTTTAAACTGTCTGCCTCAGTTTCCTGATCCATAAAAAGAGGACAATAAGATCATCAATCCCCCAGGGTTGTTGTGAAGATGAAATAATATTTGTAAAGCATTTTGCTATATAAATGCTACCATCATCATCATCATTATTCTCCTGTGGGTCAGGGTCTTCATATTTCACATTTCTTGGATCCTGGGCAAAGGAATGGGTTGTGGGAATCTTGATGACATCTAAAAGGGGTTCTTAATCTTTTTGTGTACTCTGGATCCTTTGGGAGTCTGGTGAAGCCCTTTCTCAGAATAGCATTTTTAAATACATGGGATTACCAGACAAAATGAGAAGGAAATCGGGAATCTTGGGGGGAAATTCTACAGCAAGTTTCTTTGATAAAAGCTTCATTTCTCAAACACATAGGGAACTGAACTAACTGTATAAAAACAAGAACTATTCCCAATTGCTGAATGGTTGAATGATATGAATAGGCAGTTTTCAGAAGAAGAAATCAATGTTATCAATAGTCGTATTAAAATGCTCTAAATCACTAATAATGAGAGAAATGTTCATTAAAACAGCTCTGAGATACCACCTCACACCCACTAGATTGGCTAACACAACAGAAAAGGAAAGTGACAAATGCTGGAGGGGATGTGGAAAAACAGGTACAATAATGCACTGCTGGTGGAGCTGTGAACTGGTCTAATTGTTCTGGAGAACAATTTGGGACTATGCCCAAAGGGCTATAAAACTGTTCATATAACTTTGACTGAACAATAATGCTACTAGGTACGTACACCGAGTATTTAAAAAAAAAAAGGAAAATGACTCATTATTTACAAAAATATTTCTAGGAGCTCTTTTCGTGATGGTGAAGAATTGGAAACTGAGGGGATTTACATCAATTTGGGGTTGGCTGAACAAGTTATGGTTCATGATTGTAATGGAATACCATTGTGCTTTAAGAAATGATGGGCAGGATGATTTCAGAAAAACTAGCAAAGACTTACATGAGCCAATGCAAAGTGAAGAGAGCAGAATATTATACCCAGGAACAGCAATCCTATAATGATAATCAACTATGAAAGACTTAGCTGCTCTGACTGATACAATTACACAAGACAGTCCTGAAAGATTCATGATGGAAAATATTATAAAATAATCAAAAATAAATGTTACAAAATTATAAAGAATGGTAATGGCCTCCAAGAGGAGATATAAGAGGACACCCCCTACCTCATTCTTTTGCAGAGGTGGGGACGTTCACAAGGGTGGTACATTGTATATATTTTCAGACTTTTTTCTACATACTGATGAGTTTTTTTTCCCTCTAAAAATATTATTTGTTACATGGGAAGTCTCTCTGGGAAGGAGGAAGGCAAGGAATACTATAAGAAATTTTGGTGACATAAAAAAAACCCTAACAAATATCAGCAAAAATTTATTTATCTCTGAGTATAAGGTGCTCAGTAGTTAGCCCTCAAACAGTATGTGGACAGACTCAACCTACTAAATATTAAATACTACAAGTATTCCTTTTAGTAATTACTAAATTTTAGTAATTTATGCTAGATTTAGTATACTAATTTAATACTAAATTTGCTATTACTGCCATTTCTTGGCCTGTGGCTATTAGATTACACAGTTAGGCTCTTACAGAATAATAGGAAAGATATGAATACAGACAGTCCTGGACTCTGGCTGCTTTGTATTTCTTCCCATGGAATATATCTTCCTTCCCGTCCGTCCCCCACCTCCTGCCTTTAATTTATTATAGGCTGCCTAATGCACCTGCGCTTCACTATATATTCCAATTTCCACATAGAATGTAGAAACAGGTGCCCTCACTGCTGTCTGCAGCAGTCACTGCTCACTGAAGCCAGGCAGTGACTCAGGGAGGCAGCAGGAGTGGGGAGGAGGTACCTCTGCTGACTGGTCATTAGAAAGCCTTGAATCTTTGGTCCATCCAATCAGCTACTGAACATCTCATATTATCACTACCAAAGGAATGAGCCTTAACTTTTGACCTTTCTTATTCAAGGCTGCCCTTGAACTTTGGGTAGGAAAGCAAAGGGAAGAACAGAGAAAAGATGGCAAAGAGAACCAAGACTAAGTAGATTCATCTTCTCCAAATATTCATAACTCAAGTCCCTGGTGGGGAAGGAAAGGGGACTTCAAATACTTGGACATCTGAAAGGCAATGTTTTAAAAGTTTCATTGATGTCTTTTGTTTTTATATCACAAGTCATTTCTGGAAGTAACTCACTCCCTTACCCTCACTACCAAACTGAACACTCCCTTGTTGGGATTCTTTTTGGACCACATCTATGATTTCATTAGTATAGAGAACTGCTATCATGAAAACTTCCTTCACCAATGCAAGTCAACATTTGTTTTTCAATATGTAGTCTGAGAGACTTGCCTAGGGTCAGAATCAGGAAGGGAACTTAGGTCTTCCTGACTCTAAAGTAGGCTTTCAGTTACTCCTTGGCTGCCACCACAAATATTGTTTTCCCCCCAACAACCAACCTCAATAACATTGCTCTTGACATCAAATGAATGGTTTTGAATTGTCAGAAATAATTATTAATGACCAATGATTTAAGGAGATCCACAGTTCCCCCCTTTCTAAAGTCCCGATTGCAAAAGTTCAGTCTCTTGAAGGACATCGGTGATGGTGAGCTTGGAGTAACTTTCAGATCCCACCCAGGTAGGGAAGCCATTATTCTCTAGTCAAGTTTGGATGGGAATAAATTCTTTGAATGAATTTCCCAAGCCTGGGAGTTGGGGTGGGGGTCATCTGGGTATAGCGATAGTCTCTCTTTGACCTGAGGCACTCTCTGTCCCTCATTATAATATTCATTCTCTCATTAACTGTTAACCAATCAAAGTTGATTGCCACCTTTGGTTAACACCCCTCTTCCAAGGAGTATATAAGCCACAAGCCCGCAGCCAATCCATGATTGTCTTTGGCATTTGAGAGCGCCACTGGCTCTTTTCCCCAGAAGTTATGCCTCTTGAACTTTTTAAACATCACAGAATACCTTTACTTGGGATAAGGAAATTTATAGGCAACAAAAAAAAATTAAGGCATTGGTTCAAGATTCCCTGGGTAGGTTTTTTTTTTTTTAAGAGATCTGGGCCATCTGAATCATCCCCCAGAGTCCTCATAAATTTAAAGAAGGCAAGGAAAATTATTGTTAATTAAATGTTGAATGCTTACACTAGCTAGCATGCTGTCGCTTTTCTTTATGTATTCTAAGTACGCTTTACAACACATCAGGGTCCCTCATATAATCAATACATATCCACATTTATGCCCATTTTATTAGACTGGGAGTACAAATGTACTCTTTTAAATGATAATTAGGGTTTATAGTTGCTGTATCTTTGCATTTATGTTGGTTGTATTCATGATTTATTTGATGCAGAAGCCTTAGTCATGAATGCAACCTCCAATTATAATAATGTTCCCGTGGAGAAATAGGATTTGATTTATGTTTTACTTTCTAGGAACCCACATTGGAACAAGATGGGAAGTACTTGTGCAAGTACAGTAATGTAAGGTAGGAAAAAAAGGAAAGGAAAGATAGGCATCAAGATTTGGGGACAGACACAGAGTTAGACACTCAGAGAGAGATAGGGAAAGAATGAACAGTATGGTGGAAAAAGAAGACTGATTTCCACTTAGGAAATTGGAAAATTCTGCTCCCCATTCACAAAATGGCCATTTGTATTTATTAAATTGATAACTCACTTAATTAAAGAGGGAGAACTTCCCTAAGAACTGTCACTCCAAGTGTACCTAGCAAAGACCCTATATGTCCAGCCCCAACTCCTTTGTCCAGGCTACTTATTCCATTCCCATCATCTTCATCTGTAGGGATACTGTCCCACTGGCCAATTTTGTGCTTGCCACCACCCCTACCACCACTGCTCTCCCTTCTTGTGCCCCAATCCTTAATTTTGCCAGCCGTGTCAAATTCTTACTTTCTTGAATCTTCCCAGTTTCCTCCATCCACTGGCAATGTTGAGTGAGATATACTCCTCTACATGCAGACTTAAAAAAAATCCTGAGCCCCTGTGTCATAGCGGGGAAGCAACAGCAATCAAAACATCTTAAAAAATTAAATATATTTTTTAAATTTATAATCACCTTTGTCTATGCTTCTTGCTAAGATTTAGATGAGTTGACTGAACTCCCAAGACAATCATATAAAGATGGAGCAGGTTTGATAGGGATGATAGTAAATTTGGGTCTGAATAGGCCACAGGTATTCTCAGTGAGAGCTATATACTTGGGGTGGGGAGGAATGCTAAATTAGGAAAACAGAAGACATCTTCTCTTTACGCTCAAGATCTGGTGATAGAAATAAACCCAAACCAATAGTTGACTAAAGAGATAGCTAACATGTCACCTGAATCCCAGGTCAGGCCCTGCTGGTATCTCTTTGATGAATAATTGAGAAGTATCTGATAATTTTCATAAAGTGTCCTCCTACTGTGGCTCTAACCATACTCTATTAAGAAATTAGTACTCTACCTCCTCACACTGCTTACCCATATCTATGGCGGCCCACATCACGGATAAGCCTTTCGGAGAGGTAGGCACCAATCCGGTCTAGCTTCTCTGGAGCTGAGAGGGCATAGAATGTCAGCTTCTCCATGTTGGTTTTCACGAGGCCATCCTATAAAGACACAGATAGTATGTGGTCATACTTACCATTCCTACACCTAGGAAAGTTCTTGAATCAAAATGTAAATAATAACGACCTAGATTCATTGAGCATACCACTGGGTGATAGACTGAAATATGACAGAACATCTCGCCACCTTAGCAATGACCTACAAAGTCTGGAAGAGGGTAAAGCAGTATAAAGAGAATATCATAATTCCTGGAGTCAAGACTGTGAAATGCATAACAATGAGACTACTTTAGAGGCTCTACCACTCCCCATTCTCACAACAGGAAGGTTTCTTCTGTTTCTGATCATTAACATACATGTGTTTATTTACTTATCTGTCCGTCTATCTATCCATTTATCCATCCATCTATCCATCTAGCCATCTACCTGTCTATCCAACTATCCATCCATCTATCTATCCATCTATCCATCCATCTGTGGATCTATCCATCCACTTATCTATCTATATATCTATCTATTCATAATTTCATGATCGATGCTGTAGGTCTAGAAGTAGGTGGATGATGAAGGATACCAAATACCTAATAGATGACAGTTTTAAAGCAAGAGTAGGTAGGATTGATCTCCTATCCCTACCCCTCCACCTCCAACATGCTGCATTTATTTCCTTTGCCCATCCTACAACCCTTGGCTTCCTCTCCATCGGTCAGGAAGCCTCTTGTCTGAATGGTAGGTTTTAAACATAGTGCTGGACTTGGAGTTAGGAAGACTTGCCTCTGACATTTACTAGGTCTGTGACCAAGGACAGGTCACTTAAAATAACATATAATATATTTAAATGCTTATTATGTACCAGGTACCAGGCTAACTTAAGCTCTCAGAGCTTCCTCATCTGTAAAATGGGAATTAAGAATAACTGTACAGTTGTTGTGAGGCTCAGATGGGATAACATAAAGCATTCTACAAATGTCATTCATTATTGTTAGTGGTGCTCTAATCTTATAACTATATAATTAGTGAGCAAGCTATTTCCATCCTCCCAACCAAAGGAAAAAATGAAAGTAGTACAGAGTTCCCACTACTCAAAAATCAGAATAAGTCAATGTGATAAATGCCACCCCCAAAGTTCACAAAAATAGTCCTATTTCTTACAGACCAGTGATTGGATTGTCTGTCTGGGTATGCTAAGAGATAAAGGGCCCTAAGGAGACACGCTGGCAAAAATAGAGATCTCCACCAAGTAGTCTTCCCAGACACAGGCTTGCTCTATTTTTCCAGAAGGATGAGGGGAGCCTCATACCAGCATCTGACAGAATGCCAGATATAAGCATTTGGGGGAAGCTAGGAACAGGTGGTAATGATACAGGGGATAGATTTGTTTTGTCCAACCCCAGAGGGCTGAACTAGGAAAAATGAGTGGAAGTTGGAGGCAGATTTTTGCCTTAATAAGGGGAAAATCTAGCGATGAGGTTTGCCAAATGGTCTGCCTGTCACATAATCAGAGCTAGATTACAACTTTTCAGGGATATTATAGAGGTGGATTCATGTAGGGGGATAGACTAGATCAGGGCTGGGAAACCTGTGACCTCAAGACCACATGTGGTCTTCTAGGTCCTTGGGTGTGGCCTGTTGACTGAGTCCGAATTTTACAGAACAAATCCTTTTATTAAGGGGATTTGTTCTGTGAAGTTTGGATTCAGTCAAAGGGCTGCACTTGAGGACCTAGAAGGCCACCGATTCCCCACCCAAGGACTAGATGAATTACAAAATCACAAAAGTATTAGACTTTGAAGAGACTTAAGTGGCTATTTAGCCCAACTCATCTCTGAATGGAATTCTCACAGTAACAAGCTGGCAAGAGGTCATCCACCCTTTGGTACAAGACTTCTAATGAGGAAGAATCCCCTTCCTCAGCCTCAGGCAGCCCACTTGACTTTCAGACAGCTCATGACTTCTGAGGTCCTTTCTAGCTTTGAGATTCTATGGGTCTGTGACAGGAAGGGAGGACAACCTACCTCTGGGTCTTCAGGGAAGATGTTGTCAACCAGTCTCTTGTATCGGGGGCGAAGGGCACCACAACAGCCACACACACCTGGAACGAGAACAAAAGAACCTTTGAGAAATGCTTCCCAGGCACTAAGGGCTGGGTGTTGGAGAACAGAGAAGTTCATGAATTAAAATCAATGCTAGCTCTGCCTTTCACATAGCCTACCCTGGCCCAAATACTTCCTGAATTTTTCACAATGCCAAGCTATTTGTTATTCTGGCCTCCGCCTCCCCTTTTAACCAGACAAGAAAAAAGACCTGAACCAGCGTAAGATGAACAGATGAGAAGGATGTTCTCAAGGTGAGCCAGGCCCCTAAGTAGAGTTCTGTTGGGGCTGGGCTCCTGCAAGTAGGATCTTTCACAAGCAATTCAAGCACCACCCCAAAATATAGCAGCAAAACATGCCCCAAATCTGGGACAGGGTTTTAAAACAAACTGTTCCACCCTTTCAGTACTCAAATGGATCTGCAGTCTTAGTGATTTCAGATGTTCCCTCCAAGGAAGAAGAGAGCAATCCATCTATGTCTGCCCATCCTATACAAATCCATAATTTCATCATAGGAAGTCCACCCAAGGTGCTGGAGACTTTCCTCACTTTCTTCTGACATCTGACTATCCACACAGAAAAAACTGAGTGGATGAAGAAAAAAAAATCATACAAAATTTTTATTCAACTTTGGGAATAAGGGTTTTGATTGAGAGGCTACCCACCTACTTGCTCCATTCAGACATTCATTCCCAATTTCTTCATATTCTTCCCATTTTTGCTTTAACTTTTCCTCTCCTGCCTCCAACAACAGCTTCCCCTTCCAAACTCTACATTTTATTAGACCAGTCTCATTAAGACAATTACTTTGTAAATGTTTGTTGAATCGAATTCACCAAAATGGTTGCTCAGAAGGGAATAATATTAGAAGGGAAAGCTTAGGTCTATTTTTGGTTGATTGGCAAGCATCATTAACATTTTTAGAAAAAGGGGAAAATGAAGTCTAAAATCTTAATGCAAGTTGGCTTTACCTCATTTTTTATATTATTATTGCTATTATTGTTGTAATAAATCCAACTTTCACAATAAGTACTAATGGGTGAGTAAATCTAAAAAAAACAATTACTTTGTAAATGATGATAAATTACAGATTAATAGTTATTAAAACTTGAAAATGTGTTGTTGGTGGAATTTTTGCTGTTTCAAAATAAAAGGATCTTCAAGTTGGAAGTGATCTCAGGTTAACCTCTCACCCCGCGTGGGAATCCCTTCTATGATATCACTGACATAGAGCCACTCAGCCTCTGCTTAACAGTTCCAACAAATAAAGGCCCCATATTAAAAAAAAATCCCACCCCACAGAGTCATACATTTAACACTAAAGTTACCTCAGAGGTCATCTTGCCCACCTTCTCTTTTTACAGAGTGGAAACTGAGGCCCAGAGAGGTTAAGAGACTTGCCTGAGGCCACACACTAGTCAACCAATTAAAGATTAATTTGAGTTATAAAGCTGCTCTTCTAAAATTCAATAGGATGATTAAACTTAGTATCCACTCACACATTAGTATGAATTACTTTTTTTTATCATGCTTGCAACAATAATAATATTAATAACAGCTAGCATTTATATAGTACCTATTATATGCCAAGCACTGTGATCAGTGCTTTACAAATATTATCTCATTTGATCCTCACAACAACCCAGAGACACAGGTACCATTATTATCCTCATTTTACAGTTGAGGAAACTGAGGAAAACAGAGGTTAAGTGACTTGTTCAAGGTCACACAGCTAGGAAGTGTCTAAGATCAAATTTGAACTCAGTTCTTCCTGCACTGTAAATTGCTGATAATACAGCAAAAGTCACATGGTGATCATGTTTCCTGATATTTAAATCAATACCTGAGGTCAAGGATAATAGTGAACCAGGAGTTTGGCTCAGAAGGTGAGTTTATTGGGTTCATGTTTCACTTCTATGGGCTGAAGTTTTGAAAAATCACTATCCTTGATAGGCTCAGTTTCCTCATTATAATATAGTCTCTGAGGTAATGTTCGTTTCTAAATCTATGATCCTATTGTCAAGTCCTGAAATAAATCAAACTCGTAAGTGGAGGAATAAGGTGTTTTTAATCACGATACCAGGGTCACAATCTGCCACCCCGGGGGATGTCCCATCAGGCGACTTACAGGAAAGTTCTTATACTTTTAGGAGAAAAGAGGGAGGGGGTCGTATTACATAGCGAGATGTCATCGCGATACCCCAGCTGCTCTTCAAAATCTGGGCAAGGAAATCCACTTCATTCGGTTTGGTTTTTTTTTATCCTTCATGATCTGACACCATAAATCCCAATGAGGGATGCAAGAACATAAAAAGCCATTTGGCAGCTGATTTGGCTCAAGCTGGCTTTGTTTACATGCAGGTCCCAGGGTGGGGACTTAGCTCAATGTAATGAAAAGTAAATGCCTCCAAGAGTAGGGATGCAAGGACATTACTAGAATTCTGACATTACTAGGATTGTTGAGAGGGAGTAGAAGATAATAGGTGATACTACATTTGATATTAACAATCTTTCTGTCACTATCATCATAGCTGTTGGAAAAGGAAGGCAGGCCCAGGTCAAATGGGGCATTTTGGACAAGCAGAAGCCAGTTTGGGGCACTGGCCACTTGTGATGCACAGAAGAAGCAAGAGCTAATTCCAGAAAGGGAGACACCATCTCCTGTCCAAAATGTGGCCCACAGCTGGCTTGAGGCCCATAGTACAATTTATGCGGAATGGCCTACCCGCATAGAAATTTACATAAATGCTTTAGTAAATGAAGCCAAAACCAAGCTACCCCAGAGCTCTCACTAAAATGGCAAATCAAAATATATGGTCTATTGTTTCAATAAAAACCTAAGATTGGACAGCCCTGTCCTAGACAATATGTGGCAATTTTACCATAGCAGCTACTGAGCCCTTAAAAATTATCCCCTGTGATATTATTTTCAGCATTCATGCCACAGAATACCAATGCCTGAGTTAAAATATCGGGACTAGTTTGGAAGTCTACAAATGTCAACTTCTCCAGTGCTACCCCTTTTTCCTAATCTGCATTGGTCTAACCTTTCCTGCACTGCCCTGGTTTTCCCCATCCTATCATTCCTTGTCCCCTAAGCTGGGAGGAGAAAGAAAAGCTAAAGGGAAAAAAGAAGAGAAAAAAAAAAGAAAAGAGAGGAGCAAGTTCTCTGTTCTGCCCTTCTCCCACTGCCTGTCTTCTTCTTTATCATTTCAGTATTCATTGATTTTCTTACTCCCAGAGACAGAGACTGACATAGCTGTCCTCCCGAGGGCTGAGAGTTTGCTCAGTTACCTTTTATTGTTTGATCTCACCTGCGAATGTGGAGGGTTTGCCTTACACAGCTCAATAGGCCCTGTGAGTTGTTCTGTATTGTTAATCCCTTGTGGGGGCCGGGGTCTGCTTTCTATTACCATATATAGTTTAGCTTCATCTCTCCACTAGACCTTCAGCAGGCGCTGTGAGTCTTCCCTTTGCATCCCTCCCCTCACTGAGCATAGCCATGGGCACAATAGGGATTCATTCATTTTTTCAGTTCATTTATAGCTTAGTAAATATTTCCCCAGTAACCAATCATTCAACAAATACTGATCAAGGACAGACTTCCCCTCTTGGGAGTTGACACAGGCTAGTGGTTGAGGCCAATTAGTGTGCCTGAGCAAAGAGCTTCCCCAGGAAAGAGGGACGGAATTCAAGTTGGGATCTAAGTGAAAGCACAACTCAGAAACCAGGCTGTGTCCGACATGGGAGTTTCTTGGAGACAGCAAAAGTCCAATGGGCTAAATGAAAGTGGGAGTAGGAGATAGACATGTCAGGACACCTCCTGATCTCCATGTTTGTTCACTTCTCTATCAAGGGTTGTCATCAAAAAGAACCAACCAGGTTATCACGGATGTCTGAAACACTCTTTCTCCTTCTTCCCTATTACTGAGTCAGTGGTTGTGTTGTCATGGAGGTAGCACGGTGTCAACGGACAGAGAATTGGCCTTGTTGGTGATCAGGAACACTTGGCTTTAATTAATTCCATCTCTTGGCTATGTGACCATAGACAAGTTATTTTACCTCTCAGTGTTCCCAGGCAACTCTCGCAAGGGTTTAAAAACCTTTTTTGTGTGTGTTATGGATCCCTTTTGACTATCTGGTGAAACCTATGGATCCTTTCTCAAAATGTTTTTAAATAGATAAGAAAACCAATTAAGTTGAAATAAAGATGTAATATTTTTTTTCCCATCCAAGTTTGTGGTCAGAGGACTCCATGTTAAGAATCTCTTCTTTAAAACTATAAGCAATAAGAAAGGACAAATGTACATTGGTAGAGGAATTCCCTAACTGAGCACTCCCTTCCATAGATAAAGTCAAAGGTCTGGTTAAAAGATACATACATTCATACATGTACGCATACATATATGTATACATATACGTAGAAGCATAGAGACAGACACAGAGACAGAGACCCTTAACTTCCTCAAATACTATGACTGTAGCAAGTCTCAGGAATCTGTAAGTATATCACCAGCATAGACTATTAACCTATTTTCCCAGTTGGTCTTGAAAAACTAACTTCATGATAATTTGAAAGACTGTAGGGTCATTGAACAAACTGAAAGATATCACCTGGTATTCAAAAAGGCCATACTGGGCTTAGGAGTCCATCTTCCACATGTTGTTTTTCCCCATCTGAAACATATTGAATGCTCCTGGGAGTTCCAATTTGATAAATAACCCAGTCCATCAGGTCAGGCTATATCAAGAGTAGGTGGTAGTCTTGGTCCCAGATGACATTGTTCAAGGTTCTAAGCTACTGGCAGTCCCATAATTTGTTTATCCTCACTTTTACAAACAGCAATAGGAAGAGAGAGGGCCAGATGGACTCTTTTTACTATCCGTAATACCCTGTTACAGTAATTGGGCAACTAGGTGGCACCGTGGATAGACTGCTGGGTTTGGATCAGGAAGACTTCAGTTTAAATCTGGCCTCAGACACTTACTAGCTGTGTGACCCTGGGCAAGTCACTTAACCATGTTTGCCTAAATCTCCTCATCTGTAAAATGAAGTAGAGAAGGAAATGGCAAACTGCTCCAGTATCTTTGCAAAGAAAACTCCAAAAATAGGGTCACAAAGAGTCAGACACAACTGAAACAACAAACAAGTTATAATAACTAGCCTGTTTTGAGCCTAGGGGGCAATCTAATAGCCCCTAAGAGCCACTCTTCTTCAGCTTTTAGGGAATTAATTTTAGAGGAAAAGTTCTAAGTTTAGTTACAATTTCTCTGAGTTCACAGCTAGGAAAATTCCTCCTGCTTAGGCAGAGATTGGACTCTCTTCTTAACCTTACATTCATATCTATTTCTAGTAAATCCCTGGCCTCTGTGGTTGAGACAAAATTCAATTTACTGGAAATATTTGAGTATAAAACCAAGCAAATTATATAATAGTGTCTTCAGATAGACAGGCAATGGGAGAGAAAGTTGGGGAAAGAGCTGTCCTCCGCCTGGGGCTTTATCTAGCCTGGGTCCTCTTCTCTAAGACGCCTGCAGAGCCAATGACACTCCTCCATGTCACCCTTTTCTACCACAGCACATTCTTTTCTCTGATCCCCAAAATGCCATGCCTGCTCCAGCCTTACAAATCCAGACCCTCAGAACCTCTCCCTCTGGTTTGGAGATAGCTTTTTCCTTTTATACAAATTCATTAGGGCGTGAGCCAGTTTCTCACACAAATGTTTTGATGTTATGACTTACCTAAGGTCACATAGATCCTCTGCCTCTAAAGTCAAGGGTCTTTCTACTACTACATCACACTGCTCTTAAAGAATTGCCTGGGGCACTAAGAGGTTAAATGCCTTGTCTATGGCCATACCACCAAGTAAGGATGTAGGGAGCTAGGATGTGAACCCAGACTTGCTGACTCCAAGGTTGTCTCTCATGAAGAGTGTAGGCTTGTAGATTTAGATTTGAAAGGACTTTACTGGTCATCTTGTCCAACCCTCTCATGTTACAGATAAGTAAACTGTGGCACAGAGATGTTAAGTTACTTGTCCAACATCACACAGGTAAATAGCAGAAAGAAGGATTTGAACTCAGATCTCTTTCCAATGCATGATTTTACTGAACTTTGTGTCCTGAAAAATGTATCAAGTACAGCGCACCTCGAAGTTTAAATCTGTTGCTTGAAAACTCTCACCTTTAGTTCCTTGCACTGTCAAATAAGTAAATTGGCAGCAATTCATTTATTTATCCTAAAAACATAGTCACTCATGCCAATCTCAATGCAGAGGCTCCCCAGCCTTGCTGTCTAGGAAACAGATGTTATAAATGAACAATTCTAATTTGGTGCAATAAAGGACTGCAGCTGGCATAGTGGGTTCAAAACTCACCTGTTATGATCCTGGGCAAGATCATTGCTCCCTCTGGGACTCAGTTTCCTCCTCTATAAAATGAAGGGATTGGACTAGATGACCTCTGAGGTCCCTTCTAAAATTAAATCCGTGAACTAGTTTTGACCCCCCCCCCACACACACATTTAATTTTAATCTCTAGATGGCTTACTGAGTTGCCTGTTTAAGCAATTTGTTAAGTGATCTGTCCAAGATCATGCTACCAGTATATTTTAGAGATAGGACTCGAACATGGATGTTCTTGACTGATAGGTCAGTAGCCTCTCCGTTAAACTTGCCATCCCATCATAGGTGTTCCTTGGTAACAAAGGCAGCAGCTGACCTCACTCACCTATGTCCTTCTTCCCCTGCTGAGGTAGAAGTATACCCCACCCCCCACAACCTTTCACTCAGCCACCAGCCTTTTCCATCTGCTCCATCCACTCTCTTGTTCACCTCCATTCCCTAGATAACTGAATTCCCTGTGGACTATATACTGACTTAGAAAACCACAAATTAACATTATCTGTGTTGTATTGTATTTTTATTTCTTTTGTTACACTTGACTTGTTCAGTTGTTTTTCCAGTCATGTCTGATTTTTTGTGACCCAATTTGGGGATTTTCTTGGCAAAGATACTAGAGTAGTTTGCCATTTCCTTCTGTAGCTCATTTTACAGATGAGGAAACTAAGGCAAACAGGGTTAAGTGACTTGCCCAGGATCACACTGCTAGTAAGCATCTGAGGCTGGATTTGAACTCATGAAGATAATAAGTCTTCCTTAATTCAAGCCCAGTGCTCTATCCACTGCGCCACCTAGCTGCCCTTCATTTTGCTACACATTTCCCAATTTTATTATAATTTGGTTCAGGTTGCACTCCAGAATTTTCCCAGCACTTGCCGCCTGGAGTTTGACACCTCTGTGCTAGAGAATATCTCTTTCCCTGTAGGTTACACCCCAAGTGAGCTTCCCCCATCTCCTCCCTCCACCCTTGAGGCAGGTAAATTTTTTTCCAGCATGGTTCTGCATAGTTTATTCCCAGTCACTCCCAATATTTGTGCTTCTTAAACTTGTACACCACAACATCCAGAAGAAATCAAACACAGTAGCATAGTATTGGAAAAACCCAAAGCCATTGACTACTGGAGGAAGAACTTACTATCTGACAAAAACTGCTGGGAAAAATGGAAAGTTTCCAGTTCCAAAAGCTGGAAGAGTAAAGCAATCCAAAAAAATCATATTTAGAATATCTCACACAATATATCACAATAAGCTCCAAGTGGATACATGAATAAGATCTAAAAGGTCAGACCATGAATAAATTAGAGAAGAGGAAATAACCTTTCACAGCTATGGATGGAGGGTAAGTTGACAAAATAAGGGAGAAAATCAAAACCAATAAAACAGACAATTTAATTACAGAAAATTTAAATGTTTTTGGACAAACAAAATCCATGCAGTTAAAATCAGAAGAGTTCATTGGGAAATAATCTTGACTGCAAATTTCCCTGTTGAAGGTCCAATAATCAAGCTATATAGGCAATTAATTCAAATATATAACAAGAGCCCTTCCCCAATAACTAAATGGTCAAAGGATATGAACAGGAAGTTTTCTAGAAAAGAAACGAGAGCAATCAACAACCAAATGAAAAAAAAATGCACCAAATCACTAAACAAAAAGGAGGGGATGCAAGTTAAAACAAGAACCATTATCATTGGTTCAATTTTAATTAATCGAATTAGAAGCATTAACTAAGGAACTATTATATGTAAGGCTTTGGGAATTGGAAGACAAAAAGTATAAGTCCCTGCCCTCCAGGAGCTTACATCTTGCTGATAATAACTTGATATTTATATAGTGGTCTAAAAGTGGCAAAGTACTTTATGTACATTAGGTACTTGAGCTTCATGACAACTCTCTAAGAAGATACTAGATTTTATTATTCCTATCTTATGGATAAAGAAACAGCCTCAGGCAGGTCAGGCAGCTTGCTCATAGTCACTGGGCAGTCAGTATCTGAGTTAGGATTTGCCCCCAGATCATAACTCCAGCTCTAGTGATCTTATCCACTATACCACACAGATGGTTTAGGTTTGTTCTCTTTCTAACCCAGCTCCTACCTTCTACAGAGAGTGGAGGGATGGGACCATCTCTCCACCTGATACTTTCCTTTATCATTGGTACATGTCTATTTTGCTTAGCCTAAAAGGGCCAGGGTCTCCCATTGCATCCTGGGTCATCTCCAGTCATCCTGATGAATATCTGGTCACTGGATACAGATGGCTCTGGAGGAGAAAGTGAGGCTGGTGACTTTGCACAGCCTTCCCTCACTCAAATCAAAGCCAACTGCAAGTCATGTCATCATTTCCCTGATTCTATGGTCCTCTTTGAAAACAAAGGACAAACACAACTGATTTGGCACCAAAACAGCATGATCTGACTAGCTACCAGACAGCGTGACCCTAATAATGGTGAAGCTCCATGCCATATTGCCAGTTCCCAGCAGAGAGTAACAGAGCCCCGAGAGCAGTAATTGTCTCAGACTCCTAAAGCTCCAGCAACACTGAAAGGTGTGTTTGAAAGTCTTAAGGTTACAAAACACTGGTCTATAAAGCTCTTGGATCTAACAGTCCTGCCATCATATAATGTCTAGGGCCTCCAGACTTCTTTCCATGTGGTTGTGTCTGGGAAGGGCCAGTACAGCCCAGGGACCATTATATCTGGCCCACCTTCACTTCCTGAGCAATTCATGTCATCTGGTCAGTCACTGACTCTTGCGTTCATTCGTCATAAATAAAGCACCCACAGTGCGCCAGAGATGTCAAATAATTAGCCCAAGGTCACATAGGTCAGAAATTGTTGTTTTCGTTTTTAGACTTGAAAGGGAATTTACAGGTCATCCAGCTCAATTTCCCAAAACTATGTTATAAAAGAGGAAGCTGGGGCCAGGAGGTATAGTGTGACCTGCCCAAGGTCACTCAAATTCTAGTTGTATTATGTTTTGATCTTTAAGATTGAAAGGGAATTCATAGATTATCTGGCCAAATTTTTCATTTTAGAGTTGAAGTGGGGGGAAGGGGTGCCTGAGAAAAATGAAGTGACTTGTCCAAGGTCACACAGCAAGTAGTAGAAGAGTAATTTCCACCAAGTCCTCTGGTTCCCAATCCAGCACTGTTTCTCTTTCCGCCATAACATGCTACCTTGGGTTCTTGGTTTTTTGTACTAACAGGACCGCTGCTTAAATTCCTGATTTCATAGCTATTCTGTTCACCATAGAGGTTAGATGGAGAAAGGACAAAGCCCTTTTATAAATATAGGTTTCAAAAGAAAATGCAGATGTGGGCTAATTGGCATTAATTCTTGGTATTTTGTACAAAGAGCTTTCATACTGAGGGTGAGCTTCAAAGAAAAATGAATGGCTAATTGACATCATGGTCACCCAGGTAACTATATCCTGATATATCACCAGGTTTGCAGATTTGCTTATCCAGTTTTCTCCATATTTTTGGTCTGACTTAGGAGAGGAGAGAAAATGGCCAAAGAGAGATTTTGGAAGCCTGCACAGGGTATATAAAGCCATCTGTTGCTGAATAGATTTCCTGGCTAGGTGATCAGAGTGAGCAGCAGGAGGTCATGAGGCAAATATACAGAAAAAAAAAGTCTTCTACCGTGAGAAGGCAAATATTTAGAAAAATTCTGACATTAAGACAAACTATTTCTGTTTAGCCCAAAGCACTGCTAAACTTTCATGTGCCTCGGAAGGCTTCTGACAATAACAAAAAAAAAAATTCAAAGTGAATTGTTAGCAAGGAATTGATTATCCTGGAAATTTAGCCCAATAGTAAAGTAAATCAAGCAGAGATTGAACAGAATTGATAATAGTAAAAGAAGGTAATCTGTGCTTATGTATTATTTATCTTCAAGTCTTGTTTCAAGAAACATTTGTCTTAACACTAATATACAATAATAAGCTATTTAATCAATATATATGTTATTATTTTAACAAAATCTTATGTTTGTTACATATTTGGCCCTTGTTGCACCTAACAGAATTGCAGGCCCAATGACTTCAGAGGGAAAAACTATACCCTCAAGGGGATATCCCTAACAGATTTAAAGAAATTTCAGTAACGGCAAATGTCATTGAGGGTTCTCCACAGCACTAGGAACAACCTTAATTATAGGTTTTAATAAGTCTAAAGGGACAGCATATGATGAAATCTAAGTTTCCCCAATATTAACTCACCTGAGTAGGAAAAACCCAAGCTAGTGGGAATAAGCCTGTGAGAAGACCTTTGCCAGTCATGTTTTTTAAGAGGGGGAAGGAAGAACGACACCATAGGCTCTAAGAGTTACAGCTAAGATTTAGAACCTCAGGACTATCTACATCTAGACCTCAGTTTCCTGATCTGTGAAACTGGGAAAGGGAAGCACTAAAAATAACAGCTAACATTTATATATGGCTTTAAAGTTTGCAAAGTGCTTGTCATGGGCCAGCTAAGTGGCACAGTGGATAGAGTGCCAGGCCTAGAATCAGGAAGATTCATATTTCTGAGTTCAAATCTGGCCTCAGATACTTACTGGCTGTGTGACCGTGGGCACCTAACCTTCTGTCTCAGTTTCCTCATCTGTAAAATGAGCTGGGGAAGGAAAAGGCAAATCACTCCAGTATCTTTGCCAAGAAAACCCCAAATGGGGTAACAAAGAGGTGGACAAGTTGTTTTTTTTTTGAAAAGTTGTTTTTTAGACAAGTTGCCAAATCCAATGAGCTTTTAAAATCCTCCTTTCCAACATCTCTGCAGATTTTGACATTTAACTACACCCCCACTCCCCATAATCTCTCGTACTTTGGCCGCAGAGCTATCACAGGCTCAGTTCTCTTGTTCCTCTAATCAGGGGTGGGGAACCTGCAGCCTCAAGGCCACATGTGGCCCTCTAGGTCCTCAAGTGCAGCCTTTTGACTGAATTCAAACTTCACAGAACAAATCCCCTTAATAAAAGGATTTGTTCTGTAAAACTTGGACTCAGTCAAAAGGCCACACCCAAGGCCCTAGAAGGCCACATGTGGCCTCAAGGCTATAGGCTCTCCACCCTTACAAGAGTCTAACTACTCCCTGTCTCTGCCTTTGCCAACTTATTGTCCTCCTCCTGGATCGAGAGACCCAAAATAAACTCAAGATCAAGGCAGGAGACAGCAACCAGAGATCAAGATAAGAGTTACAGGTCAAGACTAGGCAAGCAACATGGGGAGCAAAAGAAGAGACCATATCCCAGGGACAAGATGTTCTTGAAATAAGGCATTGCGTCCCTCAGACAGGAAACCTTTTATATGCTTTCTCCTGTAGCAAGAACTAATGACTGTCTTTCTAGAGTGTGGTCAGAACCAAGCCGGAAGACTCAAAGGCTGCTATAATATAAAACTATGTTAGTTTGGGTGATCCTGACACTAACCCAGCTCCTCCCATCAAATTCTGCTCCATCACTTTACTCATTACAGAACTCATATGAGATGGTACTCAGCTATCTTGTATTTTCTGACATATTGCCTGTTAATGTCAAACCAATGAATCTATGTATGTTTTCACTCCCCGAGCAAACAATTTGTTCTTTGAAGAAGGAGAGATGAATCTTATTTTCCTCTGGATTCCCACAGTGCCCAATACATCACTTCACTCCCTGAAGGCTTTGAATTAAAGTTTGAATAACTGAGTGCATCATCTTTGCCTTTGATCACTAGGAGATTATGGAGAAGTCACTTCCTCTCTCTAGACTTTCATTTTCTCATTAGTAATAAATATCATCAGCATTCTCATCATTCCTTAAGAAAAATGCATTTTTTTAAGGAATTCAAACCGCTCCATTTTCTGATCTTCGCAATATCTCTCCCCTCAAGCACTGGGACTAGGGTTTAGACCAACCCTCTTCAACAAAATCTATTAATTTCTTTAAAATCTGTAATAACATTTCATCCACTCCTACCCATGCCAGCATCCTATTAAAATGAATTGGAGAAAAATCAAACAAAGGACTGTCAGGAAGGAACAAAGAAAAGAGGGCCTCTGTGACAGCTATAATAATCCTACTGCAGAAATCTCCAATATAATTTCCTTTTAGAGATTATTATGGTCCTTTGAGCAGAATGGAAACAAATTTCACCCCAAAATCCCCCAGATTCTGTGTCCTCCCCTAAACCCCAAGTTATCATGTGTACGTATATATATGTATGTATGTATGTATACATGTGTTTGTATGTTATATATAATTTATAGATACAATGTGTAATATCTATTATATCTTTAGGATAACATCTATATTAAATTACCATATAAATATATAGTATATACATTATATAATACACATATCTAAATATAATACCAATATATGTATTATACACACATCTTTGGCTCAACTGTAAGCTTCTTGAGGGCAAGGACTACTTCATTTTTTTGTCTTTGTCTCTCCGTCACTTAGCATGGTGTCTAGCACAGAGGCAGCACTTCATAAATGTTTGTTACTTGACTACATGACTGAATTAAAAACCCAACTATAATACATTCACTCATTCATTCAACAAATGTTTATAGACTACATGCTGTATCTTCCACTAAGGTCCTTTTCGGTGCTCCCTTATGGTGCAGAGGTGTGGAGGGTTCAAGGCACGCCATCTCCAACTTCAGAGCATTTTCTCTGGCTGGCCCCCATATCTAGAATGCTCTCCCTCCTTGTCTCTACCTCCTGGCTTCCTTCAAGGCCCAGGTAAAATCTCACCTTCTGTAGAAAGCCTTTCCCAATCCCCCTTAAGGCTAGTTTCTTCCCTTATAGATTATCTCCAATATATCCTGTATACAGCTTGTTTTTCCATAGTAGTGCATGTTTTCTCCCCCAGTAGACTGTGAGCTCCTTGAGAACAGGGAGTATCTTTTACCTTTCTTTGTATCTGAAGTACTTAACAGTGCCTGGCATATAGTAGGTGTTTAATAAATGTTTACTGACTGAAAGACTATGCTAGTTTAGCAGAAGCCCTGGGAAAGTCCTATACTATTAAGTTTCGTGTATAGACTTGATGAGAGGACTCCATGTTTTTTATCCGAAAACCAGCCTTGGTAATTTTAGTTTGGAAAGGTTCACTAGAATGGCCACAGGGTGAGAAATTTGTATGGATTAAGGGAGTGCCCATAATGAAGAAATCACAGATTCATGAAGAATTAAAGTATCTAGACTAGGTTAGCACTGTAGTAAATGATATGGGGAATGGTCCCTGCCTCTAAAGACCTTACTATCTAATCAGGGACACGAGACATACGGTTTGTTGTTGTTCAGTTGTTTCAAGTGTGTCAGACTCTTCATGACCACAATTGTGGGGTTTTCTTGGCAAAGATGCCAGAGTGGTTTGCCATTTCCTTCTCCAGCTCATTTTACAAATGAGGAAACTGAGGCAAACAGAGTTAAGTGACTTGCCCAGGGTCACACAGCTAGTAAGAGGCCAGATTTGCACTCCTGAAGATGAATCCTCCTGTTTCCAAGTCCTCTAGCCACTGCACCACCTAGCTGCCCCATAGAAATTCAATCCAGAATACACTATCTATCTTGAGACAGTATGTAATTAAAGATCAAATGAGGGTTATTGGGAGAAAAAAAACATAGGATTTAAAAGGTGGAGGAGAACACTTTGGGCTAGATTGGTCAGCAAAGAGACCGATCTGAGCTATCCAAACAGGGATTTGGAGCCAGGTCTTCTGACTTCAAATCTAGAAACACTATCCACTACCCTTTCTACTTTCCCAGTCTTCTTACACCTTACTCTCTTCCGAGTGCTTTACAATTCAATAACTTTGGCCTCCTTGCTGTTCCTTCCACAAGACACTCCATCTTTGGCTGTCCTCTATGCCTAGAATTCTCTGACTCCTTGTCTGCACTTGCTGGCTTCCTTCAGGTCTCAGTTAAAATCCCACCTTCTGCAAGAAGTCTTTCCCTGTTCCCTTCATTTTAGTGCCTTCCCTTTGAGATTATCTCCAATTTTGCTTATTTTGCTTAAGATTCGGCCCTCTGCAGAGAGCCACATCTAAGCCACATTTGCAGGGAGGTACAAAATACAGAGGGTAGCATGGTTTGTGAAGATTCTAGCCCCTTGTTAGAATTTTCTAAATCACCATAAAAGATGAGGGACATAGTAAGAGTGTGAGCAGAGACTGAAGAGGAAGAGAAGTACTAGAAAGAAGGCAGAACGTGTGCTTCCTGCTGGCTCTAGGCTTAAGAGGGATTAAGCATCAGCAGAGTCCTCCCTAGGGAGAAGGAGGCTTTGCTTAAATCTACAGTCAAACTGTTAGCTGCAATTAACCTCTATCCCTGGCCTTTCTTAGTTTTCTTTATTCTTAATATATTTTGCCTCCTTTCCTACAAACCTCGATTAATCTACTCACTGCCTTCATTAAGAAAGGGTATTAAGGAGGAAAAAAAGAGGAAAAATCCAATTTGACCAAACATCCCCAGCTCAGTTCTTTAAATGTGAAATTCCGGTCTCTGCTCACACAGAATGTCACTGTTCTTAGCAAATAACAGACAAGAACATCCCATCTTCCCATAGTCCCTCTCCTAGGACCACAGATGTCAGAAAATGAGAAACTAGATAGAATGTCCTGGGAATTTATCAAAATTATTTAATGAGAAAGAGAGAGAGAGTTGGAAGCAGAGAGAGGAAAAGTAAAAAGGCAGAGATGAGGAGAGAGGGAGAGAAAGACAGGGACATAAAAAGTATTAGATAGAAGCAGAGGAGAAAGAGATAGATGATATGAGGAAAGGGGGAGGGGGAGAGGAGGAGAAAAAGTATCAGGAAGACAGACAGGAGATGGAGAGAAACAAAACCAGAGTTAGACAAAAGAGACAGAGGAGATTGGAAGAGGGGAGAAAAAGTCAGGGAGATAAGAGAGACAGAGAAGGTGAGAAGAGAGACAAAGAAGGGTAGGAGAAAGAAGAAAGGAGAGAGGAAGGAAGAGAAAGAGGAAGTAATGGAGGGAGGGACAAAGGAGATGAGGGAGAGAAAGAAACAAGGAAAAAGGGACAGAGAAGAAAGAGGAGAGAAAGGGGTCTTTCCATTTCATTTCACATAGAGCTAGGAAGAGATTTAGAAGAGATGATCTCTGGGGTCCCTTCCAACTCTTGGAATCTGAATGCTAAATCTAGACAGAATCCAGGTGCCTGCTCATCAGATGTCAGGAATTCAGCAGTTACTAGGCACTTAACTTTGAAATGACTGAGGAAACAAAGTTCAAGCTTCTGAGCATTTCAATTTATTAAGCACTGCATGCCAATTACCTAACAAATTGGGACTAGGCCCATTCCTCAGCTTAGGGCTGGATCCCCAATAGAGGGGGCAGACAGACTTTTATACATTAAAAATGATCAAATAAGGCCAATTAATTAAAAGTTAACAATGCAAGATTAGGCAATCTGATTTGTAATTGGATGAAAGAGTAGGGACTTTCCAAGTTGGGAAGGGGGAAAACAAATGTAATTTCTTGAATTCAGAAAAAGAGGCATCTCACTTCCCCCCAAGTGGAAATCAAAGGAACGTGGAAACAATAACTGATTGATCAGTATGGAGTCAGTTTTCAGTTAAGACATATGGATTGCTTGAGATGTACAACAAAAAACTCCTTGCATCAGTCTTTGGATCTGACTGGGTTTCTCAGAACCTAGGTCCTTAGTGTTAGAAACATACTTACATTATCTAGGAATAAACAAGACTCGTTGGGAAGTCAGGAATGTTTTAATTATAATTTACATTTATTCCCCCTGAATAAATGGGTACCTCCTCTGAACAGAGTACAGGAGAAAGTACAAAGGACTCAGATGGATGCCAGTCCTTTAATAGACCCTCACCTCAAATCTCCCACCAGGCTCTTCATTGGCCAGATACAACATAAGTCATGCCCTCCTCAAATGGCTCGTTTAATCATGCATACAAGCCTCTGACCTTTCACCTGACTGACCTGAGGCCTGGTTTCTGCTAAAGCTGGGGTGGGAGAGCGGGAAAGGTACACCTTCAATTCTGTGGAAACAAATCTCCTCCTCCCATTTCTTACACTTAGTTAAGGGTCCCTAAGCAGCAGGTAGGGGTGGTCCAGCTTTCCAGACACACAGGTCTGGGTTCAAACCGCACAATAAAATTTCTCCCAATTCCTACACATTTTCTCACAAGAAAGAATTTGGACTAGCCCATAATTGAATAGAAAGAGAACTGAGCTAGCTCCAGAATTGAGTCACAAGATGGAGTCAGTGGTATTCACTCAATTCCCACAAATTGCTCACTTGCTGTCCTAATCCCCTCAATTCCCTCCTATGTCAGGTGGTAGATGTGGCAAAGGAATAGTTCAGTGGAGTTGTGAGTGAACCCCTGGGATACTTCCTCCAGCCCTGCAAACCATAGTCTATCCCTTCCTTCTCATCCTACATGACTTTTCCCCATGTCATAGGATGACAGATCTAAAGCTGGAATGGGCCTTAAAGGCTCCACAGTCCAACTCTTTCATTTTACAGAGAAGGAAACTGAGGCCTAGGGAGATAAATGCCTCAACCAAATTCACACTGATAGTAAGCCTCAGAGGTGGTTGAAATTTGAATTCAGGTCTTCTAACTCTGTTCTTTTTTTTTGTGCCTAGCTATCTTTACCACCCTGTGCACTGGGGGGCCTTCCTTTCTTTAGGTCTTCACATTCAGTAGGTATCTGTGGATCATTCTAGTCGTCTATATGTTATCCTTGACTATCAGTTTCCTGGGCAGCCAGGTGGTGCAGTGGATAGAGTTGCCAGGCCTGGAATCAGGAAGATGTGAGTTCAAATTCTGCCTCAGACACTTAATGTGTGACCCTGGGCAAGTCACTTAACTCTGTTTGCCTCAGTTTCCTCATCTGTAAAATGAGCTGCAGAAGGAAATGAGATGTGAATCAACCATCCTCCAATCAATAGATATACTCTCAGTTTCCAATGAAAAGAAACCACTCCAGTATCTCTGACAAGAAAACCCCAAAGGGAGTCACTGAAAGTCAGATATGACTGAAAAGATTCAACAAGTGATCTCACTGATGTCAGTACTCCTTCCAGTGTTACAGCTTGCAACCCATCCATGCCCCCTCATCTTCTGTGACTCTTATCGGCACTCCCCAATAAACCTTCCCCATGGGATTCATTCATTGTATTGACTCTTCTGAGCCTTTTGACACTCTATGGATACCAATGGACCATCAAGCTGTTTACTGGCCATCACTCACTCTCACCACCTGACCAGGCCACCATCTTTTCTGGATCTCCATCATCCTGGCCATATCTTTTAGTCCGCTCCCCTATCATGATTCATCATTAGGAACATGTTGTAGCCTACTCTTCTCCACCACGCATTTCTCTATTACACTTTGGGTGACTCTCAAGTTCAATTCTTCAGAGACCGGCATACATACAATAACTCTGGAAACACTATTGTTTTAAAAAGTGGGTCATTGTCTCAGAGAGAAGCTTGGAGGTCATTAAAAGCAACAAGCAATTTCTCAAAGGCAATGCAGCCTGCCAATATGCTGTTGTATTCTAGGCCGGGCTCATTGTCCAGGAATGAATAAATGAAAAGGCATTTATTAAGCACTTAGTGTATGTAAAACACTGTGATAAGTACTGGGGATACAAATTGAAAAGCAAGACACTTCCCACTCTCGAAGAGCTCGTATTCTAGTAAGGAAGGCAAAACATAAGAGATTTCAGCTATAAGTCAGATGGAAAGGTCTAGTGGACAGTAATGGGTCTTCTTTAATGTTAATTCTATTGGGAAAAAACATGCCCTCTTTTGCTGGTGAAGCATTTGACAGCGTCAAGGACTTTGGTGGTAAGAACATTTTCCCCCTGGTCTTCAGTAGTATCCTAGATCTATATACTGAAGGACTAGCTCTGGGTGGTCCATCCAAAGATGTACAACAAACATTCTTCATCTATCTGGTTGAAGGAGGATCTTCCCAGTTATTCCCTCCCCTCTCCCAAATCCTAGTGCATTCCCTCTGAAACTACCTTCCATTTACATTGTATAGATCTTGCAAATACATGATTATTTGTACATCACCTTTATTATAATGTCAGGTCCTGGAGGGCAGAGACCATATTTTTGCCTTTCTTGGTATCCCCAGCTCTTCCTACAGTGCCCAGCACACACTAAGTGCTTAATCAACATTTGTTGACTAACTGCAGTTCATAGTCTTAGAGTTGCCTGGGACATAAGTGACTCACCCTGAGTCATTCAGCCAGGATATGTCAACTGGAACCCAGGTCTTTCTGACTCTGAAGTCCATTCTCAATCATCCACATCAGAAGTGTCAAGCATGCAGTCCAGACCACAATACTCTAGAATGCCCCAGAATCAGAATAAAATGTAACTGAGAAATATTTAATAAAATAAATCAAAATACAAAAAAACATAGATAACATTACATTTTAAAATTCAATACACAGCCTGCAGGGATGCTTATGTATGGCTTAGTGGCCCCCCATTTCTGTTTGTCTTTGACACTCCTGGTCTACCTCACTCACAAGTTGTTTACAATATTGCTGTTTCTGTGTAATTGTTCTCCAGCTCTCCAGTTTCTGCTCATTTCACTTTGCATCAGTCACACAAGTCTTCCTAGGTTTCTCTGAAATCATTCTCTTCATCTTTTCTTACAGCACAGTAGCATTCTATCACATACATATACTGTAACTTGTTCAACCATCCTCCAATTGATAGATATACTCTCAGTTTCCAATTCTTTGCCACCACAAAAAGAGTTGCTATAAATATTTTTGTACTTATGCATCCTTTTTCTTTCTTTGATCTCCTTGAGGGAATAGCCCTAGAGGCAGTATTTCTGGGTCAAAGTGGTATGCACAGTTTGACAGCCTTTTGGACATAGTACCAAATTGCTTTCCAGAAGGACTGGACAGCTCCGATGGTTTTCCCACTTTCTCCCCAGCATTTTCCTTTTCCTTTTTTTTTTTGTCATCCTAGTCAATCTGTGTGTGAAGTGGTATCTCAGAGTGCATTTCTCTAATTATTAGTGATTTAGAGCATTTTATATGGTTATTAATAGCTTGGATCCCCTTAATTTTTTAAAAAATTATTTTCAATTCCAAATTCTCTCCCTCTCTCCACCTCCTCTCTCACTCATTAAGAAGGCAAGAAATATAATACCCATTATACATATGAAGTCATGCAAAATCTATTTCCACATTTGCTATGTTGTAGGGAGAAAAAGGCAAGAAATATTTAAAAAGTGAAAAAGAATAAGCTTCAATTTGCACTCAAGAGTTCATCAGCTCTCTCACTGGTGGTAGATAGCATTTTTCATCCTGAGGCCTTTGGAATTGTCAATCCCATTAGTTGTTGGGTTTTTTAAAAAAAATTATTTTCAGTGATTCTGGGAAGATGACAAAGTAGGTCAGAAAACTTTCAGCTCTCCAAATTTCCTAACATTGGCTCAGAGTAGCAGAAATAAACATGGGATAAAGCAGTTGTTCTAAGACAATTCTAGAAGACCCAAAGAAAGACCTGAGCTCCAGGGGCAGAGGTTTGGCCTGAGTAAAGTACAAATACCTTCGTCCTGATTCTGTAAAATCAACAAACAACAAAGCCTGGGGGTAGGTGGGTTGAGAGGCAGCCTTAGCCTTAGAAACTTTCACCTTAAAGACAGTATGGGGGTCTGACAGCTAAGTAGGAAAAAATAGAAGGACCTTTCACTGTTAAGGGACACCAAGCACAGCTGTGCTGACCAAACAAGTCAGGACTGTGCCTTCAGGGAGAAGGAGCTAGCATGGTGAGTGCAGTAGCAAGGTACAGGAACCCTGTGGGCACTTGCAGGAGGGCAGAGTCCCTGGTTTAAGTTCCAGGGCAGAGAGGACAGCTGTAGTTTACAGCCACCTATTATGTGCTAGACAATTGCCATCAGGCATCACCCCTTGCCTTCTCTACATTTCAGTTCCTTTAATATGCCAAATGTTCTCTTCTAATTAGAAACTTTTTTTTTTCTTTTCTGGTTCACTGCTTTTTACTCCCACTACATGTGCAACACTTCACTGGTTGCTGCAGATGAGACAAAGATAACTAAAACATAGTCCCTGCCCTCTAGGAGCTTATATAGATTAGCAAATGATGAATGCTAATGATTGTGGTATAGAAATTCCAAATGATGATACAGTCAATAAGCCCCAGAGGAGTTCAGAAGAAGGACAGATCACCACTTGCTGAATCAATGAAGGAAGGCTCCATGGAGGAGGTAAGGTCTGAGCTGGGCCTTGAAGGATCAGGTTTTAGATCTGTCTGGCACCTTGCCCACAGAAGATTCTCAATAAATATTTGTTGATTGATTCTACATGTGGAGACAACGGTGGGGAAGAAAAAAGCGAAGCTATGAATGGTATGTTCTGGGAGCAGTGAACAGAATTCTAGAATTCTTAGAATTAGGAGAATCCTCAGAGCATCCAGTCCACCCTCCCTACTAATGCATGAATGTCCTCTAAAATATCTCAGATGCAGGATTATCAGGCAAACTAATCTCCCCGGAGTAAAGGATTTTCTCACATGCAACAATCCAGCTTCCAGCTCTATACCTTGCACTAACTGTCCTGTATGCTTGGAATGCACTGTGTCCTCCTCTCTGACTCAGAGCCACTCTAACTTCCTTCAAAACTTAGTTCATGCTCCAACTTCTACATGAAGCCTTTCCTTCTCCCACCAGTTGGAGTGCCCTCTTCCCAAAACTACCTTGCATTTATTATGTATATTCATATAGTGTCTCCCAATAGAATATAAACTCCCTTAGGGCAGGAACTGTTTCATTTTTTGTCTTTGAATTTGAATTTCTAGTGCCTAGCTTTATGCCTGGAACAATATTAGGCTCTTAGTAAATGCATATGAATTGATTGATTGCCACAGAGGGAGGTAATCCCAATAAACACAGAGATCTATTTTGATCAGACAGGTCTACTGAGCACACCAGAAAAGTTGTCATTTTGTGCCTCATTTTTAAGTTTATACTTTCAAAGTAAGATATAATTGTTAAAATTTAAATGTGAAATTTAGTTGAGCATTAATGTCTATTTGATGAACATAAATATCATCATTTACAATTAGTCAATAAATATTTGCTTTAAAAAAAAATTCCCTGGGTGCCAGTGCCAATGAAATACGGTGTTTGGACCTGGGTTCTGATTCTGTCACAATCATCAATCACAATTGAATTTTCCAGATCTGCTTAGGGCATCATGAATGCTCCCATAGATCTACTATCTTCTCCAGTTTACATGTTCCCCCTAGTTGAACAGAGAATAAACCATCCGGGTCTGCCTAGTCTGTGCAAGTGTTGTCCATGCCCTCCCATAAGTTCCCATAGGGGCCCTGAAACCTTCTAGAAGTGAACTTGGTTTCTTTTGTACACCCAAACTCTGCAATCTTTTACTAAACACCTCTTCCCTTGAGTGTATTCTCACTCTCAATAAGCATACAGGCATATGCTTCTCAAAGGAGCTATTGTCAGACTAGGGAACTCTCAGTCCCCTAAGAAAGTATTAGGAAATTCCTTCCACCCAAAAAGGAAGACCTAATTCATAGGATTATAGATTTAGAGTTAGAAGGTCACTACATTCCATCTCCTCATTTTACAGATGAGGAAGAGAGGTAAAGTAACCAACACAAGGTCAAGTGAGTATAACTGTATGACAGCAGGTAAATTGTAGGGAGATACCTGAGGCACATAGGGCTTAAAGTGACTTACCCAGGGTCATACAGCTAGTAAGTGTCAGAGGTGGGATTTGAATCCACATCTGCCTGACTTTATCTACCCTAATCCAGCACTATCCACCATGACAGACATCCTTTACTACAATGAAAATACAAGTTTAGAATTCAGGCATCACACAAGGCATAGTCTGTCTACTGCCTACTTGGACTTAACTCTCTTCTCTGCCTCTCTCAAAATCTTGGGCTTATCTGCATCAAATAGACTAGAACCCATACAACTTCAGATCCTTGTTCTTTAGAATCCTTATCTGGTATTCAAAGGTTAATTGATTCTTAACTTTAAAAAATAGGTGTCATATGTCTTGACATTGAAATTATGCTCTTAGATGAATAAGTATGTGGATGCTTGTGTATCTATGTCTGTGAATGTTTGTATATGTTAGATCTATAAAAGGTTGTCTTAGTATCCTCAGTGAATAGCATAGTTTCCTGGTATATAGTGTGAATGAATGAAAAAACATTGATTAAGTGCTTACTATGTGCCAAGTAAGTACTATCAGTATAAGTAGTTGGGGGGTGGGGAAGGGGGGATAAAATAATCCTGGCTCTCAAAGAATTCACACTCTATTTGGAGGACAGAACACGCATGAAAGAGTTCAGCTGCAGAGCCCTAACTTCTAAGGGTATTGAATCAGGGTGAATGACAAGGCCCAAGGGTCCTTAGTATATATACCAGCAGGCCACATGATAACGTCCTGGGGTCCAGGAGGCCTAGAAATAGGGTAGATAGGAAAGCCCAATGGACTTTAGATCTCAGTGCAGGGTAGACAGAAAGGCCTTGTGGTCTTTTTCAGTTGGTGACTCCCAGTTAATCCAAGTTGTAGAAACAGCTATATAGTTCTTCCCTTCTGGCAGCTCCAGA
This sequence comes from Phalanger gymnotis, assembly GCA_028646595.1. Taxonomy (NCBI): domain Eukaryota; kingdom Metazoa; phylum Chordata; class Mammalia; order Diprotodontia; family Phalangeridae; genus Phalanger; species Phalanger gymnotis. The sequence continues at coordinate 160,283,192 of CM053625.1, read as the reverse complement.
AAGGACCTAGGCAGTGCAGGCTTTTAGTGGAAGGACAAAAAGGAAAGGGGAAAGGGGGCACCTGCTGGTAGTTCTTCCTGCCTAATCATGAAGATACTACAATGATTAATATTAATTTAAAATGTTTATAATATAAATGCTTGGTTGATTGGACATATTAATAGTATTCCCTAGTTTCCTGCAAAATTCAACTCAAATGCCACCCCCTATATGAGACCTTTTCACAATTTCCTGTCCCTGCCACCAGCTGTTGGTAGAAACAAAGGAAGGAAATAAACACACATTCCTCCCAAAAATTATCTTGTGTTTATGTATTTATTGTATACGTATGTCCATCATTGAAGTGACCAAACCTGGTGTAGAAGGGACCCATTTTTCTTACCTAATGTCACCAACCAGTGACTGACTACTCTAGGTAAGCCCAAGAGCCCCAGGACTAGCAGTACCTCCAGAACACCAACCCTGTTACCAGGCCAGACCCTGCAATCATCTTCCAAGGGAACTTATGAAGATTCAATGTGTCAAATGTTTCTGCAGGTGCCACAGTCCCTACCTCCTCAATAGCCATAGCTCCTGAAGACCCCAAACAAGAAAATTGATTCCACCAAAATCCTCGGCATTGTCAAATGGATCATCATCAGAAATAGATATAATTTTATCTATAGAATGACATTAAAGAAGAGGCATTACTTTCTGGTTTGCCACTGTGCCTAAGGACACGTGACCTCTTCATGTGTTGCATCCTCCATTAGAAGGTGAGATCCCTAAAAGCAGGACTGTCTCGCTTTTCTATTTGTACTTCTAATACTTAGTATAGTGTTTTGCACACAGTAAATGCTTAAGAAATGTTTTTTCAATTAATTCATTTATGTATGGGCAGTATGGCACAGGAGATGCAGATCTAGCTTTAACAACAGGAAGGCCTGGGTTCAAGTCCTATTCCTGACACATACTTATGTGACTATAGGCATGTCACTTAATTTCTCTGTGGCCCAGGTCAGGACTTCTAAACTTTTTCCACTGGTAACCCCTTTTTGCGTTTCAGCAGGCTTCCGTGGTGTTCCATGCATGGCCTGAGGGCATGTGTAGCGCAAATGTGCCCGCTTTGTGTTCAGAACCAATGCTGCAGTGAAGTTGTGCAACAAAGGCAAGTGTTGCTAGAAACACCTCAGATTCATTACATGTTAGATTTGGAATTAATTTTTGGTCATTGCGCATTCAGAAACCTTTTAGTGTCACCAAATATGGTGTCTTGACCAACAGTTTAAGAAGCGCTATTCTAGGTAACTCTTTAAGACCATAAATTGCAGAGAATGGGGCAATCTGCATTGGCAAAGAAGGTTTTCAGCCCTCTATACCAATGAAATCAGGGACCAGTCACTATCCCTAAGTCTTATATATACTTATACAGTCAATCCTTAACTTTCAATTCCAAGAAAATGGTGAAAATCAAAAACACAAATGTTGACACATTGAGCCTATGGGAAAGAGGAGGTTAGATTCCTGTGACCACCAAAAACTGTCATCTTTCTCTAGAGATTGCTGAAAATACACTTTTCTGCATATGGGGAGGGTCAGTGATGTCAGAAGAACCTGAGGTAAAAAAGGGAAAAAGACAACCTGCCATCTCTAATCTCCCTTTCGCCCTTAGTTGAATGGTTCCAAATGAAAAGCATATGCTTAGGGTGAGTCTCCAGTCTACTTTCAGCGTATTTGGTACTACACTGGCAGGATTCAGGACCTTGGGAGCCCAGGAGAATGGGCAGCAGATAAGGCAGGCCTTTTGGCACAGGCAAGAGGGCCTGGGTGACCATCTCATTTACCCACAAACTTTGCTCTCTTTTTTTTCAATTCCCCCATCACCCACTTGAGAAGTTACTTTAGCACTTTCTGGAATGGACTCATTAACATTTTATGAATACTTTCCTCCTTTTTGTGGATATAAACTCTCATTTGTTTCTTCTACTGTGTATAGTCACACATTCGAAGTTGCCGATTCAAAAGTGAAAATGGAGACACTAATAAAATCACCCAAATATTTGAAGCCAGGGAAAGTTAAACCCAGGAATGTTGAGGATTGACTGTATATGCATACATCTGTCCCTTTGGATTGTTAGCTCCTTGAGGACAGGAACAGTTTCGTTTTTATCCTTGTGTCCCCAGCAGTGTTTGGCACACAGTAGGTGCTTAATAAATGCTAGTTGATTAATTGGTTAATACTTTACCAGCTAATCCTTGAAAATCTAAAAAAAAAGTTTTTAAATTATAACTTTAAATAGGAAGGCAACATGGTATTGATTGAGAGATTTGGAGTCGGGGGCAGAAATCTGAGATCTGAAGGTCTGCTTTTCCTATTTGCGAGACCTAAAGTGAGTCATTTCACCTTTCTAAGGCGAAATGCTTTTGCTCTTTGCTCAATTGTAAAATGGGAAAATACTTGTACCAATGAATATCAAGCTGTAGATTAAAATGTGATCTATTATTATAGCTTTATTAGCCCTGGTTGGAGAAACCCAAACAGAAACAAAGGCCCAGAGCGTTCCTGATTTTTTTTTTTGGATGCTTCATTTATTTAACTCAACTCAAGAAGCCTCAGCTAACGAAAGGTCTCTGTGTCATATTCAAACTGCTATTAGTGCCTCTGTGTTCTCAGAGCCTAGAGAGGCCTGCTGGATAAGAGCCTGGTTTCAGGCTCCCTGCATGGGGGAGTGAAAACAGGGATTAGGTCAAGAAACAGAGCTGCCAGCTTCTCAGGACAAAGAAAAGGTTCATTGGGAGCATATCAGACGTGAGGCTCAGCACTCGATTTCTGCTCTACTTTTTGGCTCTGAAGTCTCTTACATAACCACATAACAAGGCTCTGACTCAACTTAGCTAGTACTCTCTTGCTATCAGCCCTGCCTCCCTGACCCTTCTCTTCAGAATATGCTCCCTGCCCAGAGGATGGAGGGAAACCTTGCAAGCATGAATCCTAAAATAAAAAGCTGGCTCTTCGGTGGTTGTCCCTGGCTGCAAATCCTCATGGTGTTCCTTTGTTTCATTCCAAGCTCCCCTCCTACAGGAGACCTTTCTTGATCCTCGCCCCCAGCCGTTGGTGCTTCCCCCTCCCAATTATCTTGTACAATTCATTATCTATCTTGTACATTCTTACACGTGAGCTCTTCTGAGTGAATGTCAAAAGCAAGGATATTTCATTTTTGTCTTTGGATCTCCAGCATCTGGCACAGAGCCTGGCACATAGCAAGCGCTTCATGAATTCTAGTAACTGATTAAAAGAAGCACTATAGCTGTAGAGGAAAGGATGCTGGGCATGGTGTCAGGGATGCTGGGTTTAAATCTAAGCTTGGACTGTAGGTACCTGTGTGACCTTGGGTAAATCACTTAACTTACCTTTGGGCCTCAGTTTTCTAATTTATAAAAACAAGAGACCGCTATGGTCCCTTCTTGCTCAAAATCTATGATCTGTGAACATTTATTGAGCGCCTACTATCAATTAGACAGCTAAGTAGAACAGTAGACACAGGACCTGAGTTCAAATTCAGCCTCAGACACTCCCTAGCTATATGATCCTGGGCAAGCCATTTATCCCCATTTGCTTCAGTTTCCTCATCTGTCAAATGAACTGATGAAAAAAATTACAAAGCACTCCAATATCTCTGCCAAGAAAACCCCCCAAAGAGTTAGATACCACTGAAACTACTCAACTATTAATCAATCAACAAGCCTTTATTAAGCATCTGCTTAGTGTCTGACACCGTGCTTAATGCTGTGCTGCATGAAAGGTAGAATCAGATGCCATGAGTCTGGCTAAATAGGCTGGAGGGCCTATATTTTAAAGGGTCTTTAATTCACAAAGGGCATGTCACTTTAGGCAATGAATGTGATGTATTCCTGAGAAATGTGCAAATCTATTTTTCCTTTTATAAAGTCAAACTACATTTAAATGCAAAATGGAAGCTCTCGCTTTTTAAAAGAACCTTGGTGATAGACACTAAGCCTCCTTTGGCTATCACCCCAAATTTCCTTCCCTTGTGATGTGAGAGAATAAATATGTGAAGAAATCTGTATTTTTCTATCCTGGGTTCTCCTCGAGTGGGTACATTTGTATCAGATGGCTTATAATTTTGTGATATCCTCTTATAGTAATGCATAAGAAAATGTATTTTAATATACTCTTGGGGTTTGGGTTTTCACATTTATTTTAGAGAGACAATTTTCTATTAAGATTAGTTAACTCTTATAAATGAAATGCCATTCTGAGCTCACTGTCTCCTGATAAATGCATTTATTCAATATATATTGAGTGCTTGGGTGCTTAATGGAGGTGGCAGCATTTGAGCAGAATCTTAAAGAATAAGGTAGGATTTTGCGGTACAAAAGATACAGACGGCGTTCCAGGCAGGAGCGTAGCAATGAGCAAAAGTCTGGAAGCAAGAATCTGCGAACAGGAAGGTGGATCTACCTGTCTCTCTGTTTCTAATAAGTTGTATTACCAAATTTTGTTTTTGAATCACAGTCAGTGTTATATATAACCCTGCCCCCTCCTCAGAGAACTGAATCGTCTCTTGTAACAAAGAAAAACTAAATCAGCTTGATAAAGGGGAAATATTTGGAGTCAAGAGAATGTGATTTCACATCCTGGTTCTTCCATTTAATTCTCATATAACCTTGGGAAAGCTGTTTACCTCTCTGGGTTCTGGTTTCTTCCTCTATAAAAAGAGGGGGTTGGATTCAGTGACCATTAAGGTCTCTTCAATTCTAAATTTTTTTTCAACAAGACCTGTGATTTCATTGATATAGGAAGCATCCTCTGAGAAACTCTCTCCCAATTTAGATTGGTCTTGGCTTTGTTGCCTGGGGCGGTCACTGAGAGGTGGTTAACTGACTTGCTTGAGGTCTCTAAGCCAAGATGTGCCAGAAGAGGTAGCCCATTTGACAAAGGGCTCTTTCCACTCCACCCAATGATCACCCATCAAATTCAAGCCTCACAATAACCCTAGACTGAGCAGATATTCTAAGTCCTGTTTTTCTAGATTAAATTTTTAAAAAGGAGGCACAGAGAGAATGGAATTACAGAAAGAGAGATTAAGTGACTAATAGGTAGTGACAGAGCTGGGATCGGAACCCAAATCTCCAGGCAACCAGCTTAGACCAGGGTGACATGCCAAGTCATCACACCATGTTGACTTAGCTTTGGGCAGTTGTTGAACTTCTCCAGGTAAATTTGTTTGCCAGATGCCACAGCCCAGGTCCCCTAATGGAATCAAAATGTTCAGGAGATGGATGGAAACAATATAAAGGGAGGGTGCTACTGCTCCCCAGGACTTTGCTTGTATTTAACAAGCAGCAAAGATCTCATCTGCAATACTGAAATGTGACTTAGAATTTCAATTCAAGGAGCACGTAGAAGTTGGCCCTCTCTATCCTGACACAAAGCCCTGAGTACCAGGGCCAGGATCTTGCTGGCAACTGAGAGTAGAGGAGATGTCAACACAGTTGCCACGGGGAGCTTTTTTCATCCTTATCCTAGAGGAGTTTGATCATTGTGGCGCATCTAAAATTCAAATGCCCTTTCCTCCTCCACTTACTCCCTATGTTGGAGAACCTGTCACTTCATCAAACACCCATGATGTCATGCCTGTGGGAACCCATCCTATGGTCATCTTCTTTTCCCAGGGAGGTCACCAACTATAACTCATGATGTTAGAGAATTGTCCAAGGCTCAGAAGTTGTGTCAGAGGTGGTATTTGAACCCAGGTCTTCCTGTCTCCAGGTCCAGTACTCTATCTATTATGCCGCTCTGTTTCTTCTATTGAGGAAAGATACAGGCAAACATCTCCCCTCTCTGATGACAGATGTCAGCAGGTTTTCCACCTGGTCTTCAAGCTTCATGGTTCCTCCCAATTGATCAATTGATAAACATTTATTAAGCACCTACTATGTGTCAAACTGTACTAAGCACTGGTAGCAGTTGGTGCCACTACATCTAGCCAGCCTCAGCCATGTTTCACTTTACACCTCTGCCATCTTCCTACCTGCCACCCTAGTGCTATACCTTCTGGACCAGATCCTTCTGTGGAACTGATCTGTCCTTGTTTCTATGCTGTTTAACACTTGTGTCAATGACTTTGATGAAGCCTAACTTATCAGGTCTGCAAATGACACTGAGCTGGGAGGGATGGCCAACACATTGGGTGAAAGAGTCAGGATTAAAAGGATTTTGACGGACTAGAACATGGACCACATTGAATAAAATGACTTTTTCAGAGAAAAGATAAAGCCTTGAACCTAGAATTTGAAAAATCAGCTTTGTAAGTACAAGATGTGAAACATTTGCCTAGATAACAGTTCGTGTTGGGAAAGAAAAGCTGGAGGTTTTCAGTAAACAACAAATTCAATGAGAGTCTACAGTGTAGTAAGACAACCAAAGGTGCCAAGGTAAGAGATGTTCAATTACTGTCCAGTCAGGGAGGTGATAGTCTTACTCTTCTGATCTGGCCTAACCACATCTGGAGAATTTTGTCCATCAGTAGGTACCATATTTTATGACATTGAGAAAATGGAGAACATTTGGGAATGGTGAACCAGGGAACTTTGAGATGACGAATTAGTTTAGGGAAGTGGGACACTCTTAGCCTAGAAAAGGGAAGGCTTAGGGGGACGTAACGGCTATCTTCAATGATTCATTGAAGAGTCCTCCTGTTGAAGACGGATTTGTCTTGTTCTATTTGGGACTAGAGGAAAGAACTAGGAAATAGCAGTGGAAATTGCAAAGAGACAACTTTAGGCTCAGGGTTAGGGGAAAAAATAAAACAAAATGAAACAAAAACTTATTAACACTTAGAACTCTCCAGAACCAGAATGGGCTGCCTTGAAAGGTGATGGGTTTCCTTTCACTTGAAATCTTCAGGCAGAGGCTGTGTGACCCCCATGTTGGGAATGCTGTGTAGAGGGTTGCTCGTGACTTCTGAGATTTTTTCCAACTTTGAGATTCTGCAATGTCAATATCCACGCACAAGCTTCTTCACCTTATCATGGGTCATGTATCCCTTTGGCATCAGTCTGGTGAAGATGTCTATGGACCCCTTTTCAGAATAAGGTTTTTAGATGCACAAAGTAAAATATATAGGATTCCAAAGGAAACCAATTATATTGAATTACAGTTACCAAGAATGTTTCAAGAATAAGTTATGGTTTCTAAACATAAAATAAAATTTAATTTAAGGGGCAGCTAGGTGGCACAGTGGATAGAGCACTGGCCCTAGAGTCAGGAGGACCTGAGTTCAAATCCAGCCTTAAACACTGATTAGCTGTGTGACTTTGGGCAAGTCACAACTCTAACTGCCTAAAAAACAAACGAAAAAGCAATTTAAAAAACAAGTTCATGGACTCCAACAACCCTGCAGCATCAAAGGACCATAGTTTTGTAGGATTCAGAGCTGGAACAGATGTTAGAGAAGAACTAGACCAAACCCCTTCATTTCACATAAAGAAACTGAGACTAAGTGACTCATCCTAAGTCACACAAATAGCGAGCTAGCATTCAAAAGCATTATCTTCTAGATTTCCAATGTTACATCTTCCATACGCACACAATAACTTACAATTAGTAAGAATCTTCTGGATTTCAGAATTAGTCTCCACAACAACACCAATCACCATGGGACTCATTTAAAAAAGAGAGAGTTCTTCAGAGCAGAGTCCCGGTAATGCTAGCTTATTTCTAGCGTTATCATCCAAAAGCACTTTGGAAATATTATCTTATTTTCTCCATTAGTATTTACTTTGCAGACAAAAAAGCTGGGATATGGAGAGCAAGAACTGGCTAAAAACAAGTCACTTTGTGGGTTAGAGCAATGTCAGGGCAAAAATCTGGGTTCCTGGGGCCTGGGGTTCTCTCTATGCCCCATGACTGGACAATAGCAAAAGCAGTGGCAGGACTCAAAACTCCAGGATGTCCATGCTCAAAGTGCTTTGCAAACCTTAAAATTCTATGTAAATTTCAGTGGTTATTTACTCATGCTCCTGGACTTTGAAAGCCCTCATGAAAAGGCCATGCGTGCTGGTTTTTACTAAAAGGTAGAGCCACGGACAAGTTACAGTTGCAATAGAATCACACACAAACACACACACACACACAGAGGAGAGGAAGTATGTCATAATGCATAGAGAGTCAGCCTTAGAGTCAGAAAGGTCTGCATTCCAATGATGCATCTAACATACTAGCTGTGTGATCCTGAGTAAGTCATTTACCCTCTCAACTGTTAAGACTATAAACTGCAGAGGCAGCTATATGGTATAGCAGATAGAGTACCTGGCCTAGAATCAGGAAAACCTGGGTTTGAATTTGGCCTCAGACATTTTCTAGTTGTGTGACCCTGGGCAAGTCACTTAATCCTGTTTGCCTCAGTTTCCTCATCTGTCAAATGAGCTGGAGAAGGAAATGGTAAACCACTCCAGCATCTTTGGCAAGAAAACTCATAAAGAGTCAACCAGGACTGAACAGTAACAACAGAAGGAGTTTCCTATCTGGGAGTTCCCTATACCAATGAAATCACAGGTCTGGTCCAAAATATTCTTACTCATTCTCTCTATCTCATACACACACACACACACACACACACACACACACACACACTCTCTCTCTCTCTCTCTCTCTCTCTCTCTCTCTCTCTCTCTCAGTAGAAAGTAAGCTCCTTGAGGGGAAGGGCTGTTTCATTTTGTATCTTTGTATCTTTTGTGTCTTTGCACTCCTAGAAGCTAAAGCCCAGTCAGTGCTTGAAAAATAAACAGGGAAGCACTGATTGATAGGTATAAATCCTTAGGATAATATGGACAATGTGGAGATTTGTTCTTATTTGTTACAAGTATTCAGGGTTTCTTTTTTTCCTTTTTCAATGGGGGGAGGTTGGGTAGAAGTAGGAAGGAGAGAAGGTAAGTTTTCATTAATTGAATTTTTTAAAAAATCCTTGAGATCACAGAAAGGACAACAGAGTCCTCCTTCTCCTCTTCCTCTAAGACCTTGAAGGTCCAACACTCTTATTTTACAAATGGGTAAACTGAGGCCCAGAGAAGCCATACAGATGCTGTTAGGGTTGGGATTTGAAACCAGGTCTTCTGACTCCAAATCCAGTATTCATTCTACTATGCCAGGCTGCCCCCACATGTGTATTAAATTTTATTTTTTGACATAAAGTATTCTTAATAACCACTATATGCAAAATAACTCTATTAATCTTTAATGGAGCCACTGTTAATTCCTGACGATAAAACAAGCTGACAGACACATATTGCCATCAGTTCCCTTTTCATAAACCCTCAAAGTGTCTCTGAGCTCTTGGATTTTTGGTGCAGTTAGGACTACAGCTATTGAGAACCAAGCTACGGCTCTCTGGAAGCAAGAGGAAAGGACAGCTAGTGGCAGAGAATGGCCTTTCAGAGTTGGAAGGGATGTCAGGTTATTGAGTCCAGCCTAGTCCTTAAGTGTGAATGTGCAGTAGAGCCACAGCTTCATATTGGGGAAGATGGTGTTGGCTGATGCTTTTGCTTTCTTTCAGCCATTCCCCACTTCAATCTATTTACCAATCAGCTGCCAAAGTCATTTCCCTAAAGCGAAGCTCTGTCCCCGTCATTCCCCTATTCAGTAAACCACAGTGGGGACCCAAAAGGCCAGTTCCAGTTGTATAATCCTGCTAGTTTTTTCTCCTCCTCCTCCTCCCTACCCACGTGGGGAGTCACACCCTTACATGTGGGCCCTCTGTCCAAAGGAATATAAATTTTGAATGCTTATACTTCACAAGGAATCTTAGGGTTTGGGGGCTAGATTTTTTCTTCCCTATTTATTTTTTTTTAAACCGAGACAATTAACTCTTTTGTCTCATGTAGTTTTCATTTATGATTTCTTGAACTATAGCTGTGAAAAACCAGGCTTTGATACAGCCCATTGGGATTCAACTGAAGCTACTTAATTATGCCTTTATACTCAGATCACTCTGGCTCTCACTGATTGGCCAATGATAGATCCCAGTCCAAGCTTCACTTGCTTGTTGTTGGGTTTTGATAGCTCAGAGTGAGTGTAAATAGCAATTGTTTTCATTCTGGCTAGAAATTCTGAGGGTCTTCCCTTCCCTGATTGATTGTTTTGTGAATGCAAAGTAGATCACCATTTACCTCAGTTCTTACCTAGTCATTAACTACTGAATGGGTGTTGTCTCAGACAAACAGAGACTCTTGGCTTAAAAAGGCCAAGGTCTCCCACTGCATCCTGGACATTGCCAGTCATCCTGACCTATGTCTTGCCACTGGACTCTGGATGACTCTGGAGGAGAGAGTGGGGCTGATGACTTTGTACAGCTCTGCCTTACTGAAATCCAATTCACTTGCAAGTCATGACATCACCCTTGATGTCACCGGTCCTCTTTGAGAATGAAGGATAAACAACAACAAACTAGAGTGACTCCCTATTACCTGTAGATCAAAATATAAAATTTTCTGTTTGGCCTTTAAATTTTTTTTTATTCTGAATTTAATGAACACCCTCCAAAAAAAGAACTTATATGGAGTGGAACAGAAAGAGAGGATACGTGAAACCCAGGAAGGATTACACACACAGCTTGGTGTTTGTGAGTATATAACAAATTCAACATGTTGCTTTCAAAGTTGTCCTGCTGGTCTGTTTCCTTCCAAATGTCTTTCTGTTCTTTTCTGTACATTACTTTTCTTGTTTTTCTTAAAACAATGTTATTGCTAGCTCATCTTGTCTTCTCCCACCACATTCCCAAATAAAAAAAGCAAAATGTTACTTTGTAACAAATAAGCATCATCAAGCGAATCTGTTTAGCTTTTAAAGTCTTTCACAATCTGGCTCCACCCACCTGTCCAGCCTCATTGCACATTAATCCCTTTCATGTATTCCACTGGCCTTCTTTCTGTTCCTCATACGTGGAATTCCATTTCCCATCTCTGGACCTTTGCCCAGGCTGTCCCTCGTGCCTTGAATACACTCTCCACCCACATCTGCCATTTAGAATCTCCAGTTTCCTTCAAGGCTCAGATTAAATACCTCATTCCTCCCAAACTTCCTCCCTTTTGTAAATATACCTATTAATAACTGTATAGATATATATGCATATATATCTATACAGTTATTAATAGGTATATTTACAAATATAAATATATATTTATATTTATACATCAATTTATGTATACCTACTATGTGTCAGGTGTTGTGCTAAGTGCTTCACAAATATTATTTCATTTGTTCCTCACAATGCTGAGAGGTAGATACTATTACTATTCTCATTTTATAGATGAGGAAACTGAAGAAAACAGAGGTTAAGTGACTTGTCCAAGGTCACACAGCTAGTAGGTATCTAATGCCAAATTTGAACTCAAGTCTTCTTGACAATAGGCCCAGTGCTCTATCCACTTTGCTTCCTGGCTACCTCTGTATGTAGCTATTTCCTCCTTCCAGCTATATTGTTAACACCTTAAAGGGAGAGACAGTCTCATTTCTACACAGTGCCAGGCACATAGCAAGCACTTAATAAATGCATGTTGGTTGACTGAATTCTTCTACAATATCCCTGAGAGATACATGACCTTCAGTCCCTTCTATGTGAAGTTTGATTCTTCCCACTGGTCAGTGCTTTTTCCCTCTTGAAATTTTCTCAGGTTCACTTCTCTGTACACAAATATGTATTATCTCTCCAGTTTCTTTTAATAAATTTATAATCACATTTCAGGTATAGTAATAATAATGATTAACACTTAAGGTTTGCCAAGGACTTTATGAGCATCATCTCATTTGGACCCAAAAACCTATGAGGGAGATACTAGAAATATTATTTATCCCTATATTGTAGCTGAAGAAACTGAGGCCCAGTGACTTTAAGGGATACACCAACAGTCACATAGGAAATTAATTAGAATTTGAACTCAAGTCTTCCCAACTCCAAGTCAGTTTCTGGGGATGTTCTCTAGCTATTCCCCACACCTACATCACTCTTCCACCTCTACTCCACCTACTGAGCCCCATGACTTCCTTTAAATCCCAACTAAAATCCCATCTTTTACCATAAACCTTCCTCAACACTTCTTAATTCTAGTGCCTTCCCTCTGTTAATTACTTCCTGTTGATCCTGGATATAGCTTTATTGATGTATGTATATATATATATGTATATGTATGTATATATGTATATATATGTATATATGTATATATGTATATATGTATATATATGTATATACACACATATATATGTATATTGTTTGCATGTTGTCTCCCCCATGAGATTATGTAATTTCCTTGAGGGCTGAGACTGTCTTTTGCCTCTTTTTGTAGCCCCACTTATAAATATTCGCTGATTGATTGATCTGCGTCTAACACTCTCTCTACTCCACTCCAATATATCTGAATGTGACATCCATGCTTAATTTAACTCCTACGGTCTCTCCTTCCTCAGTTCTTATCCTCTTTGTTTGGAAACTTTGACAATTGTGTACAACCTCTACTCTGCCTATTTTCAGTGAGTTTCTGTTTCCTTCATTGGTTCCTCCTCCTCCTACCCCTTAAAGGTTGATGTCCCCCAATGCATTGTTGGTAGAGCCGTGAATTGATCCAATCATTCTGGAAAGCAATTTGGAACTATGTCCAAAGGGCTATAAAATTGTGCCTACCCTTTGACCCAGCAAAAGCACTATTAAGTCTGTATCCCAAAGAGATTTTTTAAAAATGAAAAGGACCTATATATTAAAAAATATTTCTAGCAGCTCTTTTTGCTGTGGCAAAGAATTAGAAATTGAGGAGATGCCCATCAATTGGGGAATGGCTGAACGAGCTGTGGTATATGGATGTAATGGAATATTACTGCGCTATAAGAAATGATGAGCAGGCGGACTTTGGAAAAACATGGAGAGACTTACACAAAATGATGCAAAGTGAAGTGAGCAGAACCAGGAGAACATTGTACAGAGTACATTGTATGATAATCAACTGTGAATGACTTAGCTATGCTCAGCAATACAAAGATCCAAGACAATTCTGAAGGACCTATGATGAAAAATGCTACGCACCTCTAGAGAAAGAATTGATGGAATCCGAATGCAGATTGAAGCATACTGAATTTTTAAAAAAAATTCTTTCGTCTGTTTTTTTCACAACATGGCTAATTTGGAAATATGTTTTGCCTGCTCAGTGGGGGGGGGGGGTGGGAGAAGGAAGAGAGAATGGGAGATAATTTGGAACTCAAAATTGTAAAAAATGAAGGTTAAAATTGTTTTTACATGTGACTGGAAAAAATAATATATTAAAACTTTTAAAATAAGGTGCATGTCCCCCAAGGATCTGTCTTCAGCCTTTTCTTCTTCCTTGGCAATTTTCTCTATCTCCATGGCTTCAAACATTATCTCAGTGCAGAAGACCCTCAGATCTTCGAAGGATCATAAAAGCAGTTAAAAGGGGCCTTAGACGTCATCTAGTCCAATCCAGAGGTCATAAATGTAGTCAAGTAGCAAAGCCAAGATTCAAACCCAGGCCATCGGACTCCAGTACAGAATTGTTTCCACTATACCACGTCACCCCTCCCATCTATATACAAAGCCCCAATCTCCCCCTGAAATCCATCTCCTCATCTCCAAGTTCTTGCTGGACATTTCTACTTGGTACCTCAAACTGAAATGTCTTAAATTCATTTCTTCCCTGATATTCCTTCCATCTTCCCAAATTTTATTTGTATGTTTTTAATTAAAATTTCGTTGATAGCTTCTTTTTCCAGCATCTATGTTTCCTATCAAATCCCTCCTACTACCTATTTTGTCAATGATGCCACTTCGCTCCCAGTCATCTAGGCTTGAAACCTGAACCACCTCTGACTCTTCCTTCTTTCCCTCGTTGCCCACTTTCAGTTATTTGCCAAATCCTGTCAATTCTACCTTCATAATATCTCCTGCATCCAATCCCTCTTCTCCACTCACGTAGCCATGACCCTAGTCTACACCCTTCTAACCTCTAATCTGGACTACTGGCAAAAGCCTCCTAACTGGTCACCCTGCATTGTATGTGGAATGGTTAAACAAGATATGATACAAGAATGCAATGGAATGTGGTATAAGAAATGATAAATATGATGAATACTTAGACACATGGGAAGACTTATATGAGCTGATGCAAAGTGAAGTAGGCAGAACCAGGGAAATAACATACACAATGACAGTAACAATGCATATGGAAAGAATAGCAACAATAAAACAATCAAAACTAAATGCTATAAAATTATAAAGAACAAGCTTGGCCCCAAACATATGAGAAGGAACCTCAACCAGTTTAGAATACTGCAGACAATGCCAGACTTTTTTCAATATCATGGTTAATCTTATGGAACTTTTTTTTATTCTTTGTTATAAAGGATGGCTATCTGAGAGGAGAAGGATACATTGGGGAAAATAACTGATAAAAACAAAATATGTCAACATAAATTTTATTTCTGTTTATTTTTTAAAACAACAACTTTGTATCCCCTGAAATGCTAAGTGCTACAATGAGCTCAATAAATGTTTACTACAACAATAAATGAGAAAAAAAAATCAACCTGCATTTAGTCTCTCCTTTTGACAATAATCCTTCACACAGATTCCCAAATAATCTTTCTAAACACAGGTCTATGTGACATCACTATGACACCTCATTGCATCTGGATAACATGAATTTTCCATAGGTTAGCATTTAGGGTTTTCATCAGTTTGAATTAAACCTACCTTTCTATCCTTCTACCCATGTACTCACATATCCTCCAGCTGATTATAAGCAAATAATACATTTATTTATAATAATATTTTTTCCAGGGGAAATGATGTTAAAAGAAAATTAATTAGCACTTGCTTTGTCACCTGACCCGAAGGACCATGGGACTTTTCCATATGACTCAAAGTAGAAACTTCTTATGCAGGTCGTATCCCCCATTGGAATATGAATTCCTTGTGAGCAGGGAATGGCTCCACTTTTCCATTTGTACACTCAGCACTTAATAAATCCCTGTTCACAAAAGGTCAAAAATATCAAAGGAATCAATAAAAAATGTGAAGAAAAAAGGCCTACTAGCTTTCAAACTATGTTACAAAATGATAATCATCAAAAAAATCTAGTACTGGCTAAGAAATAGAATGATAGAAATAGAGCAGAACAGAGTAGAACAAACAATACACACAGTAGTAAATGACTATGATAATCTAGTGTTTGATAAACCTAAAGATCCAAGCTTTTTTGGGGGGCAAGAATTCAGTATTTGATTAAAATTTCTGGGAAAACTGAAAAACAGTTCAGGAGAAACTAGTCATAGACAGATATCTCATGCCATATACCAAAATAAAGTCAAAATCGGCATGTAATTTAGACATAAAAGATGGTATCATGAGTAAATTAGAGGAACATGAAAATTTTTACATGTCAGATATATGGATAAGAGAAGAGTTTAGAGAAGAAACAGAAAGGATCAAGGGAAGTAAAATGGATAATTTGAAATTGAAAAAGTTTTGTACAAGAAAAACCAATGCAGCCGAAATTAGAAGGAAAGAAGGAAACTGGGGGAAATTTTTTTATAGCAAGTTTCTCTAACAAAGGTCTCATTTCTCAAATGTAGGGAGCTGAACCGAATTTATAAAAATAAGAGTCATTATCCAATTGCTAAATGGTCAAAGAATACAAACAGGTGATTTTCAAAAGAAGAAAGAAATTAAAGCTATTAATAGTCCCATGAAAAAATGCTCAAAATTATTATTGATTAGAGAAATTAAAATTAAAACAACTCTGAGGTTCCACCTCATGCCAATCAGATTGGCTAATGTGACAGAAAGGAAAAATGACAAATGCTGGAGGTGACGTGGAAAAATAGGGACACTAGTACATTGTTGGTAGAGTTGTAAACTGTTCCAACCACTCTGAAGAATAATTGGGAACTATGCCCAAAGGGTTATAAAGCCATGCATGCAACTTTGACCAAGCAATACAACTACTAGGTCTATATTCCAAAGAGATCAAAGAAAAAGGAGAAGGATCCACATGAACAAAATATAGCAGCTCTTTTTGTGGTGGTAAAGAATTGAACATTGAGGAGATGTTCATCAACTGGGGAATAGGTGAACAAATTATAACATGTGATTGTGATGGAATACTATTGTGCTACAAGAAATGACAAGCAGGATGCTTTCAGAAAAACCTGGGAAGACTTGCATGAACAGATGCAGAGTGAAATGAGCAAAATCAGGAGAACACTGTATACAGTAACATCACTATTACAAGAATGATCAAATGTGTAAGATTTAGCTATTCTAATCAATACAATTATCCAACCCATTTCCAAAGGACTCATGATGAAAAATATTATTCACCTCTAGAGAACTGAGAAACTCTGAGTATAGATTGAGGCATATTTTCCCCCACTTTTTCTTGGTTTTTACCCCGACATAGCTAATATGGAAATATGTTTTGCATGACTTCATATATATAATTGACATCATATTACTTGCCTTCTCAGTGGGTGGGGGAGGGACTGGAGAGGAGAGTATTTGGACACAAAATGTAAAAAATGAATGTTAAAAATAAATTTTTAAAAATGCCTGTCTGTTCATTCACTCATAGGAACACAGATTTAAAGCTAGAAAGACTCTTTAGAAATTACTGAATCAAGCTCCCTTCTCTTAAATACCGGGAGACACAGGCCTAAAGAGGTTAAATGACTTGTCCAAGGTCATACCTTTAGTATGGAGCACACCTGGGACTACAACACAGCATCTATGCTCTTTCTACATTGTACTGCTCAATCCTTCTGCTTCAAGGCCACTATTTCAGGTTCTACCTTTTTCACGAAGTCTCCCTTGATTACCATTAATTTGGAGGCGAGGGAAAGATGAAAAATTTTTCATGTAAATGAAAAAATTACTAAAAGAAAATTTAACTTTGAGTATAGAAAAACCAATAGTATAGTTCCAGTCAGTCAATGATAAATCAGCTAGCATTTATTAAACACTTACTATGAGCTAAGCAGGGACATCTGGGTGGTACAATGGTTAGAGTGTCAGGCCTGAGCTCAGACACTTACTAGCTGTACAACCTTGGGCAAGTCACTTAACCCTGTTTACCTCAGTTTCCTTATCTATAAAATGAGCTGAAGAAGGAAATGGTCAATCACTCCAGTATCTTTGCCAAGAAAACCCCAAATGGTGTCACAGAGTTGGACATGACTAAAAAGAATGAACAAAAGCAACAAAACTTTTTGATTCCAATCCACTGCGCCATCTAGCTGCCTGTGAACTAGAGCTGGGGCTGTTAGAGTGGAGAGAAGGGGATTTATACTCTAGGGTAGGTAGAAATCACAAAATTTGGCAAAAGATTGGACACGTGGGGTGCATAAGAGCGAGGAATTAAGGTTGTAAGCCTGGGTGACTGTGAGGATGGCAATGCCCTCAACAATAGTAAGGAAATTCAGAAGAGAGGTTTTGGGGAAAAGATAACAAGTTCCACTTTGGACATGGTGAGTTTGAGATACCTTCAGGAAATCTAAGTTACCACATCTAAGAGGCAGTTGGAGATGAGGCCTTTGGCTTAGCAGAGAGACTCAAGTCGGATCCACAGATCTGGGAATCATCCCAAAGAAAAGATAATAAAACATATTTTACTCCTTTTAGCAGAGTGGTGGAAGTCTATTAGGACAGAATTCTGTCAAATTTGGTTACCATAGCAGGTGTTTTTAATGTATTATTTTTCTTGGTTACAAGGGAGAGTTCAATTTGGAGGGGGTTGGGGTATTTCCAGAAATAAATGTGATGTAAAAAACAAAAGGCATTAATAATAAATTAATAATAAAACTAATTACTAAAAACAATTTAAGTAATTTCTCCTTTAGAGTAGCAACATGGCTTTGAAATCAGAAGACCTACGTTCAAATTTTATCCATGCTTTAGGACCATCATTATGTTGGTTGCGTAGAAAGGTGATGTGGGCTTTATCTCTAATGCTATCTCTCCTCAGAAAGCCTTCCCTAGTTCCCCATTCACCACTTACACTTTATGTTGCTCTTTGCTTTGCACTTTGTTAGTGCATTTATCATATGATATGTATTGTAGCAGGCATTTAATGGGTGTTACTAGATTTAAATTGATTTTTACTGAAAGCTGATGCTATCATAGAATTCAGAGCTGGAAAATACCCCCAGAGATCATCTGGTCCAAGAATTCTTAGCTTGTAGCCTATGAAATTTAAAAAAATATATATTTTGACAATTTGACAATATTTCGATAGTTTTCCTTCACAATCAAATATCTTTTACTTTATGCATTTAAAACGATTCTTTTGAGAGTTAGAAACTACCACAAAGGCTGCTGAAGTGGTCCATGTCACAGAAAAAGGTTAAGAATCCTTGATCTAGTTCAATACCTTCATATTTTTCCAGATAAAGAAACTGAGGTACAAAGAAGAAAAGGAATGAGTACACAAAGGGTTAGCAGCATAGCTGGGACTCTAACCTGCAATTCCTGATGCCTAGTCTGGTGCTTTCTTTCCTACAGCAAGCATGTTTCATAGGCAGGGATGGCATCTAACTGAGGACCAAACTGAGTGGTATTGTGGCTATCGAGTTCTGAGCTGAGGAAAATTCAAGAGGACTAGTATAGTAGAGGAAGGCTACAGACAGGAGCTGAGAAAGGAGCTGAACTTTGAAGGATTAACTGGCTATAAGTTGTCTGAGCAAAGACAGGAAGGCAATCAGGCAGTCTGTGTGGCACCTCATCCCACCTTTGGGTCAACTGTACAGAATGACTATGCCTCAGTCTGAGGTGGCGCCAAAGCATTCAGATGCATGTATATCTGTGCTCATGACTCATTTGAGGAAGCAACAAAAAAAAAACTAGTTCTCAACAGTGTAGAAATGTCAGAATAGATTGGCAAAGGAAAGAAGAACTGGGAATACTCTCATATTGGTCCAAATATAGGCTTCATTCCTTTCCCCCTTCCCCCCTCCCCAACATAGAAAACCTGATGGTGGTTTATAATTAGTATTTTTTTCAGGATATATTCATATTCTTTCTCCTTGCAAAGAAACCTAATTTTAGGGATATGGCCTAAATTCAGATTAATTTTTTGGTTGTTGTTCAGACTTATGATTGCACCCAGGTAGGGAGCTCCCTTCACCAATGCAGATCTTTGTTCCATCTATAGCTCAGAGTCTTAGGTGCTTGGGGCACTGAAAAGTTAAGTGACTTGCCCATGGTCACACAACTAGTATGTATCAAAGGCAGGACTTGAATCCAACTCTTCTTAACATCAAGGTCAGCAGCCCATCTACTATGCCACATAGTCTGAGTGAGAAGCAAATAGTTTAATGTAACAGTGACAGAATATAATGAAAAAGAAGGCAAACATCATGTAGGTGGTAGGAGGGGCAATGAGGTCAAGACTTGGAGAAACAGACTAGAAATCTAGATGGAGTCCCAGTTTCATGGTCAACTCATTGTGAAGCCTCAGGGACATTACTACATCTCCCTTCTCTGAACCACAATCTAGCTTTTTGTACCACAACATGAACCGTGCGGTGGAGAAGAAAGAGCCAAATAAGTGCAGTCAGGGAAGAAGGGCTTTTCCTCAGCTCAGAGCTCAACATCCACAATACCACCATCCAGTTAGACACCCAGCTATATGCCATCCCCACGTAAGAGACATGACTGCCATCGTAAAGAAAGCACACCTTACCCCCTGCTCTGCCATTTTGCCCTCAGATTTCTGGGCTTTGCCTTCTGCCCTGCCTGCACTTGAACCCTCTAAACCAGTGGGCCTTACCATCTGTACAACTGCTGAACCCTATGGACCACTGGGCTTTTCCATCCTGCAACCAACTCCTCCTGCATTTAACTCCTCTGATTAAAACACGAGCTTCTTGAGAGCAGGGAGGACTCATTTTTCTATCTGTAGCCCCAGTGCAGATAAGTACAGTATCTGGCCCAAAATAAATTCTTAATAAATGCATTTCCACCCATTCTCTCATTCATCCTCACTCTGACACTAGGTGCGCAACCATGGGCTTAACCCAAGCCACAGTCTCCAAGCAAAATTGGAAAGAATAATACACTCTCCTCCTCCACCCAGCTGCTTTGAGGAAAGGACTCTGCTAACCTTGACAGGGTATACAAACGAGAGCTGTCATTGCTTCCCTCTCCCTCTCTTCCAGGATTGGTAAAAGAATTATCGAGAGAAGATCTATGAAGTACCGCAAGTCCCTCAAGTGTAATGGACTGTGTTATTCAAAGTAGTATTTATTTATTAGCTGCGATTGAATCACCCAGAGCCACAGCAGTAGATAGCAACAAGAATGCAGTCAGGAGCATCTCGCTGCATCTCAACAGCTAGGGAGAGTGAAAGGGCACTGGCTCTGAAGTCAGAGGTCCTAGGTTCAAATCCTGACTCTGTGGGAGGGCCTACTACTAGTGGGACCTATGGCAAGTCATTAAACTTCTCTGGCCTTTAATTTCTTCATCTTTCAAATGAGGGGGTTGGACCAGATAGCTTCAGATATTCCTTCCAGCTCCAAATTTATTACGCTAGGAATATAACTGAGTAGTGGGACAAATACCTAAGCTTCAGTTTTCCAATCTGTAGTAGTGGTAGTGATGATGGTAGTGGTAGCGGTAGTAGTATTAACAATTATAATAATAATAGCTAGCTTTGATATAGTGCTTTAAAGTTTGCATGACATTTTACAAGTATCACATTTCATCCTCATAACAACCCTGGAAGGCAAGTGCCTTTATTATTCTTATTTTACAAATGAGGAAATTGAGGCTGAGAGATCTTAAGTGAACCACCCAAGGTCACACAGCTACTGTCCAAGACTGGATCTGAAGTCAGGCTCTGCACCACCTACCTCTAAAATGGGTGCAATGATAATGGTTGCATTGCATCGGGTTTTGTGAAATTTGAGCAAGACAACGTCAATCACCATACAAATGTCAATTGAATTCAATAAGCATTTATTAAACGAATGCCTGCTCTGTATAGGCATAGAGGTGTACGATGACAAAAATGAACGACATTCCCTGCCCTTGAAGGAGGTTATATCTTGCTAGGAAGGTAGATTATGTAAATGGTAAATTTGAGGAGGAAGAGAACACCCCGCGTATGGGGATCTATAAAGGCTTCCACTAGAAATTGGGCTCTTATTACTGTATAGATTGGGTCAAAGGACCAAACTTTCAAAACTTGTCTTGATCCTTTTAGGCACCATGTCTGCAAGGGAAGTAGTCTTTATTCGAAAAGTGGTGCCTTTCTACACTGGGCTTCTTTATGAACAGGTAATTGGGAAAGAGAAGAAGTAGGGGTGGGGGAGAAAAGTGCACGCATTTCCACCTGATAAGCCTTTTAAAACACAAAAACTGTTCACACAAAATTGGAATCTCAGAGCTGGAAGCAATCTCAGACTCCATACCTATACAGGAATCCCCTCAACGACATATACAACAAAGAGGCGGTACAGTGGACCGAATGCTGGCAATTGAATTAGAAGTTGTTGCTGTTCAGGCATTTTTAGTCATGTCCAATTCTTGGGGTCATATTGGCAAAGATACCGGAATGGTTTGCCATTTCCTTCTCCAGCTCTTTTTACAGATGAGGAAACTGAGGCAAACAGGGTTAAGTGACTTGCCCAGGGTCACACAGCTAGGAAGTGATGCCAGATTTGCACTCAGAAAGATGAGTCTTCCAGATTCCAAGCCTAGTACTCCATACATTGCAAAATCTAGCGGCCCTGAGTTAGAAGACCCAGGTCCAAATCCCTTTTCTTCCACTTGTTACTTGTGCGACCTTATTACTTACTTCCCTGGGTCTTAGTTTTATCATCAGTAAGAGGAAGGGATTAGACTAAGATGCCCTAAGGCCTTCTAGCTCTGCTCTATAATCATCTAGGTAACATTTGAAGGGGCAGCTAGTGGTACATGGAATGTCCTGGACTCAAGAAGACTCATCTTCCTACGTTCAAATCTGGCCTCAGACACTTACTAGCTATGTGACCCTGGGCAAGTCACTTAACCCTGTTTGCCTCAGTTTCCTCATCTGTAAAATGAGATGGAGAAGGAAATGGCAAATCACCCCAGCATCTTTGCCAAGGAAACCCCAAATGGGGTCACAGAGAGTCAGACACGACTGAAAATGACTGAACGACAAAACCGCTTGAAGACTTGTTAACATGATACACGTCAAGGCAATCCATCTGCTTTTGGACTGATCTAGTACTAGGAAGATTTCCTCACAATGAGTTGAGCTCTTCCTTCTTACAATTTATACCCATTACTCCAAGTTCTGACATGAGAGACTAAGGAGAAAAAAGCTTAATCTCTTTTCCAAATGACAGCCCTTCCTATGTGAAGAAGGATCTTATATCCCTCCCCCCACCAATGCATCCAGTCTTTTCTAGGCTAAACACGCCCAGATCCTTTAACTGGTTGAGCCCTTTTATCCTCCCCGTCATTGGAGATGCTTCTCTGCTGAATAAGTTTCCTACCTTGTCAGTATTCTTATTAACATGTGACTCTTTATTAAATTAATAGAGGTTAACAACTAATCTAACTGCTAATTTTAAACAAAAGGACATGCAACTTGGAACAAAATTTAAAGAACTATGAATATCTGGGTATAGACAAATATCATATTACAAATTTTCAATCATTACCAATTATAATACAATCTGACAAGTTTTTATCTCCTAGGCAAAAGCATATAAAACTCTTCAATTCACTAAGTCTTTTCTTAGAGACAAAAGTCTTTTAGGTTGCATATAGTTCCAGTTCTGGGACTAGCGCCTGAAGGCTTCAGAGCGGCTAGATGTCAAGGCTCTTTTTTGTTGCTGTTATTGTTCAGTTATTTCAGTCATATCCAACTCTTCATGACCCCATTTAAGGTTTTCTTGTCAAAAAATACTAGAGTGCTTTGCCATTTCCTTCTCCAGTTCATTTTACAGATAAGGAACTGAGGCAAACAGGGTTAAGTGACTTGTTCAGAGTCACACAGCTAGTAAGTGAAGCCAGATGTGAAGTCAGGAAGATGAATCTTCCTGATTCCAAGCCCAGTGCTCTATCCACTGTACCACCTAGCTTCCCTCAGAACTCTTTACAAAAGACTTGTTTTTTTTCACATGCATCTTATTCTATTAGCTGGAACTTAGTATGCCCCGCCCCATGCCACTCCTCTACCCCTGCCACACATGCATCTAGGTAAAGACCTTTTCTGATTTCTTTATTTTTTCTATTCGAGGCAAAGACAAAAGGGAGGAGAGGAACCAATGCCATAGACTTGACTCCCCAGGACTTGATAAAACCAGTTTAGGGTCTTTTTCAATCAGGAGATTACTTTCTACTTTACTTTTCTTCCCTTACTCAGCTCCCTGTTCTCTGAAGTCATAAACCCATATATATTTCCAATTTGCCTGCAATATTAATAGATTGTCCATTTGCCGTACTTGTTTCCATATTTTCTTCTTGTTATTTAAAAGGGCCGGATTATTTTCTTTCTGAGCACTTTAAAACATTTAAACAAATACAACTTGGGCTTGAAATGGAGCTATACAGGCGTCTCCAATTCAATTAGCTGTTTGGAACACAGAATGCATCTTCCAGCAGCTAAGATGTTATAAATGGTGGTTATGCTTCCAGGCTAACTCACAACAGTCAATTTAACCCACAAAGCACCTGAAATACTGAGCATTTGCAATGAAAAATAGTATAAAGCAACACTGTTGCTATGCTAGTTGCTATGCTCAGCAAAATGAACACCAAAATCAAATATGAAAGTTTTTATTTATTTTTAATGCTTGTGCTTAAGGAAAAACAGGTTTAAAGGCAAACGAGATAGATGGAAGCTTTCATGTAGGTTCTTCAGGAGCTGTGGGGCACTTCAGAGAAAGGTTTTATGAAGGTTACCAATATTTATGTTTAATTATATCTAGCCCACAGCTGAGGTTTGCTCAAGACATCTCCTCTCCACTAGAAATTCTCTGTGAAGACCAACTTACCCATGGGCCCAACCCAAACATATTTCCCAAGACACCCAAATGAATCCAGTTTAACTGGAAAAATATTTGTGCCAGTCAGTCAACAAGCATTTATTAAGTGTTCAATATATGCCAGATACTGAACTAATCAGCCCTTGTTATTTGCTCTGCATTGTGGTAATTAATTGACTGTTATGTGGCAGGCGCTGGGGCTACAAGGACAAAAAGGAAAGAGACCCTGCTCTCAAGAAGCTTACTTTCTTACATTTTATCATCCAAAACAGACAGACACTCTAGGCACAGATGCCTTAGTGGGCCTATCCTTGCCATATCTTATGACATTTTTCTTTGTTCCCCACTTATTCCATCCTTCCCCTGTGCCTTGTGGAGGGCTGTAGCGTGGTTCAGAGGAAAAAGAGTTAGATCCGGAATCAAAGGTCCTGGGTTCAAATGTGAACCCTGCTCCTTATTATCTGTGCGACCTTCGGTAAGTCACTTCACCTCGGTGCCTTGGTATCCTCATCTATAAAGTGAAGAGGTTGGACTTGATGGCCTCTAGGCCCTCTCTCGGCTGAGATCTGCTATCCCACCGCTATTGGCAAACTCCCCTTTTTTCTAAATCTTTACAATTCTCACATCCTACATTTGCTTCATCTTCAAGTTGGAGTTTCCCTTATCCCTTCGTTCTCCTTTCTTGAACCTGTCCCACAGAATTGCCTCACCACCCCTACCTAAGCTTTATAATCATTCCTTTGCTTCCCAGTCCCTCAACTTCCTTCTGGCTACACTTGACTTCTTACCACTAGAGGCTTCATGGTCATAGCCTCCTCAGAAAGGCACTCACCAGCACCATAAACATAGCCTTAATCATTTAACTTTCCACTACATCCACTGATCCCCCAGAAGCCTGAATTGCTTCTAATTCTGTTTCTCTGTTTCTACATCCCGACTGTACAACACTGGTAGAAAAAAGAAAGCTATATAACCATGTTGACTTATCACATCATAAATTCATGCCACATAATTTTAATCAGCTTCTCACCACTGCTCTGAAATAATTTTATTCATTTCTTATATATTCCTTTACACACTGCCTACAGTGGTAATTGTTAATATTCTTCACTCTCCACTGGCCTCTAATTCCAGTTCTCCCAAGGCTTCTTCACCCTACTTAAATCAAAAGATTGAAACCATCAAGCATACACTCCCTCATGATAGTAATAGCCAACGTTTATGTAGTACTGGGGACTAGGCTAAGCGCTTTACAAATATTAACTCATTCGATCCTCACAACAATTCTGGGATGGTAGATGCTGTTATTATCCCCATTTTACATGTAAGGAAACTGAGACAAACAGAGATTAAGTGATGTGCCCAGTGTCACGTGGCTAGAAAGTGTTTGAGGCTGGATTTGAACTCAAGTCTTCCTGACCTCAGATCCTGCACTCTATCTATTATATCACACTACATCACCTTGATACCAATCTTCCTTCCCACATTAGGGGACATCAAGATTCAGTGGAAAATGGGTTCGATTTGAAAGTCAGAGAACCTGGATTCAAATCTTAGCTTTGTAACTTTGGGTGGGTCACTTAACTTTTCCTGAATTGAATATTCTCACTGTAAAATGAGGGCTTTTGACTAGATAATACCTCAAGTTCCCTCTGACACCATTTTTTCTTCTTTCATTTCTGTCTTAAAGAACAGGTGTCTCTCCTTTTTCCCCCCAAGCCTAACACCTCTACATCTTCAACATATCCTTCCTGCCTCCTCTAGAATATTCTCCTTTGATTTTTTTCCAAAATCTCTCCAACATCTTCAATTCTTCCCTCCCTTCTTCTAACATATATAAATTTCTTCTTTCTTAATAAAAAAAGTACGATGAGCCTTCCAATGAGTTCCACTGCACTCCCTACCTGCTATCTTATCTTTCCTTGCCAAACTGTTTTCCTATACAATAATCTAATTACTCCCTTCTCCAGCTAACCCTATAATCCCATATGCCATACAATAAACATTTATTAAGTGCCAGGCACCATGGTGAGGGCTGGGGTTCAAATAAGAAAAAGGGAAGACAGTCCTTTCTCTCAAGGAATTATCTTCTAATGAGGAAAGACAATAAACAAAAGGAATTGGAAAAAGGTGAAGGGGTACCGAGGGGTGCTAGCCCTGGGGGTATGGTGGATGATGACTGAGCAGAAACCAAGCAGGGCAGCTGGTGGCAAATGAAGAGATGGCTGACATTTTGAGCCTTCTATAAAAGGAGGCTACAGGAACAGTTTTTTGCTCTAGTCGCCAGCCCTCTAATCAGAGAGGCAGAAGCAACTAAGGGTACTGATGGAGTATGAGGGGCAAAGTTGAGGCAACCTCCATGATGAGCATCCTTGATCAGTTTATCTGAGCACCTCAGTGAGGCAGAGCATAGAGTTTAGGCCTGGGTTCAAATCCAGACTCAGACAATAACTTTATGACCCTAGGCATAGGGTCCTATGACTTCTGTGTCAGACTTTCCTCATCTGTAAAATGGGAATGATATCAGCACCTACTTCCCAAAGTTGTCACGAGGATCAAACGAGATAATATTTACAAAATGCTTAGCAGAGTGCCTGGCACATAACAGGCACGTTATATCATGATGATGCTCTGCACAAGCAGATCATCTGGTGTTACTTTGCTTCTTAACTTGTTCCATTCAATCAATTTAACAAAATAACCACTAGCTATTATATATGAGGAATTAGATAGTCCTTGCCCTCAAGGAGCTTACATTCTACTGGAAAGAAACAACATGTACACAAAAAGTACCAAAAAATAGCATAGGGACCTAGCAGTAACAAGTGAGAAGAGAGGAAGATTGAAGAAGTTTCATGGAGGAATGGTCCTTGAGCTAAACGTAAAAGGCAGAGATAAGGACTCTTGAGAGGCAAAGGAGAAGGAAGAGTATATTCCAGATATGGAAAACTACTTTGTGCAAGTGGGAAGAGGTGGGAGATAAGAGTAACAGATCTGAGGAATGGCCAGCAGTCAAACTTGGCTGTAGCATGGAGTTCATGAAGGGAAATAGTATGAAATAAGGTTTTGTAATCTGGCTCCCTGTACCCTTCCAAACAGCCATAATTGCCAAGCTGAGGAATTTGTGTTTTATCCCACAAGCGATGAGGAGCTATAAGAGAATTTGAGCAAGAGAGTGGCCTATTTATTGCCTATAATGTAAAACAACACATTTGTGTTGGGTGCTATGGATGTGAAAATAGCTACAACATATACCCTGTTCCCAAGAAACCTTTTTTTTAAATTGAGCAATGTGTGTATGTGTGTGTACAATTAGACAAGATAATTATGAAAGTAGGGAGAGTGAGATGAGTTCAAAGAAAAGACCATAAATTTTAAACTACAAAGGAACCAGAGAGGACATCTAGGTCAAATTCTTCATTTTACAGAAGAGAAAATCCAGGGTCTGAGAGGTTAACAGCTATGTCTAAGGCCACAGGTAGTGAGAAGCAGAGGTGGTATTTGAATCCAGGTCTTTCCTCATCTAACCCTCTTTCCACTATACGCCATAACTTCTAGACCCAAAGAAAAATGCTATAAGAAATCTGAGGAACAAGAAATCACTTTTGCCTAGGGGTCAGGACAAGCTTCAAGACGGCAGCACCTAGGTGGGCCTTCAAGAAAGAGAAGGATTTCAATAGACAGAAATGGGAAAGAGAGGTTCCAGAATGTCTTTTGTATCTCCCCCTCCCCCAATTAAATCCATTCAAATAAATTTTAAAGTGGAATTACACAAATTCTCAATCAACAAATCATGACTGAATGCCTACTACATGCAATGCACTGAGCTAGGTACTATATTCAAAAAAGTACACATCCCTGCCCTCTAAGAGATTACAATCTAGTTGGTCAGACAGTTGGACAAGTAAAAATTTATATAAGTTAAATATAACACAAAAGTCACAAGAATCTATGACATGACACAAATCTATAGTAATAAAAGCCATTCCCAAATAAATTAGTAGTCAAAGGATATGAATAGGTAGTTTTTGAAAGGATCACAAATCATTGACAATTATGTGAAAAGGTACTCAAAATCATTACTAATCAGAGAAACATTAATTAGAACTTTGAAGTACTACCTCACACTTATCCAAACAGCAATGCTATCAAACTTACCAATATCTTAAATGTGTTTAAATAAGGTTTATTTAAATATCTTATCAAAGTATGGTAAGAGAGGACAAAATTCAATGCTGGCAGAAATGTGGGGAAACAGGCATGATGACTCATAACTAGTGGAACTGTGAATTGATTCAACTATTTAGAAAACGATATGGAATTACATGATAAGTTACAAAAATGCTCATACCCTTTGATCCAGGACTCCCATTTTTTAGGTTTTTTATCTTAAAGATGTTAGCAAAAAGAAGACAGGACCCATCTGTACAAGAATAGTGATAGCAGCATTATCGGTAATAGCAAAGAAAAATCAGGAAACAAACTACACGCCCAGTGATTGGGAATGGCCAAATCAGTTGTGCCACATGAAAGTGATGGAATGTTTTACACCATAAAAAGTGATAAATGCAGAGAATACAAAAGCATACTGGAAGACATAAAGTGGTGGGAGGGGGAGAGGAGAAGCAGAATCAAAACAGCAAATTATGCCCCAACCTCATACCACACTTGACTAATTCCACCAGGATTCAGACACTGGAATAGTTCAATTTTTCCACTCTTTTCCAGTCCCTCCCCCTCCACCCACATACCATTCAGTGCCATTGCTAGTCCAAAGGGTTTTGTACGTGTAGAATAATGGAAGGATGTTGGCAATCTGCCTTGGAGAATACAGTCTTCAAAAATTCAACAGGCATTATTAAGTGAAGATAGCTTTCTGTAGAGTACTATGTAAGACCCTAAGAGAAAGACAGAGTCTAAAAAGATACAGGTACCTGCTCTCATGAAGCTTACAGTCTCTTGGGGATCAGACACAAAGCACAGCTAATTCTACATTATGAATATCAGAGATGTGACATAATGCTATATTATAAGGTCCATGAGAGGTTGCTCTCAACAGAGGAAAAGAGGGAATTAGATTATTCTTCTCCATGGAAGAAGTAGCAATTGAGCTGGGCTTTAAAGAATGAGGAAGAAGTCAATGGGCAAAGATGAGGTGAGAGATATTCCATAGGGAACACTATGTGCAAAGGTACGGAAGTTGTCAGGTACAACTGAGTTCAGGTGACAGATATAGTCACGTTTACCTGGACCGCAGAGTCCACAGAGAGGACCATCAGGAGAATCTGAAAAGGTTAAGGAAGTGGTTCTATATTACAGAGGTCCTTGAATGCCATACAAGGGGTTTTGAATTTTGCTCAGTGGGCAACAGGGAGATACTGAAAATATTTTAGCAGAAGAATAGAAAGTGCACAGGTTCTAGAGTCAGAGGAGGCGGGATTCGATTTCCTTTTGTTTGATCTCAGAGGGCAGAACCAGGAAATGGGTGGAAGTTGCAAAGAGGAAGCCAAACTTAGGCTTGATATCAGGAAAAACTTCCTAACAATTAGAACTGTCCGAAAATGAAACAGGCTGCTTCAGGAAGTGGGAGGCTCCCCATCCTTAGAGATTTTCAAGTAGAGGTCAGACAACCATTTGTTGGGTTTATTCTATAGCAAGGATTCTTTTCATGTAAGGGGTTGGACTAGATGGCCATTAGAGCCTTTTTAATTCTCAGATTCCATGATTCTCTCACCTGATTCGTTGGTTCAAATCCCACCAATGATGCATACCAACTCTCTGACCTCAAGCTGCCATTTAACTTTCACGAGGCTCCCTTTCATCATCTGTAAAATGTGATCAACGAGATGGAAGACTAGTCATTTTTTCTGATCCTCTCAGCCTTTCCAACCTCTCCAGAACAGGAATGATGCACCAAAAGGTAAAGAAACATCAGCTGTCGCCATGATTTAGGACACCCAGAATGTAAAAGAAGATAACGGAAATGAAGGAGGGGTGAACAAACGCAGCAGCCAAGGACAACAACAGAATGAGAGCAGAGAGAGCATTAAGAGACTCTTCTCTATATGGACAATAAGAGACAGAAGTGAAGGCAGAAGTCAGCAGTGAAGAGGAGGGCCTGAGACATTATGGACAGAACCTGGCACC
Source organism: Phalanger gymnotis (assembly GCA_028646595.1). Classification (NCBI taxonomy): domain Eukaryota; kingdom Metazoa; phylum Chordata; class Mammalia; order Diprotodontia; family Phalangeridae; genus Phalanger; species Phalanger gymnotis. Next base: position 160,253,011 of record CM053625.1, on the reverse strand, counting down.
ATCCTGACTACAAGAAAGAAATGGGAAAATAATGTTTGGGAGGCATTACGGAGCAGTGGGGGAAAACCTTGGCTTTAAAGTCAAAGAATCTGTGTTCAAATCCCGCCTCTGCCACTTTCTCCTTGTATGACCTTGGAAAAATCACATTACTTCTTCACCTCTCTGGGCCTCTTATAAAATAAAGAAATTGGACAAAATGGTCTCTCGTATCCTTTCTTTTTTGGCATCATATGTCTTTTATTTTTTTTCTTTGTAGAATTTTATTTTTTTGTTACATTTTAAGTTCCAAGTTGTCTCCCTTCCTCCCCACCCCACATTAGAGAAGACCACTAGTTGACATATGTATATGTGCACATCTACATATATGTGTATATATAAACACACAGAAACATATATCTATATATATGTAAAACCACACTATGCATATATATGTAAAACCACACTATGCATAAATATATGTAAAAACCATACTATGCATAAATATATGTAAAACCATACTATGCATATATATAAAACCATAATATGCATATATATGTAAAACAATACTATGCATACTTCTATTTATCAGTTCTTTTTCTGGAGGTGGATAGTATCTTCCTTGAGAGGTCCTTTGTGGTTGATTTGAATATTTATAATACTCAGAATAGCTTAGTAGTTCACAGTTATTCTTCAAACAATATTGCTGTTACTGTATACAATGTTCTCTTGGTTTCATGTCCTTTCTAAATCCATGCACCTACAAAGTGTGGAAAAGAAACTTGGTCATGGGCTTCTTTGATAAAATGAAAGGATTTTGGATTCAGTGGCCTCTCAGGTACCTTCTCACTCTGTATCTATGATCCTATGGCATCCCCAGATCTATTCATAAGGAAGATTAATCTGATAGCATGATAAAGAATGCACTGGAAAAAGGAGAGAATGGAGGTGGGATGAACTGGGGCTATTATGATAGTCCTGGTGGATAGCAAGTAAGAAAAGTCTGTGTCAGGGTGGGAGAAATGGAAATAGAGAAGAGAGGATAATAACGTAATATAGTGGAGATATGGTTGATAAGACTTGGCAGTTGAATAGTATGAGTCAAAGGTAATACCGAGTTTTCAAACACAGGTGAGTAGTGGGGCCATTGAAAGAAAGAGTGAAGGTAGTTGGAAGAGCAGTTTTAAAAAAGATAATGAGTTTGGTTTTAAACATGTTGCATTTGAGGTACTGGTAAGTAACCAGGAAATATAAGTCTAGAGAACAAAAGAGATGTCAGGGCTGAAGCTACTGGATTTGAGAGTTACATGAACAGAGGTATTAATTAAAGCCCTGGGAGTAAATGGATTTGCCAAGTCTCCCAAACAACAAGCATTTATGAAGGTCTTACCATTCTGCTAGGCACTGTGTCCTGGGTGTTGGGGATACCAAGGCAAAATAACTGAACTGGTCCCTGCCCTTAAGGGTCTTGTAGTCTATCAAGGGAGACAACATATATGTATGTAATTGTTCAGTCGTTTGCCAGTTGTGTCCAACTTTGTGACTCCATTTGGGGTTTTCTTGGCAAAGATACTGGAGTGGTTTGTCATTTCCTTCTCTAGCTCATTTGACAAAAGAGGAAACTGAGGCAGACAGGGTTAAGTGACTTGCCCAAGGGTCACACAGCTAGTAAGTATCTGAGGCCATATTTAAACTCAGGAAGACTTGCCTTCCTGACTTCAGGCCCAGTGCCTAGAATCTACTGTGCCACCTAGCTGCCCACATGTACAAGTATACACACAATGAATATAAGATAATTTTGTGGAGGAGGTACTAGTAACTGGAAGGGGGAGCAGAAAAGGTTTTATGCAGAAGTAGCTAGTCAGCTGAGGAGGGACTGTAATCTAGGCATGGGGACAATCAGTGCCAAGGTACTCCAAAGGAGAGAGTACAAAAGAAAACAAATTCCAGGTCAGAACCTTGAGGAAGCTGCTTCTGTATCTTTTTCATGGTCACTGTCACATCATCTTGTGGCAAAGATGCCCTAACACTTTTGCCTCTACTAAATGTTTTATTCATCATCGCTAGTGCTAAGAATACCCCTTAGCTGTATTCATGGCTCAATAAGCCATTTCTGATGGAAATCTACAAACCTCTCTTCTTCCAAGAGGCAGTAGGGTATGCTCCAAAGAAGAGTGAATAGGAAGTGAGGAGACCTGGCTCTGACAGCCTCCTGACCTTGGGCAAGTAACAACTTCTCTGGACCTCAGTTTCCTCATCTGTAAAATAAGAAGGTTAGACTAGGTGATCTCTAGGGTTCCTATTAGCTCTAAGATTCTATTTTCTACCATGCCCTGCATAATCCCTTCCCCATCCCCCCACTGCCACTTTCTGCCAATTTCTACATCCCCAAGAGCCAAAATTATCATATGAGACTTTTTTTTTAAAGGAAAATACTAGAAATCTAGAAGAATGTACTTTGGCTGTAAGATTAACTCCATCTCATGATTCAGGGCTGAAGGAACCTTGAAGATCAATTTACTCCAGTCCTTTCATTTTGTAGATCAAAAAGGGCCTCGATTTAGAACCAGAAGGAGCCTTAAAGGTCACCTAATCCAAGCCCCTCCTTTTACACATGAGGAAACTGAGGCCCAGAAATGTTAAGTGATTTAACTAAGGTCACACAGTTAAATTGCAGTGGAGTCATTATTAGACCCCAGATCTCTTGCTCCCCAGTCTAGCACCTTTTCCACAAAACTGTTCTAAATATGAAATTCAAGCAAGATGCACCTAACATTCCGCTCTCAAAGGAGGAGTTTTGCTAGTCTGACTCCTTCCCCATCAAGAGGACCATAAGATGGCCCTCTCAAGCCTTTCTTCATCCTTATCTTTTAAACAATAATCTTTGGGTACGAATATCATTTCTGTTTGCAGCTGGGGAAACAGGCTAATAGCAGGGAGATCCCAAAATAGAACCCAGACATCTCGGCTCCTAAGTTCCCCCCACTTCTCTACTCTTCTACCCTCATATCTTGCCTTGCTTCAAGCTGTAAAGATGCAGAAAGAAACCCAGGAGCCCTGGGTCCCAACCTCTCCTTGCACTTATAGTCTTCTTGAGCTGAACAATGGAACTTTATTCAGGTCCCCCAATCCTGCTCCAAAGGGACCTTGCCCTGGCTGTTTTCCCATTGCAGGTGTCCTGCAGTCACATGCCCTCCCTCAAAGGAGCTGCAGTTTCGGGCTATTCTGCAGAACAACTAGGGGATGGAGGGGAAAAGAAGAGAGACTCATGGAAAGAAAACATCGGGCTTATTAGACCACACAACAGCTGTTGTTCACCTTCCAGGCTCTCTCTTTGCTGATTAGCAGCTCAGAAAAATCTAGCATGTCAGAGGTCAAATAGCCCAGCTTCGGTCACCTAAGACCAAAATAGCAAGGGGTGGGTGGGTGGCGGAAATGATGGAGAGGAACCTTCTGGGATTCAGTTAGAGCTCAGAAATGCAGGTAAGGAAGGGAGGCATGCTAAAGCTGGGGAGAAAAGCAGGTTAGCTTCTAAGCGGAGTCTCTTCCCACTAAGACAGTTTGCACACTTAACCTTGGGCTCTGATTCATCAGGAGCTGCCCAGGGTATTCCACCTGGTTCCTAGGATCATACAGTTAGGGCCAAAAGGAATCTCAGAAGTCATCTTATCTAACACCCCCTCCCCAACTGAGGGAACTGAGGTCCAAGGGTAGGAAGTAACTAGCTCAAGGTCACAGAGTAACAGCCAGGTCCTCTGACTCCAAGACTAGCACATTTCCATTGTATTGCCTTGCTGTGTATTCGTAGGTCCTCAACCAACTTTATAATTCACAGCTACTTCTCAGAGGGAAAGAAAGCAGAAACGACAATGAGACCTTGGAGATCAATTAGAAGAGAAATCTGCTCTTCTCCAAGGACCCAGGCCCTAGGCTCTGAGTTTCTACTTCTAGAGAAACAGGATGAATGATAAAACCACTCTTCCCCCTCCCATATCTTAAAGCTACCGGAGTCATCTCAATCTCCTCAGGGCAGCTCTTAGTCAACGGGTGATTTTCCCAATATCTGATGTCCATTTTGTCCAAGGAACCTGGTCCTTAGGCTGGTCTGGATTTCTGAAGAATAATAGTAAAAAAAAACAAACCAGTAGCTACATTAACATATCTTTTTAAGGTTTGCAAAAGTACTTTACATATGTTTCCTCATTTTGGTCTTCATAACAACTCTATGAAGTAGGTGGTGTTATTGCACCCATTTTACAGATAAGGCAACTGAGGGTCAGAGAAGTTAGGTGATTTGCCATGGTTACACATCAAAGTCAAAAGTGAGATCCTAATACCTCAATCCTTCTGATCTCTAGACCAACATTCTTTCCCCAAAACTGTTGCCCCCTTCCAACTCTCTACTTATTGGAGCATCACTGTCATTGTGGAACCCAAAGAGGTTTGTTTTCTTGACAAGCAGGATCTCCAGCAAAGCCAGAGGACCTGCTGGTAGGCTACAAAGCAGAGCAAAGGCAGGTGTGAAATCAGCTGTTGAACATAAGTTGTGGGGGCGGGGAGGGTTTGGGAAGCTCAGGCTAAAAGCTGGGTCAAATAAGCAATAGGATGAAGCTCAGCCCTGTGAGGAACCCTCCCCTTAGCTTCTCCCCCCACTTTTACCAACTGATGATAGATTTTAGGAAGGAACCTTAAAAGTTCTCAAACCTCTTCATTTTACAGATGAAGAAACTGAGGCTTGGAATAGGACATGACTTGCCCAAGGTCACAATAGTAGAACTGGGATTTGAACCCAGGTCCTCTCTCTCAATTCAGCACTTCCGCAACAGCATGCTGTTCTGAAAAGACATGGAGTCTTGAACCCTTGGAGAGATGAGATAAAGCCCAGCCAGCAGTAAAATGAGATCCAAGTACTAGTCAATTCATCAGACCTCAGTATCATAACCCCTGCCAGAGCCCAGCTTCCACTTCCTGGTCTTAGGTTACCAAAGCAGTAGGGAAAGGGACAGATAGTCATGACCCTCTTCCCTGAGGGATAATAATAGTCTCCACTAACTCCCAGCCCTGCTTTAGTCAGCCTAGACGCTGCAAATTCAGTCACACCACTACCTATACAAGGCATTTCCTCTCTGCTCAGCTTTCCTAATAATAGCTGGCATTTATATAGTGCTTTAAGGTTTGCAAAGTGCTTTATAGACGTTCTCGCGTCTGATTCGAAGTGCTTTACATATATCACCTTATTTGATACTTCTAACTCCCCGTGAGGTAAGTACTATTAATCCCATTTTTGGAGGAGGAAACTGAGGCTCGGCAAGATTAAAGTGAGATAGAAAGGACCTCCTAGTTCATCCAGGTCCAACCCCTTCATTTTGTAGTTGAGGAAACTGAGGCCCAGAGAGGTTAAGTAACTTGCGCAAGGTCATCTAGGTGGGCAAAAGTGGCAGAGTCAGAATTCGCACCCATATCCTTTAACCCGAAATCCAGCATTCTTTCCGCTGCACCATTCCGGGTCAACCCTAAGTGTCAAAGGTGAGATCTGAAGCCTAGCCTTCCTAGGTCCAATTCGATGTCGAGGGTCTAACCACCACGCCAAGCTGCCCCATAGAAACCGGCTACATACGAAATTCCAACCCTCGACAATGGAGTTAGACGTGGCTATCCCTCAGAGGTCAGGGCCAACGAAGTCCTTCTCAGCTGGCCCACCCCAGAGCATCTTCAAACAATAGGCAACCGCGCCCACGATAGAGGGACCCAGAGACGCCCCTCGAAGTGTCCGTACCTTCCCCCTTCCCCCTCTCTTCGCTAGCTTTGTCTCCAGCTCCTTAGGGGCGCCCCTACACAGCATCACCGACAAACACAAACAGGATTCCAGGCTGGCCGGCGAGCCCTCGCCCATTTCCTTCGGGGCTCAGCTAGTGGGGGGAAGAGCGATTCGTTCACTTCCCCCCACGAGGTTCTCGGCTGCTGGAAGTTTGCTAAGACTCTAGCTGGCAGGGGTTGGGGGCTGGTCGGGGGTGCTGAACCTGAGGGGCTGGCGGCTGAGCTTCCCACTCCTAGCTCTCGGGCTCCGCTTGGCCAGTTCTTACCGTACATCTCCAGCTCCGGCTCTGGCTCGTTCCCTCCCGGGCGGTCCGGCAGCTTCTGCAGGGCAGTTCTTAAACCAGCGCCTCCCGCAGCCCCTGCCTTTCATTCACCGACCAACTGAGGGATGGCGGCGGCAGCGTCCAAGGAGCGCAAGAGGCAGCAGGAGAAGTGAATAAGGAAGCGAGAGGCCATTCACCAGACTCCCCCACCACTCCCCCCACCCCCCAAGCCTCTTTCAGGAAAGGGCTGGAGGAGGAGGTGGAGAAAGGGAGGAGGCTATGCTAATCTAGACCCACCCCTTCTCCCGGCTCAGCCTCTGGGAGACGTCTCCAATTCCCACCCCACCCCCTTCTTGCTCACCCCCGGGCTCTTGCCTGGAAACCAAAGCCCCCAAGATTTCCCTTTTTTCTAAGACTGGTGCACTGAGGTCGCCCGGCTGCAGGTACTCCAGACGTCAGACTGAGTTTGCCAAGTGGAAAGGGCCAGAAAGAGAGGCTTTTTTCTCGATGCCCCGATGCCAGCTCTGGGCATCGCCCTTGAATTGTCTTCTTCCCTACTGGGGTGTTCAGGCTCTCGCAAGGTCAGAAGCCACTGACGGAAACACCCCACCCCCACCCCCACCCCCACCCCCACCCCAACACACATACAAGCCCGGGCGCGCGCGCGTCCTCCCTCCCACCAAGTGTCAATGAGAAATAGGAGGGGAGACTGGGAAACTGGAGGTATGGTTCACGAAGGCTGCCCTAGGAGAAAGCAGCCCCAGGGGCTGGGTAGACTGTGCCAGCTGGGCAATGGGGAAAGAATTGGAAGAACTGCTCCTAACCAGACTCTCTTCCAAACCATTGCACCAGCCCTGCTGCCTGAGCAAGCTGAACATTGCTGCATTGGGACGTACAGGCTACTGACTAACCCCTCCCTTACTCAGAAACTCAGCTCTATCTCCAGGTGCTAGCTTTGTAACCCCCTTGCTACTCTGGGTGCCACCAAAAATCTTCCATGCTCACTGCACCAAATACTGCAGAAAATTCTCCTTCGCTGCACCAATAATTGCTGAAAATCTTTGCCATCCTCCTCCCAAATTCTGAATGAAGATGGCCCTTCCTTTTCTAGCCCACGGCGGAGGGGAGTACGTACAGCCCCTTCAGCTCCTGTTAGTCTACTCCTACAAGTTCTGAGACCGAAGGGCTTCAAAGGGCATTTAGTTCAACCCCTTTGTTTTACAGATCAGGAAAGGAAAATCTGGAAATCAAATAAGAAAATATATGTAGAGCATTATTTAAAGGTGAGCTATTGTTGATAATAGTAACAACAAATCCAATTCAGCAATCATTGCTCCGCCCTATGTGGATTCCTGCGCCCTCAGCGATACCTTTCAAAGGTGAAATCACACCATTCTTGACCTTTAGTGTGTCATCTAATGGAGAAGATGAAATCTTTAGAACTATAACACAAATAAGGAGGTAATAATTGCAAAGGAGAGACCCAAAGTATTGTGAGAGATTCAAGAAGAGAAAGGTCACTTCCAGCTGGGGGAATCAAGAAAGGCTTCAGGGAGGAGGCGACACCTGAGATCTATCTTACAGTAAGTGAAGGATTTCAACAAACGTAGCCAGAGAAGAAAGACCACTAATAGAATAGTATCATAGATTTAGAACCTTGGAGACCATCTTGTCCAATCCCCTCATTTAAAAAAAAATGTTTTATTATTGCCTTCCCCCCCCCCCCCCCATCTGTCATTTCAATGCTATCTCCACCCCCTTCTCCCATTGCGCTCTTCCTGGAGGCTCAGAAAAGCAATTAAACAAAAACATCAATATAATGAAGGCATGTGACAATGTATCCAATATTCTGTCCTACTAATCTGCTTCTCTACTCTGAGAAGGGAGAGATGCTTCTTTTTCTGTTCTCGATACCATTGTCAGTTTTTCAGGCACTCAGGATTCTATTTCCTTTTAGTGATTTTTTTTATTTGTATTGTAGTCATTGCGCATATTGCTTTCTCTTGGTACTGCTTTACTTTGCTCTGCGTCACTTTATGCAAATCTTCCCACATTTCTCTGAGTTTCATTTATTCATGCAAAGTAATTTTCCATTACATTTCTATGCCATCGTGTTGGTTTTTTTTTTCAGCCATTCCCCAATCAGTGGACACCTACCTTGTTTCCAGCTCTTTGCTACCTAAGAGGACTACAGCTGGTTGGTATATGAGCAGCAAGGTAGTACAGAAGGGAGAGCACCAGCCCTAGAATCTGGAAGATTGAGTTCAAATCTGGCCTCTGACATTTACTAGCTGTGCGATCCTGGACAAGTCACTTAACTCTGCCTGTTTCCTCATCTGTAAAGTGAGCTGGAGAAGGAAATGGCAAACCACTCCAATGTCTTCACTAAGAAAATCCCAAATGGAGTCACGAAAAGTCAGACACAACTCACCAATATATCTTGCTTTGATTCTGGACTCTTGCTCTGTCTTGGTCTTCCTCAGGACATATGCCCAATTGTATGCTTGCTAAGTCAAAGTTCATAGAAAGTTTAGTCACTTTTCTTGCCTGATTCCTAAACTGATGTAAAAACAGTTGGGTCATTCCACAGCCACACTAACAATGCCTCACGCGCCTGTCTGCTTCGAGATCCTTCAATATTGACAGTTCCCATCATTTTTCATCTTTTCCCATTTTTATGGCATGAAGTGAAGCCTCAGAGTTCTTTTAATTTGCATTTTTCCGACTCTCACTGCTTGGTTTTCATCTAATAATTTACAGGTTTCAGTTTTTCTTTTGAAAACTGGTCTTATATTTTGTCTACTTGTCCATAGGAAACACTCGATAATGTGTACTTTCCTTTTTTCAATTCCTTTTATATATTGGTTGTCAGATTTTTATTGGTGATATTTTATGCAAACATATTTGCAAATGTCTTCTACTTGTATTTTCGTTTCTTTTATTCTTACAAAAATAAAGCTTTTAAACCTTATGTAGTCAAAACTGGCAGTTTTATGTATTATGATCTCCTCTTGCCTTTGTTTAATTTAGAATACTCTCTCTAAATACAGATGTGCCAGGTACGTGATCTTGTTCTCCTCCAAAGTTTTTATAGTGTGTCCTTTTGCATATCAATTTTGACCTAATTGAGGCATGTGGTAAAATGTAAAAGAGAGAGCACTGGACTTGAAGTTAGGTAAAGGGTGGGTTCAAATCCTGCCTCAGGTACTAATTATTAGCTTTGTGACTGTGACCAAGTCACCAAATCTTACTGGGCCTCCGAAATGAGGGAAATATATTCTATGAACTCTAAGATCTCTTCTAGTTCTCAATTTATGAAGCTATAATCCTAAAATGTTAGTCTAAACTTAATTCTCACCAGACATACTTTCTGGTTTTCTAAGTAGTTTGTGTCAAAAGGGAAAAGCCCAATAAATTGTGTTTTTCTAGAGCTATGCTAGAGATTTGGGTCAGGCAAAGGAAAATCTCATACCAAACATATCACTGGGCCTGGTCCACACCCCATCAAAAACTCTGAAAAAGTTCTTTAGAGAACCCAGGTTTGCAAAAGGCTGTTGTTCAGTCACATCTGACTCTTCATGACTCCATTTGGGTTTTCTTGGCAAAGATACTGAAGTGGTTTGCCACTTCCTTCTCCAGCTCGTTTTACAGGTGAGGAAACTGAGGCAAACAAGGTTCAGTAACTCGCCCAGGGTCACACACCCAATAAGTGTCTAAGGCCACATTTGGACTCCAGGAAGATGAGTTTTCCTGACTCCAGGCTGGCCCTCTATGCACTGTGCCACCTATCTGCCCCAGAAAGGAGCCCTTAAGACCAGAGAGAAACTAGAAACAAGTCATACCTCCAAGGGCCATTTCAAACCAAGATTAATCCCACCTTCTGCTTTCCTAAGTTTGTTAGATTTCTGACTTAGATGTATCAACCTATTTCAGACAGAAATCAAAGAGGTATTATCTGACACAAATTTTGTTTGCTTAGTTTTACAGCATTTACAATTTTACAGCAACAGCTCAAGCTTTGCAACTTTTTTTTGGTTTGTTTTAGTCACCATGGGCTTACAAGAAACATTTCTTCCAGATTGAGAGAAATTACCTTTGGTAGAAAACAGCCAGGGAGCTCAGTAAATGGAGCATGGGATCTAGAGGCAGGAAGATCTGAATTCAAATTTGGCCCCAGACACTTCCTAGCTGTGTGACCCTGGGTAAGTAACTTAATCTGTGTGCCTCAGTTTCTTCAACGCTAAAATAAAGATAATAACAGCACTTACCCCTCACAGTTGTTGTGAGGATCAAATGAGATAATTTTTGTAAAAAGCACTTGGCATGGTGCTCGGCACAAAGTAGGTGCTACACAAGTACTTATTCCATTCCACTCTAATACTATGTGACCTTGAGAAAGTGACAACCTCTTGTGCCTCCTGAGCCTCCATGAGGCTCAAACTCTATGTGCCACAAAGATCAAGGGAGATAAATTTAGGTCAAATAAAAGGAAGTACCATTTTATACAGCAGGTAGAAAATTTTGGCAACTCTGACCCAATCTGGGATATAGACTGAAAATGTTAATAGGTTAAAAACATAAATTTATGGTGACAGATTTATTAGGAGCTATTAAGGAAACTAGAACATTTGAAGACATTTATAAGGCTAAATGAAGTCACCCATTCACCCATCTGTGATCCCACAGCCTTCAAGATTCTAGCTTCCTCTTTTAGTCCTCAGTCTAGTTTCTCATCTCCAGCCTCTGAGACTTTGTAGGCAGACTACCATCCTTGGAGTGCTCTCCTTTCTCATCCATGCCCTTAGAGTCTCAGCTTAATTAACGGTCATCTACTTCAGGAGTTTTGTGTATATTCCTTTTGTGTGTTTGTGTGTGTGTGTGTGTGTGTGTGTGTGTGTGTGTGTGTGTATTTTGGCCCAGTAGAATGGAAGCTCTTTGAAAACAGGGACAGTTTCCTTTTTGTGTTTGTTAACCCAGCTGAGAGACAGCATAGCATAATGGAGGCAACCCTAGGCCTGAGTCCAGGAAGACCTGGGTTCAAGTTTTACCACCTCTAACACATTCTAGACGTATGACCCTGAGCAAATCTCTTCAGCTTTCAGTCCAACCCAGCCTCCTTCCGCCCACTCTATGAGACTGTGAGTCGCAGGATGGTTGTTTAACTATCAGTAGGGAGAGTTTCTTCACTGGTAGTTTACTACACCAAGGAATTCAAATTCTCTCTCTCTCTCTCTCTCTCTCTCTCTCTCTCTCTCTCTCTCTCTCTCTCTCTCTCCCCCCCACCCCCCAGTGGCTGGCACAGAGTAGGCACAATAAATTCTCGTTAAATTGTTACATAACCCAAATGTTTTGTCCTTTAATTAAAAAACCCAGGTATCCTGACCCTCCAATCTCATATAGCCCGTCAATTAAAACTTCATTCTCCTAGGTTCCCCAGCTCAGACCACTGTTCAGTATATGTTACGGCCACTAAGCTGGCCAAAATGACTTCAGAGTTAACTCCCTTCCCCTCCCACCTCCACCTCCCTGAACTGAGGTGGGTGACATGGCAAGGGGCATAGCTTCAGAGAAAACATATTCAGGCCTGGGGAAAAGACCTGCTCAGGTATTCTATCAGCAATGGCACCAGATATAGACCTCAAGATTCTCAACTAAGCTGAGTGGCTTCAACCCCAAGATTCTCCCTTAAAGTAAATTCACTATGGTGACCTATTTCTCAGATGCCACAGGGAAGGAACAACCCATAAAAATTATACTGAAGCCCAGGGACAGGCATCCTAGTACTGGGACATGTAGTGTCTCTCTCCACCTTTCCATCCCCAAATGTGATCACAGTGGAGGTAACATTTGATTGGACCTGTAGGGAGTGGTTCTCTTTGTCCAGAGGCAATGCTTGTGGTTTAGTTTCTTTTACATACCAGGGAACACAGGCCCAGAGCCACAATTGCCCTCCCACCCCCAGCCCTGGCCTGGCACTGCCACAAGAGGCTAAATTGATGTCTATCCAAGAATAAATGCATAAAACAGGCTGCCTTTGGCCCCAGGACTGGTTTCCTTGTCAACATGCCCCTAAACTAGCTTCCCTTCCCTCCCCTAAATACTACCCTGGCCCAACAGTTCACAGGCTGATTAAAAGGATCCTGATAATTCTCCCGTGGCACTTTCCTCCTGTGGTTAAGTTCAATCTCAGGACATTGACTTTTTTTATTGAGGGAAATGTGGGATAAGACAATGTTGCACAATGAGCACTGAAACTTGGTATTACAGGGTCCAGGCTGGAGACACCATCTTGTGACCTTGGGCAAGTCACTCCTCCATCAAATGAAAGGGTTAATTGGACTTGATGTCCTCTAGGAGACCTTCCATCTGTACGTGCATGAATTTGAGATTCTATGAAGTTATCAAAGGGGTTTGCTGCCTTTGATTGTAAGTTTTTCATTTATTCATTTAGTTTTGATCCAGACCTGTGATTTCATTGTCCTAGAGCAATGTTATCCAACTCAAATAGAAATTAGAGCCACTAATGTGACATAAGGATCCCTTCTGTCTGCATATTGATTTAATTTTAAAATGTGATATTCTCTAGGCAGCTAGGTGGTGCAATGGATAGAGTGTCAGGCTCGGAGTCCAGAAGACTCATCTTACTGAGTTCAAATCCCGCCTTACACTCTTAGTAGCTGTGTGACCCTGGACAAGTCACTTCACCTTGTTTGCCTCAGTTTCCTTATCTATAAAATAGCTAGAGAAGGAAATGGCAAACTGCTCCAATATTTTTTTGCCAAGAAAGCCCCAAATGAGGTCACAAAGAGCCAGACATGACTCAAAAAATGTCTCAACAACAACAACAAATGTTATCTATGTTTTGTTGTGTTTTTATTTACTTTGTTAAATATTTCCCAATTACATTTTAATGGTTGGAGCAGCACTTGACACCTCTGGCCTACAGAGTTCCCAGTAAGGAGGCCACCTTTATCAATACAGATCAGCAAGTTTTCCGCAGATTTGCCTTAAGGGAGAAGATATTTTAATATCTTGAGCGCTAGAGACATGGCAGTGTGGCATGGCATGGTATGACATAAAGGCTTCAGAGTCCAGAAACCTGGGTCCATGTCCCACTTCTGTCACTTACTGGCTATCTGACCCCAGGTCCAATTATACAACCTTTTAATGTCCCATTAAACTCTCTAAGAGTTTAAGTTTCAGAGCAGGTACTAATCTGCACTGGTAGAGGGAGTTTCCCCACTGAGCATACCCTACACCAAGAGTCTTATCTTACTCTTGGGTCCAAGAAATCAGCTTCACAAGTATGAGATGATAGGGCCACAGATTTAGAGCTGAAAGGGACTATAGAAATCATGGAGTGGAACCTACTTATTTTACAGGCTAGGAAATTGAGTCCCAGAGAGGTTAAAATAACTTGCCCAGGGTCACAGGCCTAATAAGTGTCTGAGGTGAGATTTGAACCCAGTTGTTAATGATTCCCAAGCATAGCACTCTATTCACTATAGCAAAGGTAGTCAAAATGGGGTCCACGTATTCCCAGAATTCCCTGAAACCCTTTCAGGGGCTCCTCAAGGTGAAAACTAGTTTCATAAGAATACTAAGATGTAATACTAAGGCTACTTAAAATAGTCTTCCCAAGGGGCAGCTTGGCAGCAGCACAGTGAGTAGAGCACTGGCCGTGGAGTAAGGAGGACCTGAGTTCAAATCCCACATCAGACACTTGACACGCTTACTAGCTGTGTGACCTTGGGCAAGTCGCTTAACTCCAATTGCCCTCCCCCCCTCCAAAAAATATTCTTCCCTTTTTAAACTACATATCTGGTGAGGCTAGATTTTCTTCACATACTTCAACCAAAACAACATATCGCAGCTAATCAAATACAGAAGAAGACATGAGAATCCAACTGTCTTCCATTAAACCAGACATTAATCTGCAAAAATATGAAAAACAATGCCCTTCTCCCTGCTTTTGTTTGTTTTGGAAAATATAGTTACTTTTCATAAAAATGACATTTAGGGTTAACATAATGGTTTTATTATTTATAAATGAATTGATAAATATTTTAAAATTTTATTCATTTTAATTTCTAATGTGATAAATGTTGATAGCTATAGCCCACACAGACAAGAGTATAAACTGGTCCTGAGATCAAAACTTTGGAGAACCACTGCCTTATTATACCAGGCTGCTTCAGTGGAGGAGGTATAGGTAAGCAGCTGAAAAAGATCTGGGGGGTTTTGTGGACTTGAAAATCAATGAGCAAACAGAGCTTTACATGTAGTCCCCCTTCCTGGGAGCTCCTTTCTCAGCTCTGCCTCAGAGAATCTCTAGCTTCCTTTAAGGCACAGCTCAGGTGCTATCTCCTACATAAAGCCCTCCCTGATTCCCTCAGTTGTTAGCCCTCTATCCCCATCTTGACATGACTTTGGAGATACTATGTATTTACTTATATTACCCCTAGCCCAGGGCTACCCAAGATTCTAAGCTCACAAGGACTAGGTCTAATTCTGAGACTTGACGCAGCCCGTACAATTGTTTTTTGAGCCCAAGAGTAAGACTCTATGTTTATTACTCTTTTGAAATTTTATCTTAGTGTCAGCCCAAGAGGTTGCATGGTATATTATTATTATCAATACTTGTAATGTTTTAATAATAACAGAGAAGCTGAACTGGTAGAGGGAATGTCCTCATCTAGGAGTTTCCAGTACCAAAGAAATGACAAGTTCAGTCTCTGTTACTAATGTCAACCCAATGTTCAAGCCTGTTAAGATGTTTTTGGATCCTGATTCTTTCATCTAATGTGTCAGCTATCCCTCCTAGCTTTGTGCTTTCTGCGAATGTGATGAGTATGCTATTGATACCTTTACTCAAGTCACTGGTAAACACCACAAGGTCAACCACAGACTTCTGGTACACTCCAGTAGAGACCTCCTTCCCAACTGAAATCAAATCATTAATGACTACTATTGAGTTCAAATAATAACAAAAACAACTGTGTTCTGTGTTATAGGTATAATTCCACTGAAACAATTCATCAATTACATCTAACTAATTTCAAGCATTTCTGATTAAATGGTCAGAGTTCCCCCATTCCTTTGAAAATCTCTTTCCCACAAGCCACTTCATGGTCACAATGTATAGTAGTCTCAAAAAATAGGCAAAATTCCATAGTTGAGATTAAAGAAGAGTTCTTAGTTCAGGCAGTCTCAGAAAATATTAACAAAATGTATATAATTTGCAGAATGCACTCTTTTCCCTTAAAAAAAAATCAGAACATTTGTCCTGGTCCTGAAGTCTCTCTCCTATTCTCCACAATCCTTTAAAGATCATTGACAGCATCCCTTACAATGGCATAAACCCTGTTCTGGAAAGTAGTTTACCTAGATCAGGTGACTAGAACTCATCAAGACCAGCTGGAAACTCTCTTATTATCTCCCTACTTAATCTTGGGTTTTAATTCCCTATTAGCCATTTTTATTCTGTCCTTTCAGGTCCAAATGTAATTCTCCTTGGCAGTGAAAAGAGAAGAAATGTAAGAATTTAATAGTTCTACCTTCATTTTATCTTCTCTCATCACGTTAAGGCCATGCCTTTGAAGTCTTAACCATAGCTCCAGAATTCTGGCCCTGCTTTTCTCCCCCTGTACCCCACTCTATAGGTCCACTATTTCAGGGAGGTCCAAAGCATACTTCATTTTTCTCCATACTCCGCACTGTCTTCATGCCAGGTACCTTGCTCCTGAATTTATTTGAAACCTTGTCCACTTCCTTTCTAATTTTGGAACCACAATCAAATTAGTACTTGTATTGCTCCTCAAAGGTATGTCAATCTACCCTCTATATTCCCACTCATTATTTCTATGACTTTCTTTTCTTCCTGCACCTTCACTGAAAGTGGCATTTCCTTGAAGATTAAGTCACCCAGAGTGGCTCTTACCTTCCATTCTATGGGTAACCCTTTGGGGCTATAGCTTTACACCATAGCTCAAGCCTCCTCCAGTGTGCTTTCTGCTAACAATCAGCCAATAGACTCAGTTAGCTATTCTGCAAAGGTATTTATTCAAATGGCATAGCAAGAACAGTTGTTAAAAACACTCCCCCCTCCCCTGGGGCACCTGGGGCACACTCTTCTATAAATACGCACAGTGCATGCGAAAAGTGGGCTCAAACTTAGAGTCTAATGGTAGTGAGATACATGTTCAAGATACACCTGTAGCAAAGGCAATCCACAACTTCTAGTATTACATGTTGTTAATATACTTTCTTTCTCCACAGAATCCTTATGAAGTTCTAGATTAGCTGCAAAGATTTTTTTTACAATTAACATTTTCCTTCTATTTCTAAAACATTGCTTTTTTCTAAGCAAAAGCTTTCTAATTTTATGCCAAAAATTGTATTCCTATGATCTTCTTTGTCCACTTTTCATTTAATAACTCTTCTCCTATGCATAGTTGTGAAAATATCTCCTATCCTGGTTCTCTAATTTGTTAATGATGTGAATCCTTGCAACTTTCCAAGCCAAATATGAGTCCATGGCCACTATATATGTTGTTTCCCCCTATTAGAATATAAACTCCTTGAAAGCAAGGACTGTCTTGACTTTTATATTTGTATCCTCAGCACTTAGAACAGTATTTGGCACACAGCAAGTGCTTAATAAATGCCTTTTTCATTAATTTTCTCACACACTGTAAGTCCATTTCCCAAGGTGCAAATTCAATCACAATAGCATCAACACCACCATATATATATATAATAGAAAAAATATATATAATATATAATAGAAAAAAATATATAATATATCACAATAGCATCAACACCACCATATATATATAATAGAAAAAATATTAACAACATCAAATTATCTTCATTTCTTCAAGAAGTTTAGCAGATATGAAATAACCACCAAAAGTAGGCTCAAAAGACTCAGAAACCACCTCAGCCATTAACGCTTATCTCTTTGCCTCTCAGAAAATAGAGACAAGGTAGCCAAGGATAGCATCAGTTTATAACACAGATTTGACCTTCTAGATAACATTGTAGAAAATAATAGAAGATTATGAGTATTATTGCATGACAGAACAGTGAAGAGCAGTAGAAAAGGAAATAAGTGTACAAGCTTGGTGAAAGACACAACTAAGCCAGATTATGCCCAAAGCATTTATAGAAGAAACCTTAAAGACAAATGAATGTGAAATGAAACAGATCCACCAACACTTCTGTAATAATTCGTATTTATCATTGATGACTGTAACTACTACATTTATGTTCTCTCACCTTAATATCTATAGGAGGCAAGGGAAATAAACGGTCAAGAAAATGAAGTGGAGAATGTTTGTATCTGAACAAATAGATACAGAAGAAATTCAAGGCTGAAGGCAACAAAATTTTAAAGGGTCAGGGATGAAAGAATTTTTAAAAATACTGTCACAAAGAGAAATATGATTCAAAAAGAAAAGAAAAATCATAGGTAATATCATTATTTTTAAAAAGAGACCAAAGGGATATCAATAACCACTGAAACATAAACCTACTTTTCTCTCAGTAAAATCTTTATGAACATTTTCTATATACATATTAAAAGTATTCTTGATGACAACAAGAGAACAGGTAGACTTTCACAAATGATTCTTTATAGTAGATGATATGCAACCACAAAGATAACTTTGTTCCAGGCTCCTCTGATTATCAATATTAATTGAGCAAGGGATAAAAGAGGAAGATGTAGAGTCACCAAAGGTGCTCATAAAAATAATTAAGAATAGGCAGCTCCAGGGCAGCTAGGTGGCACAGTGGATAGAGCACTGGCTGTAGAGTTAGAAGGACTCAGGTTCAAATGTGACCTTAGACACTTACTAGCTGTAGGAACCTGGGCAAGTCACTTAACCCTGATTCCCTTAAAAAAAAAAAAAGAATGAGCAGCTCCAAAGATGAGAGATTCAACAGAAATGGAAAGGTTCATAGATGTTCCTGTTTTCAGATAACCTTATGTTGTTTATTTCACATCCAAAAAACTGAAGAATCTCCTCTATGTAATCCACAGCCATTCAAAAAAGATTTGTCTAGCAGTCTATACTGGGAAAGAAACGAGCAACCAAAGAGTATATATGGGAGAACTACATGGTAGAATGTGCCTACTATTGGTGTCAGGATACCGGGTTCAAATCCTGACTTCTACTCTTATTAGTTTTGTGACCATAGTCAAGTCATTGACTTCTTTGAACCACAGTTTCTACATTAGTAAAATGGAGATAACACAGTATTTTTGCTATCTTATTCATAAGGTGTTGTAAGGAAAGTGCTTTATCAGCCTTGAAGCTTACTTTTGTGAGTTACTGATTTTATGTGTGTGTGTGTGTGTGTGTGTGTGTGTGTGTGTGTGTGTGTGTGTTTTACCCATATTATGACATTGAATTGTATGGAAAACCTACTCAAGTAGTCAAGCGTAACATGTTTTAGACAGGTATTGTAGATAGATAATGGGCTGTGCTTAGCAGTAAATAGGAGAAGAGAAGGCTGGATCCCATTTTGGAAAGTGAACAGTGTTTTCAACAATCTCAAGTGGAACCAAGATGGCAGATTAGAGGCAACTCAGTTGAACTCTCTTAACATTCCCTTCAAAACAACTTTAAAATAACGCTTGAATCAAATTTTGGAGAGACAGAACCAGAGTTCTGTCTGGTCAAAGAGAGACATTTTTCATAGAAGCTTAGGAGGTCAGCAGAAATTCATGACACCAGGGTAGAGGCCTGTCTAGAGCCCACATTTGCATCAGCAGTAGCTTCAGGGACTCTCAGCCCAAAGATAGTAATGGGGTCAGAAAGAGATTACAGGGGACCCTTTGCTGTCACAGGGTACAACTGGCATTGATTGGCAACTCTCTTGCCCATATGAAGTTCTGGGTCACAGTTCCAGGGTGGGGAGGAGTGCTAGATGTGGATCACAAGGAAGCAAGGGCCAGGGTCCCAGTTTCAAGGCAAAGAGAACACTAGTGTTTGTGGCTGCAGGACACCAGGGACCTTCTCTGGGTAAAGACCAGAGTAAAGACCAGGAGAGTAGTGACCACACCCCTCATAGGATCATATCACCTTGGAAGTGTCAAAAATTTGCTCACCCCTAGAACTAGCTCTAAAAATAGCAGCATGAAAAAAGCCTAAAGCCTGGGACATTGCTTTCCCATCCCAATGTAAGCAGGACCCAACTTTAACATAAAGTTCAAAGTCTAAAAATATGCTGGAAAAACGAGCAAACAGAAAAAAAGAATTTAACCATAAAAATTCCACTATGGTAACAGGGAAGACCAAGACATAAACTCAGAAGAAGGCAACATTGTGAAAACAGATACAAATAAAGCCTCAAAGAAAATGCTATTTGGATGTAATCCCAACAAGAATTTCTAGAAGATCTCAAGAAAGAAATAGGAGTGGCAGAAGAAAAAATGGAAAAAGAAATGAGAATGATACAAGAAAATTATGAAAATAGAATTAACAGCTTGATAAA
This sequence comes from Phalanger gymnotis, assembly GCA_028646595.1. Classification (NCBI taxonomy): domain Eukaryota; kingdom Metazoa; phylum Chordata; class Mammalia; order Diprotodontia; family Phalangeridae; genus Phalanger; species Phalanger gymnotis. Next base: position 160,233,452 of record CM053625.1, on the reverse strand, counting down.
AGAGCCACAAAAGTATTGAAGGAAAGAACTACTTAAAAAACCAGAACTGACCAAGTGGAAAAAGCGGTACAAAATCTTACTGATGAAAATAATTCCTTAACAATTAGAATTGGGCAACTGGAAGTTATTGACACCAAAAGACAATCAAGAAATACTTTTTAAAAGTCGAAATAATGAAAAAATAGAAAATGTGAAATATCTTATCAGAAAAACAACTGACCTAGAAAATATATTAAGGAGAGATAATTTAAGAATTATTGGACTGCCTGAAGGCCATGATCAGAGAAAGAGCATTGGCATGATATTTCAAGAAGTTATCAAGGAAAAATGCCCCAAAATCTTAGATCCAGTGGGTAAAATAGAAATAGAAAAAATCCACCAATCACCTTGTGAAAGAGAACCCAAAATGAAAACTCTCAGGAATATCATAGCCAAATTCCAGAGGCCCTAGGTCAAAGAGAAAATACTTCAAGCATCCAAAAAGAAATAATTCAAATATTGTGGAGCCACAGTCAGGATCACACAAGATTTACTGGCTTTCATGCTAAAGAAGTAAAGGTCTTTAGAAATGATATTCTAGAAAGCGAAGGTTCTAAATTTACAACCAAGAATAATCTACCCAGCAAAACTGAATAAAATCCTTCAAGTAACAAAAGGATATTTATTGAAATAGAGAAATTTCAAGCATTCATGATGAAAATGCTAGAGCTGAATAGAAATTCTGACATTCAAACACAGCATAAAAAGGTAAATGTGTAAGTGTAATCATAAGACTCAATAATGTTAAACTGTTTATATTCCTATATGGGAAGATGATATATGTAACTCTTAGGACCTTTATTATTATTAGGACAGTTAAAAGGAATTTATATAAACAGAGTGCATGGATGTGAGTCAATTATATTGGAAGATCTCCTTCCTCCCAAAAAATGAAAGGGCGAGAAAGAGGAATGCACTAGGAGAAAAGAGAAGCAAAATAAGGAAAATTATCTCCCATAAAAGAGATAATTAAGAAAGAAGTTTTACAATGGAAGAAGAAATGGGGGGGCAGGCAATGCTTGAATCTCACTCACATTGGAATTGGTTCAAAAGGAGAAGAATAGCTATACATTCAGTTGTGTATAGAGATGTAACTTACTCAATAGGGGAAAAGGTAGGGAAAGGGATAAGAGTAGGGGGTGGAAGTGGGGGAGTGGGTAATAAAAGGGAGGACAGATTAAGGGAGGCAGTGGTTAGAAGAAAAAAGAGACTTTCAAGGAGGGACAGGATAAAAAGAAAGAGAAAAGAACAAATAAAATGGCATAGAAAGAAAAACCCAATTAGTAATCACGACTTTGAAGGTGAATGAATTGAGTTCACCCACAAAACAGAAGCAGATAGCAGAATGGATTAGAAACCAGAATCTAACAATATGTTGTTTTCAAGAAACATACTTGAAACAGGAAAACACAGAGTTAAAATAAAGGGCTGGAGCAGAACTAATATATTTCAGCTAAATTTTTAAAAGACAGGAATAGTGATCTTGATCTCAGACAATGCAAAAACAAAAGTAGACCCAATTAAAAGGGATAGTCAGGGAAACTACATTTTGCTAAAAAGTTATCATAGACAGTAAAGTAATATCAAAAAATTTTATACCAAGTTTCTCTGATAAAGGCCTCATTCCTAAAAATATATACCGAGTGTAGAAATGAGTCAAAATTATAAAAATAAGAGCAATTCCCCAATTGATAAATGGTCAAAGGATATAAACAGGCAGTTTTCAGAAGACAAAATCAAAGTTATCTATAATCATATAAAAATGCTCTAGATCACTATTGATTAGAGAAAGGCAAATTAAAACAACTCTGTGTCACTACTTCACCCCTATAAGAAATGACAAATCCTGGAGGGGATTTGGGGAAAATAGACATACTCATGAACTGTTGTGGAATAGTGAACACGCCAACCATTTTGGAGAGCAATTTGGAACTAGACCCAAAGAGTTATAAAACTGTATACACTTTGACCAAGCAATGCCACTACTAGGTCTGTATCTCAAATAGATCAAAGGAAAAGGACCTGTGTGTACAAAAATATTTATAGCAGCTCTTTTTATGATGGCAAAGAATTGGAAATTGAGGGGATGCTTATCACTTGCGGAATGATTGAACAAATTGGGGTATATAATTGTGACGTAGTATTATTATGCTATGGGAAATGATGTGGGGGGGTCACTTCAGAAAAACATGGCAAGACCTATATGAACTGATGCAATGTGAAGTGAGAAGAACCAGGAGATCATTGTGTACAGTAACAGCAATGTTGTAATAATAATCAACTGTGAAAGACTTGGCTATTCTAATCAATACAATGATGCAAGACAATTCCAAAGGACTCATGATGAAAAAAAAAATTCTACCTACCTCTAGAGAGAGAATTGAGTGCAACTCTAAGTGCAAATTGGAACATAATTTTCTCACTTTTTTCTTGCTTTCAAATTTTTTTGCTAACATGGAAATATATTCAGCATAATTTCACATTATAATTAATATGATATTGCTTGCCTTCTCAGTAAAAGTCAGAGGGGTTAAAGTGAGGAAGAGAATTTGAAACTGAAAATTTAAAGGAAAAGAATGTTGAAAATATCTTTTTTAAAAAAATGAATGTTAAATTTTTTTCCATGTAATTGGGAAATATTTAACAAAATAAATGAAAATATCTTTCAAATGGGGAAAAAAGAAACCAATCCCAACCGACTTGCTTCCACCAATGTCTACCTTTTTTAACACCAATATTCTCCTAGAGGTGCTATTTGACTATAAACCACAGAATCACACAATCTTAGAATGATCAAAATTTCAAGAGACCCCAAGAGCATGGAAAGAAGAATGGTGGGAGTAAGAAGGAAGCAGTATAGTAAAGACTTTGACTTATAAGAAAGAAGTGGTTAATGTGTATATATCTATATGTACATAGATATGTATACATACACATATATATTCAAGAAAAGAAGGTGGGCTACACAGTCCTATTGTTGTATTAGTTTCCCCAAAATATTAAAGCCCCAAAGGTAAACCTACAAGATGTTGGGTAGTCCATTGACAATGGAGAATGAGAAGACTGGCATGGGCTACAATTGTCAGAGATGGAGAGTGATGCTCACACTCAGGAGAAAAAGCACATCTGTCATGAATGTATTTGTTTATCAGATTACCTAGTTGATACCTTGAAGCCTGGGAAAAGAGAGCAGAATTTTATCTAAGACAGATATATTTTAATAGGGATCTTTAATTCCACTCCCACTCTTATTCTCAGCAATAATGAATGACTATAATATTATAACTTGTTCAAATCCATGATTTCACGTATCTTTATTAAGTTTGATTAAAATGACGTATATCTCTGCCACTGATACTTCCTTGTTTGAAGCTGAATAAAACCTTGGAAAGCACGTCGGCTCTAGAGTCAGAGAGCCTTGGTTTGAATCCTAACTGGCACTTACTATGATTTTGAAGGTGGCCTCTAAGGTCCTTTCCAGCTCAAAATCAAGATTCTACTCAAAAGCTAGGTAGAACACATCCCTGTACCACAACTACAATAAATACACAAACACACACACACACACACACACACACGGATTCATACATATTATCTGAGACTATCACCTTCCACTTCCAATGAACGAAGAGAAACAAGTCAGTCAAAAATTTAAAAATTCACAACATTTCCACTGTTGTATACTGCCATGAAAGGGGAAAGAGAGCCAGTAGGAAAAAGGTAAAGAAAAAAATTCTCTCCTACTTTTTCCCCTTTTAGGGGAGTTTATGACTGCCTTTATTTTCTCTCAGCTTTGGCCTGAGGATACCAATTCCTTCAGGCACCGACTTGTAACAGTAGCTTCCTAGTAATCCATCAGATACTGTTACACTAGGAAGCCAAGGGGAAGGCCTACAGCCCTCTTTCTAGCATCGGCTTGGACCCTCTCTCCCTTGGAATGAGGGTAAAATTAATGTTCTACCTCCTTGGAGTGGTGGGAGTTAAGGGACTCTGGGAAGGGCCCCCACCCAGAAATATCTGTTGCTGTTGCCTGAAATTCTGTCTTTGCAAGTTCCCTATTAAAGTGCAAAAAAAGCATTAAATTGTAACCAACCATTCACAGCTGAATGTATTTGTAATATGTAGCACTTTCTAGCTCACCAGCTAATCCAGAGCAGGTTTTGATAGGGAAGAGCACTACAAAAGAATTACTGGGGGAAGGATATCCCACCTCTTCCCACTGAGTGACTTGCCCAGGGTCACATAGCCACTAAGTGTCTGGGGTCATATTTGAACTCAGGTCCTCCTGACTCCAGGACTAGTGCTCTATGCACAGTACCACTTAGGTGCCTCTTTCTCCCTTGCTTAAAAAAAAGTAATTTATTTTGTTCTTTCCACTTGTTTGGGGTCCTTTGCTCTCCAGAAAATACCATTTGATAATTATTGCTCATTTCTCTCTTTCTCCTTCTTCCCCATGCCACCATCCCTTCCTTTCTACATCACAGTCATTTTCATCATCCTTTCCAGTACTTTTCCACCCCAGCTAGCACTGTGTCCATACCAGCAGAATTAGGCTGGCAGAGTTCACACTCTATTCCTTATTTTAGCAGCAATAGGCTACTCTGTCCAAGTTGTTTATGAGCAATGGACTGTAATGATCAGCTCTTTGGAACTCCTTTTTATGCCACGACCTCTGGGACAAATCATTCCAACCCAATGGTAGACTTGGGCATAAGCGCTTGTCCACAAACTACTTACTGATACATGCAAATACAGAGTTCAGTATGCACAAACACTGTACAGACAGGCCAACAGACACACATAGAATGCAATTTCCCCATACTAAAGAGTAATAAAAATAGCCTTCTCCCTGGAGCCAAAAATGCATCTCATACCTCTTGCCACACACCAGGGATTATGTGCCGTGTTTGATCTGGGCTCAGATTGGGAAAGGAGACAGCTCTATAATCATGACAGCATGGAGGAGGCCTGGCACTTCTGTTAATTTATAAAGCAAGTCTGACTCAAGGGAGCAAACTGTCCCTGTCTCTCCCTCTTCCTGCCCAAACACTCCCACTCCAGGAATAAGCTTCAGGAATAAGCAGTTTCAGTCCACATAATGGTGGTCCTGAAGACAAAGCTACAGATTAAGTAGCAAAGAACAGTCCTAGATCACAGGGTGACAGACCAAAAGGCATTAGGGAAGGGGAACTGCTGGGTTTCAATGGCATTTCCTCTTTTACCTTTTTGCAAGTCACTCAACCACTCTGTGCCTCAGTTTCCAAGGAACCGCCAACACTAAATCTATAACCCTATGATCCTATGACTCTTTAAGGAAAGGGAACTTGGCACTGCCTGTAGCAGCCCACTCCATTCTTCGGTGGTTCTAATTCTTAGGAAGCTTGTCCTGATGTCATCCAAATGCCACCTTTATTACTGTTCCTCTGATAAAGAGAAATACACACCCGGGAGGATGCCTGAGGGTCAAATATGACCTCTTTGATTTGTACCATGAAGAAAAAAGCAGGGGACAATGTTTTGAAGGGATAGGTTGCTTTTTCCCTAGCCCTGGGAGTAATTGAGGGGAAAAAGTTCTAAAATCTAATTGTACAGTCTAGGACTTGTATTCCAGACAGATAGCCTTTTCTTCTAGCCCCAGGGGAGTTTAAAAACAGAAACTGTGGCAGAAAAGGAAGAGAACAAGACTGCAGCAGAGGAGAGTGGACAAAGGCTGGGGCAAGGGGCAGTGGTTGGTAGAAGCAGTGATGGTGGCATAAAGGGTGTGTTGGAGAAGAATAGAAAAGTCTCTACTCGTATTTTGTGAGGTGGATTCAGAGACTGCTGACTAGCCCTTCTGAGAAAGCTGCACACACACACACACACACACACACACACACACACACACACACAAACCTGGAAATGGAGAGGGTGCCCATCAGTTGGGGACTGCATGGCTGTCCGTACATGTCACAGTATATGACCTAGGCAGCTAAGTTATATCTAATGGCATAGTGGCTACAATGTTGGACTTGGAGTCAGGAAGACGTGAGTTTGAATTCTACCTCAGATACTGTGTGATCCTGGGCAAGTCACTTAACTTCTCTCAGCCTCAGTTTCCTCATCTGTAAAATTTGGATAATAATGGCATCTAAGAGAGTTGCTGTGAGAATCAAATGAGATAACATATATAACATATTGTAAACATTAAAGTGCTGTATAAATGCTAGCCGTTAAATTATAAATTTGATAGGATACTATTATGCTATAAGAAATAGTGAAGAGTGGGCAGCTAGGTGGTACAGTGAGTGGAACACTGGCCCTGAAGTCAGGAGGACCTGAATTCAAATCTGACCTCAGACACTTGACATACTTACTAGCTGTGTGACCTTGGGCAAGTCACTTAACCCCAATTACCCTGCCTTCTCCACCCCGCAAAAAAATTTTTTAAAAATTTTAAAAATTAGAAATAATGAAGGCAATGGTTTCAGAGAAACTTAGGAAGACATGTTATGAACTCGTACAGAGTGACATGAACAAAACCAGGTGAACAATTTGCATGATAATTTTCTCAACTCAAACAACTTCGAAAGACTAAGAACTGATCTTCTTAAAGACCAACCAGGATTCCCGAGGACTCATAATGAAGCATGCTACCCATTTCCTCACAGAGAGAGGAAGGACTCAAATGCAGAAAGAGATAGACTTTTTTTGGACTTTGTTAACTCAGGAATTTGTTTTGCTTGACTACATGCTTGTAGCCACAGTTGTATATTTATTTCTTTCTCAGTTGGGGAATGGGGGAAAGGAAAGTAGATTTTTGTTGATCGAAAAACATTTTAATTTTAAAAAATAAAAAATAAAGAGCAAATTGCAGAAGATTTTACCTTTCTCTTCTCCCTCCTTGGTGCCTTTCCCTGGCAGATGATTCCTATATGACTGTTTCTATTTCTTCCAGGGGTGGGGAACCTGCATAAGTTCTATTTGCTAGTTCTTCTTCATATGAAAACTGTGGTCAGCCTTAACTGCTTTGTGATGCATGTCTGTATAATACTTGTGTGCAGAAGGAATTCAGTGAAGGTTGTTAATGAATGGCTGGAAAAATTCAGAATTTAGCCAGGACAGAGGGCTTCAACTTGTTCCAGGATAGTTTGGATCCTTCCTAACTTGGCAACTCTGAGCAGAAATGGAGAGGATTTGATGGCTGTGATATTTATTTAAAATTTTTTGTAAGCTCCCAAGTAATAGTGATTGGCCATCCGTGTGAAGTGGGAATATTTTAACCCTAAGGTGAAAGTACGCCGGAGCATCTTTTTTTTTTCTTTTCTCGGCTGGTGCAAGGCTGGGGTTGTCAGTTCACGTGTCCTCACCCAATCTTGCTCTCTGCAAAAGTTGAGTCAAAGGTGATAACTAGAGCATAGGAACCACCTGGCTGGAGAGAGAATAGGTGTGACCATAAACTCCCAAATTTAAAAAGGGGAAGGAAAACCTCCCCTCCCTCAACCTCCATCCCACACTGCCAAGCCTTGCCTTGCAGTGACACCTGATGATTCCACTGACATCCTCTAAATCTGACTTTCTACAGGTTCCACTCATTACTTCACGGTAGGGGAAGAAAGGAGGAACAACAAAATAAGTGTCTTTAATATCTCTTTTGCATGACAGCTCTTCGAATACATTAACACAGTTGTCATTCCCATACCCAGTCCCTAGGTCTTCTCCAGGCTAACCATTCCCATCTTTAACTCATCTTCATGGGACATGGAACCTAATACTCTCACCATCCTGGCTGCCCTCTTCTGGACAACTTGTCTGTCATCCCTGGAACACAAAGCTCAGAAGTGAACACAATACTATACTCCAAATGGGGTACGGCCAGAACATTGCAGAATTATTGCCCTCCTTGATCCCTAGGCCTCTTAGCGCAGCCTATGATCACATTAGGTTTTGTTTTGTTTTAGGTATGTCACACCATTAAAATCCTCTAAAATTTCAAGTTATAGTCCCCTAAAATCTGCAATAGCTAGGGCAGCTTTGCGTGTAGTGGATAGAGGGCTTCGCCTCATCTTCCTGAGTTCAAATCTGACCTTATTAGCTGTGAGACACTGGGCAAGTCACTTAACTCTGTTTGCCTCAGTTTCCTCATCTGTAAAATGAACTGGAGAAGAAAATGGTGAACCACTCTGGTATTTTTGCCAAGAAAACCGTGAAAGGGTCACAAAAAGTCGGACATGACTGAAAAATGACTAAATGACAAAATCCCCAAATGTTTTTCAAATATCATCTAGCCAACTTCCTCTATCCTATGCTTCTAAATTTCAACTTTAAAACACAAATGTAGGACTTTACATTCATCCCCATTAAATTTTATCTTATTATATTTGACTCCTTTTTTTTAGCCTGACAATATACTTTTAAGATCCGTTGTCCCTCTTAGTTTTATGTCTTTTGCAGATTGACCAACATACCATCTATGCCTTCAGATCGAAGTCATTAACGAAAAGTGTTGTATAGCACAGGGTGATTTAGTATCCAATCTGGAGAGGAATAGTTGCCAGAATATCCCAGTCCTTGGTTTTAACCATCAGGGAAGACCGTTTCTTCTATTGCTTCTTTTTTGCTCTAAGTCCAAAAGATCAAGGGGCCAGGGGTTTTAGGCAAGACTGATGACTTGCATACAGTAGGCTCTTTGGAAAATTTTTCTTTTCTTAAATTACTTAACAAATATGAACAAACAAGAACATTTCATGAAATTTAGGTGTTTTTTTTTTTTTTAAATCAGGCCCAGTAGCTGAGATGTGGTAGAAGGAGTTTTCAAAAATAAAATTTTATTGACATCATTTTTCAGTGTCCTTCCTTCTCTCTCCCAGAAAATCAAAGATGAAAAAATAGTCCAGCGAAACTATTAAACATATCCAAAAAGTAGTATTCTACTTCTACAAACACACACACACACACACACACAGAGTCTCTCACCTTTGCTTAAAAGGGAGGGTAATACCTTCACAAAGCCCTTCCTTGGGGGTCAAACGTGGTCATGAAAACATGACAGCATTCAGTTTCATTTGTTTTGTTGACTTTATTCCTTCCATTTACATTGTTGTAGTTTTGTGTATATTGTTTCCCTAGTTCTGTTTATTTTACTTTTTATCAGTTTATATCTTCCCATGCTTCTCTGTAGTCATCCCAATAGTCATTTTTCACATCACAGTAACATTTCATTATATACATGTATCATAACTTATTTAACCATTTCCCAATTTACAGGCATCTACTTTGCTTCCAGTTTCTTTGTTACTACCAAAAAAAAGTTGCTATAAATATTTTGGTGTATATGAGGTCTTTCTTTCTTTTTTAATCATTGACTTCTCTGATATATATGCCTAGCTGTAGAACCTCTGAGTCAGAAACTATGGATAATTCAGTCATTTTGTGGGGGAAAATATTTTAACCAGATCTATGTTACCTTTTAAACTGGACACAAGAGAAGGAGAAATAATACAAAGAATCCTGGAGCAATAACACTAATACTCTGCTTATCCCCTGATAGTCACCTAGAGTAAACTTTCATGGAAACTGTAATGTAGAGAAATGGGTGTAATATGCTACTCTTATCAATTCTGCTTCTGCCCCTTTGGAGGAAGCCGAAGGGCAGAATTAAATTGTGAGACTCGATGTAAAGAGTAGAGATGGATCCTGCTTCTCCATTCTTTCTGTTGTAGGAGCTATTTGCATCTGTACTTCACAAAGGGCCCCTTGTCTACTCTCTTCTGAGGCCAGTATTGACCCCACTCTGCTGCTGATACTGTAAACAGCTTTGTGTTATGTTGCAATCATCATGGATGTGGAAAAGATACTGATATTGAGAACCGATAAACAAGGTTGGTCTCTGAGAAGAGAGACCATTAATTCCTGGGGCTGGTGCCAAAATGCATCCTACCATTGTCCTACTGCATTAACAATGTCATGGATGATGGGACAGTCAAGTTGCTTGGGCAGGGTATTTTCAGTATTAGTGGAATTCCACTTGTAACCCTGACTATAGTTTCAAAGGATGTTGTTGAATGATATCGAGTGTCTCCTTTTGCACTCCCCCATTCCTACCCTGACCACAGAATTAGTCAGAAGTGCAACTCTTGAACACACACACACACACACACACAGATTTGCACTTCCACACACAAAAAACTAATAATGCCCAAGAAAAAGCCCTACCTGGGGAGGGGGGGTAGTGGTGGAGGGACACAGGATGTGAGACTTGTGAACCATAAATGAATTAGGACGTTAGGAGAAATGGAACTTGGAATTCCCAAGAGGTCAGTGCATGGCACCAGTTGTCATGTAAGTTTAGAGAAAAGCATCTGTGCAAGAAGGAATGAATTGAGAATTACTGATTAAAACATCTACCTCTAATTCAATAATAAATCAAAGTTACTTAGTACTTTGTCATTTCTTTACCACTACCCTGTGAGATAGACAGTGCAAGCAGTATTATTTCTCACTTCAAAAGAATATGTCAGACCCGAGTTTAAAACTCTTAAAGGCATCTTGGATCCAGGTTCCACTCTCCTTCTCCTCTACAAAACTGTCTCTCACTAGGTGACATTCATTGAGAATACATGGATATTTTCATATACGGCCATGATTTCATCAGAAAGGTATTCCTCCCATCTAAGCAGATGAACCTCCACCTCCAATTCCCGCCCCTACCCCCACCATCAATACTTTCTCATACTGTACAACTCTTTGTCCATATCTGCCCATATCCTCCATAGAGGATCTACCAAATAGGTTGGATTCCTTTTTTTGCTCTTCAAACTTTGAGAGTACCAATGGCACCAGGTATGCCACCAAGGCAGTTAGATGGCATAGTAGATATGGTACTGGACATGAAGTCAGGAAGTCCTGGGTTTTATTCTGGTCTCAGAAGTGTTATATGGCAAGTCCCTTAACCTCTGTCTGCCTCAGTTTTTTTCATTTGTAAAATGGGAACAGTAAAGCACCTACTTCACAGGGTTCTTATGAACATCAAATGAGATAGTAACATGTAAACAACTTTGAAAACTTTAAGGTGCAATATAAATAATATGCATATGTATATATATATGTACACATATGTATATATATATATATAATTTCTAATGAACTACATGGGTTGTCTTTCATTCTTACTATGTAACTACATGAGGTAATTGAATTGAAGAACTGGACCACTTTCTTTTCTGTTGATACATGTCCTTGATAATGTATTTTGTGCTTCTTCTCATACACAAGTTATCCTCTATGACATACTTGTAGCTTAAGCTCATTATTCATTTATTCCTTCAGCAAACATTTATTAAATGCTTCCTTTGTGCCAGGCATCTTATGATAGATGTTGAGGATACAAAATTAAAAATTATTCCTTTCTTTTGCCCTTTGAATCTTTTATAATTTTCATTCTTTTGAGATTGTGATATCCTTTGACCTATCTTCTGCTTCCTTAATATCTAGGGTGAAAGAACTGTGAAAGCAGAGAAATGAGATTGAAGAAGAAAACACTGCAACATACAAACAGAGCAAGCAGGACTCTGGTGAGGTTAAAGAAAAGACAGAAGAAAGAATATTACTTCCCTCTCCCTCTTGTCCAGAGGTCTAAATTCAAGAGACAGACTTTCTTGGAATCATCCTAGCTTACGAAATCAGAGTACCTAAGGATCTCTGATGGCATCCACTACAAAGGTATCATCACAGATATGCTGTTTTCACAGAAGATAGTGAGGTAAAGGTGAGAAATAAGTAATCAAACTTGTGACTCTTGAGAACTGGATCTCTATTAGGGTAGTTAGAAGGCACATAGATAGACAGAAGGTGTGGGTATAAGTCTACTTTGATGCAATGATATAAAAAATTTTTAAAAAAGGATTGTACTGGGAGAAGAAAGGGGGAGGCTGAATAGGGTAAATTATATCACATGAAGAGGCACAAAAGAGCTATAACAGTAGAGGGAAAGAAGGGAGGGGGTAAGCATTGTTTGAACCTTAATCTTGTTGGATTTGGCTCAAAGAAGGAATAACATAAACACTCAGTTGGGAATAGAAATTTGTATTGCCCTATAGGGAAGTAGGAGGGAAAAGAAAAGGAAGAGGTGGGGCTGATAGAAGGGAGGGCAGACTGAGGAAGGCATAGGTCAGGTCAAAATACTGGTGAGGAGGGACAGGGTGAAAGGAGAGAGAGAAAAGTATAAACAGGGGAGAAATAAGATGAGGGGAAATATACAGTTAGTAATCATAACTGTGAATGCAAATGGGATGAACTCTCCCATAAAACAGAAGCAGATAGCAGAGTGGATTAAAAACAAGAATCCTACAATATGTTGTTCACAAGGAACACATCTGAAGCAGAGTAAAAGTAATAGGTTGGAGCAGAATCTATTATGTTTCAAATGAAGAAAAAAAAATCTGGGGTAGCAATCCTGATCTCAGACAAAGCAAAAGCAAATATAGATCTAATTAAAAGAGATAAGGAAGGAAACTACATCTTGCTAAAAGGTACCATAGACAATGAAGCAATATCAATACTAAACATATATTCATAAAGTAGTACAGCATCCGAATTCTTAGAGGAGAAATTAAGTGCATTACAGGAAGAAATAGACAACAAAACTATACTAGTGGGGGACCTCAACCTCCCCCTCTCAGAACTAAATAAATCTAACCACAAAATAGACAAGAAAGAAGTTAAGAAGGTGAACAGAATTTTAGAAAAGTTAGATATAATAGATCTCTGAAGAAAACTGAATGGGGATAGAAAGGAATATACCTTTTTCTCGCTGGTACATGACACCCACACAAAAATTAGGGCACTAAAAACCTCACAATAAAATACAGAAAGGCAGAAACATTAAATGCATCCTTCTCAGATCATGCTGCAATAAAAATTATATGTAATAAAGGGCCATGGAAAGATAGATTAAAATTAATTGGACACTAAATAATCTAACCCTAAAGAAGGAGCAGGTCAAACAAAAAATCATAGAAACAATCAATAATTTCATCAAAGAGAATGACAATAATGAGACAACATACTAAAATTTATGCGATGCAACAAAAGCAGTAGTTAGGGGAAATTTAATCTCTCTAAATGCTTACATGAATAAAATAGAGAAGGAGGAGATCTATGAATTGGGCATGCAACTAAACAAGCCAGAAGAAGAGCAAATTTAAAATCCCCAATTAAATACAAATTAGAAATTCTGAAAACCAAAGGAGAGATTAATAAAATTGACAGTAAGAAAATTATTTAACTAATAAATAAAATGAAGAGTTAGTTTTATGAAAAAAACAATAAAATAGATAAACCTTTAGTTAATTTGATTTTTTTAAAAAAAGGAAACTAAATTACCAGTATCAAAAATGAAAAAGGTGAATTCACCACCAATGAAGAGGAAATTAAAGTGATAATGAGAGCCATTTTGCTCAATTAATTGTATGCCAATAAATCTGATAATCTAAGTGAAATGGATAAATATTCACAAAAATATAAATTGCCCAGATTGAACAGAAGAGGAAATAAAATACCTAAATATATTTTAGAAAAAGAAATTGAACAAGCCATCAATGACCTCGCTAAGAAAAAATCTCCAAAGTTAGATGGATTTACAAATGAATTCTACCAAACATTTAAAAAAAAACCCAATTAATTCTGATACTGTATAAACTATTTGGGAAAATAGGCAAAGAAGGAATCCTACCAAATTCTTTTTATAACACAAATATGTGCTGATACCTAAACCAGGAAGAGCCAAAACAGAGAAAGAAAACTATAGACCAATTTCCCTAATAAATATTGATGCAAAAATTTTAAATAAAATATTAGCAAAGAGATTACAGCAATTTATCATGAGGATAACACACTATGACCATGTGGAATTTATACCAGGAATGAAGGGCTGGTTCAATATTAGGAAAACTATGAGTGTAATTGACCATATCAATAACAAAACTAACAGAAATCATATGATTATCTTAATAGATGCAGAAAAAGCTTTTAACAAAATAAAGCATCTATTCCTTTTTAAAAACACTAGAGAACATAGGAATAAATGGAGTTTTCCTTAAAATGATAAGTAGTGTCTATCTAAAACCATCAGCAAGTATCATATGTAATAGGGATAAGCTAAAAGCTTTCCTAGTAAGATCAGGGGTAAAATTAGGATGCCCATTATCACCACTATTATTCAATATTGTACTAGAAATGTTTACTGGGGAAAGGGGCAATCAGAATTTATGCCATCTTAGGGTGGGGGAGGGTAGAAATGGGGAGGAAATTTGTAACTCAAAATCTTGTGGAAATCAATGTTGAAAACTAAAAATATTAAATAAAAAGAAAAATAAAAAGAAATGTTGGAGAAAAAAGAAATTGAATGAATTAGAATAGGCAATGAAGAAACAAACTATCACTCTTTGCAGATGATAATGATGGCATACTTAGAGAATCCTAGAGAAAAAAATTAAAACTATCTATAGTCATAAGAAAAATGTTCTAAATCACTATTGATTGGAGAAACACAAATTAAAACAATTCTGAGGTACCACCTCACACCTATCAGATTGGCTACTATGACCAAAAAGGAAAAAGATAAATGTTGGAGAAGATGTGGGAAAATTGGAACACTAATGCATTGTTGATGGAGTTGTGAACTGATCCAACCATTTTGGAGAGCAATTTGGAACTATGCCCAAAGGGCTATGAAACTGTGCATACTCTTTGATACAACTACTAGGTCTGTATCCCAAAGAGATCATAAAAATGGGAAAAGGACCCACATGTACAAAAATATTTATAGCAGCTCTTTTTGTGGTGGCAAAGAATTGGAAACTGAGGGGATGCTCATCAACTGGGGAATGGCTAAACAAGTTATGGTATATGAATATAATGTAATACTATTGTGCCATAAGAAATGATGAGCAAGCAGATTTCAGAAAAACCTGGAAAGATTTACATGAACTGATGCTGAATGAAGTGAGCAAAGCCAGGAGACCATTGTACACAGTAACAGCTACATTGTGCAATGATCAATTGTGATAGATTTAGCTGTTCTCAGCAATACAATGATCTAAGATAATTCCAAAAGACTCATGATCGAAAGTGCTATCCACATCCAGAGAAGAACTAAGGAGTCTGAATGCAAATCAAAGCACAGCTATTTTCACTTTTTTGTTGTTTTTTCTTTCTCTTGGTTTTCCCTTTTGTTCTGATTCTTCTTTCACAACATGCCTCATGTGGAAATATGTTAACATGATTGTACATGTATAATCTATATCAGATTGCAGGCCGTTCTTGGTGAGCGGGAGGGGGAGGGATGGAGGGAGGGAGAAAAATTTGGAACTCAAAATCTTATAAAAATGAATGTTGAAGACTATCTTTACATGTGATTGGAAAAAATAAAATACTATTAAGTGGAAAATCAAATAATAAAAAAAGAAGTAAGAATCAAACTGAAGGGAAATTAGATCAAATGGGCTAGTCTAGACATAACATGTGCTTGCCTAAAAATTGCAGTGACATTCTCAGGAAAGTTATCAGCTAATTTAATTACTTAAATAATTGATTTGAATGCCAGTCTATATCAGGACAACTTGTTTATATTTAAAGCAAGAGTTGGAAAGAGTGGGAGATTTGAAATAATAGGACCTTGGTTCAAAACCCAGCTCTATCGCCTACTCCCTGTGTGACCTTAAGCATGTCACTCCTCTGGGCCACAGTTTCCTCATCTGTAAAATGAAAGGATTGAACAAGTTAACCCCTGAGATCCTTTTCAGCTCTGAATATATGATCTTCTGTTAGAAGACCGAACTACTTACCTTTGGATATTGTTGTGAGGAATGAACTTTGTAAACCCTGAATTACTAAATGTTATTATGACTACCAGCACATCTTTGCAGCTGCTGGTTCTTTACTTGACACCCTAAATTGTTCCTTCCATTACAACAGCATTACTCTTAAATTCCATTGCCACAGTCTCCACGTTACTAGTAACTCCCTATTCTGTCCTTGGCTGTCTCTGCCCTTCACTGCGGCTTCTGTCACCCCTGCTGGTTCTTGGTCTCACTTGGATCCCCATTTTTCACTAACCCAGGAGAGACGTAGACTGTTTAAGCAAAATAACTCAAACAATCCCAGCAGCCTTTTTGAAAGGTACAGATGTCAACAGGAAGCAAGAACTGATTATACACTTTTCTTAACAGCCAGGGAAAGTCAGGGAGTAGCTTAATGAGCGAGGAGAAGTTCTTAGAGCGGCTCTGACTAAGCATCTAGCCATTGAGATGGAAACCTCACCCAGTATTGTGACTCAAACTGTGTGGGTGCAAGAAATGGAAGAAAAAGGAGGAACAGACAGAATAAGAAAAGGTGGGGGGGGAGAAAGACAAAGAAATACACAGAGAAACAGAGACAGATATGTCTTATGTAATCAGAGTACTTAAGGATATCAGAGTCAGAGAGACAGAGACAGAGACAGAGAAACACACACACACACACACAGACAGAGAGAGACACAGACAGAGAGAGACAGAGAAAGAGACACAGAGATAGAGACAGAGACAGAGAAAAAGAAGGAAAGAGGGAGGGAGAGGAAGAACAGAAAGGGGAAAAAGAAAAGGGAAGAAAAGTGGACGGAAAAAGGAGGAATGATGGGAGAACAATTGGGGCTTATTCCAATAAATTGTGGTTTACTCTTTTCCATTGTGTGGCCCTGGCAAGGAGGGAATGAGATCACCTAATTTACAGTCCAGCATGACTATCAGATCATTCATCTATATGTAGCACCCCCTAAGAATTACCCTTTTCTTTTCCGCATACACTCACTTGCTTATATCACTTAACGACAATGAATTTCATTACAGAGCAAGGCTGGGAATGGGACTAAGACTCCAGAACTCTAGCCTAGGAGGCTGACGCTGTTGTGAGACAGAACTAATTGTCAATAACTGTTGCAAAGAGAAGCTACATTGCAATTACTGTATCACAGTCTGAGAGAGCTAGAAAAGGACCTCCGAGGTCATCTAGTCCAAACCCTTCATTACAGAACAGCTCATTATAGAAAAGAAACTCACTATTATGTGGATTGCAAATTCCTGAGGACTAGGAACATGGTTTCTCCTGAATCAGCAAAGTACTAAATGCATCAAGGCCTGCTCATTTTGAGCTGTAACTAGCAATTTTTGCACTTAAACAAGAAAGGCAAAAGCCATTGTCAAATGCTTAATGGAAAGGTTATTACTTGCAGAGGGGCAATGTCTTGACTCTCTCATGCACATACCCATATCCTATCTGTTGACAAGGTTGTTTATTTTGACTTCATACCATCTCTCATATACTACCCTTTCTCTCCTCTGACACTGCCACCACCCTGGTGCAGCCTCTCATCACCTCATGCCTGGACTATAGCAATAGCCTGCTGGTTGGTCTCACTGCCGTAAGTCTCTCCATGTTTCAGTTTATACTCTACTCATCTGTCAAAGTAAGCTTTCTAAAACATAATCTAACCATGTCACCACCTTCCTCAATAAATTCCAGTAGCCCCCTATCACCTTCACAATCAAATATAAAATCCATATTTGGTTTTCAAAGTTCTTCAATCAATCAATAAACATTTACTAAACTGCTACTATGTGCCAGGCATTGTGCTACACACAGAATACAAAAGACAGTTCCTGTTGTCAAGGAATTTACCATGTAATGGAGGAGACAAAATACAAACAAGAATATACAAATATGCTATGTACAGGATAAATAGAAAATAAAAGGGAGAAGGCACTAGAATTAAGAGGGGTTGGGAAAAGCTACCTATAAAAGATGAGATTTTAGTGGAGGCTTAAAGTGATAACTTAAAGCAAATAGGCAGGGGCCGCTAGATGGCACAGTAGATCAAGCACCAGCCCTGGAGTCAGGAGGACCTGAATTCAAATCCAGTCTCAGACACTTGACATTTACTAGCTATGTGACCCTGGGCAAGTCCCTTAACCACAATTGACTCTCAGAAAAAAAAATGAAGTAAGTATGCAGAGTTGAGGAGGCAGAGCATTCCAGGCATGGGGGACACCCAGAGAAAATGCCCAGAGTAGAAAGATGGTATGTCTTGTTCATAGAACAGCCAGAAGGTGAGTGTCACTGGATCAAAGAGTACCCAGCAGGTAATAAGGTATGAGAAAACTGGAAAGGTAGGAGGAGACTATGTTATGAAGGGTTTTGAATGCCAACGAAAGCATTTTGTATTCAATCATAGAGGTAATAGGAAGCTACTAGAGTTTATTGAGTAGGGAGGTAGGTGATATGATTGGACCTGCTTTAGGAAAATCACTCTGATAGCTGAATAGAAGATAGATTGGAGTGGTGAGAGACTTGAGACAGGCAGACCCACCAGCAGGCTATTGCAATAGTCTGGGGATGATATAATGAGGGCCTGCACTATAGTGGCAGCAGTGTCAGAAGACAGAAGGGACCATATTGGAGAGATGTTGCAAAGCTGAAATCAACAGGTCTTGGCAACAAATTTTATATGCAGGGGGAGGGGGGGTCGGAGATAACAGGGAGTCCAAGATGACTACTAGTTCAAGCCTGAGGGACTGGAAGGACGGTGTTGCCCTCTACAAAAAGAGAGAAGGTAGGAAGCAGAGAATTTATAGGAGGAAAGATAATGAGTTCTGTTTTGAATATGTTGAGTTAAAGATGCTGCTGGACATCCAGTTTGAGATGTCTGAAAGGTAGTCGTAAATGTGAGATTAGAGGTAAGCAGAGAAGTTGTGGCAGGACAGATAGATTGGAGACTCATCAGCATCAAGAATGGAATATAAGCCAGAATTAAGGTTGCTGGGAGAAATATCAACAATCTCAGATATGCAGACAATACCATTTTGATAGCAGAAAGTGAAGAAGGATTAAGAAACCTCTTAATGAGGGCAAAAGAAGGTGCAAAAGCTGATTTGAAGCTTAACACCAAAAAAACTAAGATCGTGGCAACTGGTCCCATCACTCCTTGCCAAATAGAGGGAGAAGAAATGGAAGCAATGTCAGATTTTGTATTCTTGGGCCCCAAGATCATTGCAGATGGCAAATGCAGCCATGAAATTAAAAGACACTTTCCTCTTGGAAGGAAAGATATAGCAAATCTGGACAGCATACTAAAAAGCAGAGACATCACCTTGCCAATGAAGTCTATATAGTTAAAGTTATGGTTTTTCCAGTAGTAATGTACGGCTGTGATAGTTGTGGGAAAGCTGAGCACTGTAGAATTGATGGTTCCCCTTTGGCTACAGAATAAAATCTATGGCATTTCAACAACTTCTGTAAATTGACCCCAACTTTCTTGAGAAGCCTCATCTCTCACTCTCCTTCACAAACTATGCTTCAATCAACCTGTACTACTCCTCATTCCTTGAGTCCATCCTTCCCTTTCCTGCCTTCTTGCCTTTGCTTGTAGTGTTTGCTCTACCTAAAATTTCCTTTCCCACTGTCTCTGCCTGTCAAAATGTGTACCTATCCTTTAAAGTCTATCACAGATATCACCTGAGTTCAAATCCTACCTCCATCACTAGTTGTATTATCATAGGCCATTCACTTGACCCCTTTGAGACTCAATTTCCTCATCTGTAAATGGGAATAAGAATATTTTCACTACCTGCTCCTTCTTATTGTGAGAGGGGAAGAAGTAGAAATGGAAAAACCCTACAGAAATATAAATTGTGAATATTAAGATACAGCTTTACTTGTTATGTGATAAAAGGTACAATAGTGGAGCTCTCTGGGTAATGAGATATCACAACCTTCCTACCCCTAAACAAGCCAGAATACTTTATAAAATTCTTCCTCAATTCATTTTGGTACTTTAATACTTAGAGGGGAACGGAGCAGTGAATGGTGGATGTGAGTAGACTGCAACTATGAAAAAAACAGTAAAAGATTTCATAAAACAAATGTTTCTGTGAAAAAGATGGTTTGGTAATGTGACAAGACCAAGGATGGACAACCCATTTGCTCTACTGGTATATCAAGATAAAGTGAAGAAGGCATGTTGGGTGGCTCCCTTGTGGGGATATGGACAATCCAATCCCGCAAACATTTATTAAGTGCTTTACTGCTGCCAGGCACTGTACTAAGTGCTAAAAAGAAAGATTGTCCTTGCCCTCAAAGAACTTACACTCTAGTAGGGGAGGGGAAGACACCATATAAAAGGAGACAGGAAACGGAGAAGAGGAAGTGAAGACCCAAGGGGGCCTGGGGCAGGGTTATCTTGTTCTGCGGATTTGAAACCAGGCAGATAAGCAGATACAGAGTACAGTGAACAAAATCCACTTTCTGCCCTCTACGAAGGAAGGCTTTGGGAGTAGGTATTCCACCCTCTAGCCTTCCAATAAGAGGGGAGAGGAGGCTGACAGAGGTTGTGTCAGTCAAGGCTTGAGTTAGATGCGTCGGATGAGATCAGAGGTGATGAGCTCAACCTTGAAGGGACATCTTGTTCCCTGGAGTTGAAACCAGGCAGAATAAGAGATGCAGAATGTAGTGGACAAGAGGAGAACTTGGATGGGTTTTGGAGGGGACATACACATTGATAAATCACATATCCATTTTAGAATTTGAATGAGCAGGATACTTCAAACCCTGTGTTTCATCCAAGATATAAGATAATAGATTTTGATCTGGAAAGGCCCTTAAAAGCCACCTACCTTCTCAATAAACTCCAGCAGCTATCACCTCCAGAATCAGATATAAAATCCTCTGGCATTCAAAACTTCACAGCTTAACCCCTTCCTACCTTCCTAGTCTAACACCTTACTCCTCTCCACATACTCTGTGATCCAGTGACACTGGCTTCATTGTTGTTCCACATACAGAACTCTCCCCATATACCAAGTCAGGGCATTTTCACCAACTCTTCCCCATGCCTGGAATGCTCTCCCTCCTCATCTTGGTCTCTTGGTTCCCTCAAGTCTCAGCTAAAGTCTTAAGAAGCCTTCTGCCTTTAAAAGTTGCCCTTAATCTTTGTGACTTCCCTCTGTTGGTGATCTCTAATTTATCCTGTAGATATCTTGTTTGCATATGGTTGTTTGCATATTGTTTCACTTGTCAGGCTAGGAGAGCAGGGACTGTTTTTTGCCTTTCTTTGTATCTTCATATTTATCACAGTGCCTGCTACTGTGATGAATTCTTAATAAAGTCTTATTGATTTGATTTGTTGACTTGATTCATTTAGTCTAACATTCTCATTTCATAGTTGAAGAAACTGAGGCCCAGAGTGGTTAAGTGTCATGAGCCCAATATTATTATACAGGTAATAAGTGGCAGAGCCAAGATTCAAACCCAGATCTTTTGACTCCAGATCTAGTCCTCCTGCCACTGTACTGTGCTCTCATCCCTGTCACTGAAGCTTCTAATCTAGTTAAAAATCAGAATTAAAGGAATTTCAGGGTCTGGCAGTTTCTGACATCAATTTCTCATGGGCTTGGGCTAGGAGAAAAGTGAATGCCTGATCGATGCTGTTTGTGATTACTCATATATTTATCCATTTTCATATAGACATCTTCATAGAGATTAAGTACGAAGTAAATGCACCCGGGTGAATTGGAATATTCCCACACGTGATATCACCGTGCTTTGTGACATAATTGTAATTTGCATATGCTTGCCAATTAAGCAGTTAGGCATCTGTAGGAAAAAAATATCATTAGAAGATAAAGTGAAGCAGAAATAGAAAAACTCTAGAATCAGAGGGTGTGGATTCAGATCCCAACTCTGCCACTCCATGTGACCTCAGCAAGTCACTTAAGCTCTGCAGGCCCCAACTCTAAAATGAGAGGGTCGGGCTAAGAGAGTCTCTAAGATTCTTGCCGTTCTGGATCTACTTTCTCCCACATGAAGTCTTCCCCAGTGCCTTTGGCCGGAAATAATCTTTCTGACTTCCGCGTTCTCATAGAACTTGGTGCTTCTCTTACAGAGTTTAGCTATGTTGTGTGATGGGTCATAAGGTCCTAGAAAGCAGGGGATATGTCTAGCTGATCTTTGTTCTTCCCAAGATGCACAAGTGTGTACAAAGACATACACACACACACATACACATACATTATAGAATTCCATCAAACTTTAAAACTGGAAAAGAACTTAGAGGTCAAGCAGTCCACTTCTCACCTGATAGCGAACACTTTCTACAGCATTTTACAGCTGGTTCAGCCTTTACTGAAGTATTCCAAGCATGGGCAGCTCACTGCATTGAGAAACAGCTCATTCCATTGCTATGTAGACCTAATTATGAGCAGATTCTTCCTTATTTTGAGAAAAAAAATCTGCTCCCTTTAACTTTCATCTGTTTCCCTTAGCTCTGTCTGTGGAACAACACAGAATGTCTCATTTTTCTTTGCATGACAGCCTTTCAAATATTTAATACAGCTAATCATGTCTCCCTAGGTCTATTCTGTTAAGAGTCAGTTTCTTATATGACAGGGTTTATACATATACATATACATATACATATACATATACATATACATATACATATATATACATATATATATATACATATATATATATATATATATATATCAGAATTCCAATTATCTTCTTTTGGACAGCAGAATGATATGGTGGGAAGAGAAACAAAAAAAAAAAACAATTCAGCAAAACTAACCAATATGTCAACTATGCCTAACAATATAGGAAGTGTTTTACACCCACAGTCCCCCACCCAACCAAAAAATGGAGGGAGGTGCATTTTTAACTCTTCCCTGGAGCCAAGCTTATTCATTATAATATTTTTTTGTGAGAGAAGGATGTTTTATTGACAAGGCAGTTGGACTGGACAGGCCAAACATTCCATGCCATTACCTAATCACTAGCTTTGAGGAAGTACTCAAAACTGCTTCTTGGTCTCATCTACTTCAGTGACCTGCTATACCACAATAAACCTCCCCATCTTGCTCAGGGACTGGCCATCACCACTGTTTATGCTGTCCCCAATTTAGATACCTCAGAAGCAGAGGGACAAGGGTATGACATGTCCCTGTAGCAGTTGAATCAGTTTTATTTACAGATACAATGCAGGTAGTCATAATGGGTGACAGTTATCCTCTGCAGCCTCATCATAAGTCACCATGTTGGACAAGATCCTTCCTCAAAAAGGACCTTCCTGGTGAAGGGATATGTCTTATCGTATTTATCATATCTTTGATGGCTTCTTCAGGTATCTTGTAGCTGAGTCTGATGTTTCAGTACCTTGGCAGCTTCTCTTTAGCTGGATCTCCCCCCCCCACCTCAGCACAGGATACACTTCTTGTTCTAAAAGATTGTAGGCTGCTTCTGGTGGGCACACTCTGTTTGGATGTCTACTCTGATGCCACCCCACTTATTTCTTGCTCCTTTGCTCCCATGTGGGCAGATGGAAAGAGTTATTCTTTATAATTGTATAGTTTTCAGTATCATTTTTTGGTTCTTTTCACTTACATTGTTGTAGTCATTGTGCATGTTGTTTTCCTGGTTCTGCTTACATTACTCTGCATCAGTTCCTATAACTTCCTATGTTTCTCTAAATTCTTCTTTTAGTTTCTTATGAACCTAATATTCCATTACATTATTCCATTACATGTTTAACAACTTCTCATTTGCTGGGCATTAACTTCGTTTCTACCTCTTTGCTTCTATAAAAATGCTATAAATATTTTGACAAATACAGGACTTTTTTCTTTTTTACCTTCTTGGGACATCTGCCTAACAATAGTTGCACTTCCTTTTTGAAGACTTCACCAATCATCTTGTCAATTTTTTGCTCTGAAAACTTAGTTCTGCCAGATATTGACTTCAAACTTACTACTGTATAGTGTCTGCTTCACCTCTTTTCACAATAAGGACAGCACTTGCTTATCTCTTGTCCTCTGGCACTTTTTCCATTTTCTATCATTTCTCTAAAATTACAGTCTGGGTTTTGTTTTTAATCATGTCTGAAAGCTCTTTCAAAATCTAAGGACACAATTTGTCTACTCCCAGGGATGTTAAATCATTTAAGAGAAAGAGAAAAGACATTTTCTTAATATCTCTTCACCTATTTTGGGTACTAATTTCCTTTGTATAATTTTTCTGCTCTTCCTTGTTTGAAGATGAAACTCCTTGCTTAATTAGGGAGGTAAATTAGGAGATGAGTAGTTTTACTCTTTTTTCTGCCATCTGTCAGCAGTGGGTCTATCCTTTCTTTGTTCTTCTCCCTGCACCAAATGTAGCTTTAAAAACCTTTTCTTGTCCATATTTTGAAAATCCTCCTCTCATTCTAGGCTTTAAAATTCATAGTACTCTTCTTGCAGGCTCTCATCACTCTTTTGTATTATACACCCTTTTTACCATCTTTTGAATGTGTCCTTTTTAAAATTCGAACATATAAGAGAGCTCTAGGAAGCCACGAGAGTTTCTTAGATGCTTTCTTCTTTTCTTTTTCATCAGGATTATCTGAAATTATATAGTTCAAATTTTGCTTTAGATAGTTTCCCATTAACCTTTGGCTATATACTCTTTTATCTCTAGTGAGTAGATCATATCTAGCCCATCTCCAATTTTTTTGTTTCACCTAGGAAAATCTCTACGACACTAGAAAAACTACCCCAGGTTCAAGGTACTCTGTGAGTCTATAGCCATTCAAAATCATACCTCAAGAGTCCCCTTTGATGTGCTTACCTACACTAGTCTTCCAGAAGACATGATGAGTTCAAAGTAAGGCATTTACTGATATAATATAGTAAGAAAAATAGCAAAAGAACATTCCCTCCATAAGCCTGGGATGTACGCTCTCTTAAATACCATAAGTGGGAAGAGTGAACACAGAAGGATCACATATAGAGACCGTATACTTAGTGAACACACATCTAGAACATAGCTATTTGGGATACTCATCCCTCTGATGTTACAGGGCCACCAATTCTTTTTGGTAGTGTCATTCAGCTCAATCTGCTCCCTACTGCCTGCCTTTTGCTAATATCCAGTATCCTTTCTCTCCACTGGGCTTTTGTTATTACTGCCACCTACTGGACCTTCCCTGTAAATAATAGGATCAGAATCAGAATAATCATAGAATCACAGAATTTGAGAATGGGAAGGGACTTCAATGAGCATTTAGTCCAACCCACACACAAAAGGAAACCCTACTCTAACGTAGTCAGTCAGTCAATAAACATTTATTAAATGCCTACAGCGTGCCAGGCACTGTTCTAAGTACTGAGGATTATATAAAGGCAAAAGAGAGCCATTGCCTTCAAGGAGCTTATAGTCTAATAGGAGAGACAAGATGCAAATAATTATACAAGCTATAGACAACATACATTGAGATAATCAACAGAGGGAAGGTGCTAGAGTTAAGGGGTCCTATAGAAGGTCTATATTTCAACTGGGTCTTGAAGAAAGCCAGGAAAGCCAGGAGGTAGAGGTGAGGAAAGAGAAGCAGAGGTCCAAGTATGGGAGACAACCAGTGAAAATGGTCAGAGAAAGATGGGATGCCTTGAAGTGAGAAGAGCAAGGAGGCCAGAGTCATTTGAGAGGCTAGAGTCATTTGGTCTCTGAGTATGGGAGGGTGGGGATTGTATAAGGTGTAAGAAGACAAGAAAGGTGGCAGGGAGCTGTTTATGAAGGTCTTTGAATGCCAAGCAGAGGAGTTTATTGAATGAGAGCGTAAAATGGTCATGTCTGCACTTTAGGAAGATAACTTTGGCAGCTGAGTGGATGAGAGGCTAGAGTGGGGAGATATTAGTGGCAAGCAGACCCACCAATAAACAGTTGCAGTGTGAGGTGATAAAGGCCTGTACTAGGGTAATGGTAGTATCAGAGCAGAGAAAGTTAAGTATATGAGAGATGTTATGAAGGTAAAATCAACAGGCCTTAAATGGGGTGGGGGATGAGAGAGTCAAGGCTGATTCCCAGGTTGCAAGATTGTAACAGGGAAGATAGTGGAGCCCTCCTTAACAATAGGGGCATTAGAAGAGGGGAAGATTTTGGGGAAAAGACAATGAGTTCAATTTTGGACATATTTATGATATTTACAGGACATCCAGTAATGTACACAAGAAGTGGCCATTCAGACTTCCAAGAAGACAGAACCTACCACCTTGAAAAGCAATCCATTCTATTCTTAGGCAGCTTCAGTTGTCAGGATTTTTTTTTCTGACATCAAACCTTAAATGGGTCTCTTTTCAATTTCCACCCATGTTATCATGTCCTCGTGATTCTTTTCTTCTCCTGGCTAATCGTACTTAGTTCCTTCAATTGATCCAACATGATCTCAAGAACTTCACCATCCTGGTTGTTTTCCTTTGGACACAATCTAACTTACTAATTTATGGAGATTGTAGTTTAGAGATGGAAAGTTCCTTCATTTGGTCCAAATTCTTCATTTTGCAGTTGAGGAAAACAAGGGCAACAGAGGTGAAGTGACTTGTCGAGATTACAAAGATGGTAAAACTCTGATTTAAACTCAAGTTCTCTGACTCCAGATCCAGGGTTGTTTCTACTACACAAGGCTAATGAGGGGCTACCCACTAACTTGTCCCTATAAGAGGAAGAATTGGCTTTACCGTCTTTTCTTTTTAATAGTCTAGACTTCTAGACTCTAGAGGTATGGGGGGTGCAGGCATATCATGCAAAGTATAAACTTAAATTTTAGTGAGAAAGGAAAGCCTTCATAGACTCCAGTTTTGTGAATCTTACTCTTTATAGGGAGAGAAATCCATCAGTTCCCTGAGTCTTAGCCATAGGAACTAAACTCTTTTGGAAAACAGAGTATCCAAGTAGCTAATTAGAGCCCACTGGCATTTTAATCCTTCTTTGATCTGCTTCCTACTTCTAGTAGAATTGAAGCTCCTGTCTCAAATTTCTATCTGACTTAGAGTTACAAAGTTCTTGTAATTATAATTTAACTTCTTACATGGATCTTGTGCTGCACCCCAAAACTCTTACTTCATGGGGATATGAGAAATAAATGACACAGAAGCTGGGTGGGAGCTGTGCTACAGAGCTCACTTCAGTTGCAAAATGTTCAATGATTGCAATATAAATGAATCTAGATAAGTGCAAAAGCTAAGTTTGAAGGAAAAGATCATTGTCCTCTGTTCTTCTGACCTACTTTTTTTTCTTTTTTACATGTAAAAGTGGGCAGCAACAAACTTTCCAGCCTTTGAGTCGCCCTACATTTAAAATCTAATTTCCTAAATTCTAGGGTACATATCTGTCTATGCTCAACATTCATTTCCTTTGGTATTATAAATTCCAAGATGGCATGGTTTTGATCTGTCTCACATTAAAAGCCAGTCACAATCACATCCAGAGTAGGTCTCCTTATTGATTTCTTTCCCTCATGAAAAATGAAATTATTAACAAGACCTGCCAAGAATTTATTAGATACTCTTTTTTGAGCTGGGATAGCTAGGTGGCACAGTGGATAGAGTGCCAGGCCTGGAGTCAGGAAGACCTAAATTCAAATCTGGCCTCAGACACTTACTAGCTGTGTGACCCAGGGCAAATCGCTTAACCCTGTTTGCCTCAGTTTCCTCATCCATAAAATGAGCTGGAGAAGGAAATGGCAAACCACACCAGTATCTTTGCCAAGAAAACCCTAAATGGGGTCACGAAGAGTCAGACACCACTGAAACGACTGAAGAACAAAAACTTCTTTGAGGAAAATTTGACTTCCATTTGATTTATGGATAGTTGAAGTCCCCTGCAAGTCTTGGCCATAGGTCTGTTTTATTATCTGAATTAGGAAACAGTATGTATTCAGCTTTTTTTTTTCTTCTGAAGTCAGGACATTTAACTGAAAAAAGAGGAGAAAACTCCACCTGTGCCCCCAGGTGCCTAGGACTTAAAAGCCTTTACAGACACATCCCAGGTTTCTTTTATTATTTATTCCTATATGAATCAGCAGAAGTGGGCAGAACTTAGTGGGTTTGATGAGTCTTTGCAGGCATGTGTCAGATACACGCTCAAGAAAGACAACATGCCTCCTCATTAGCTTTCAGATTTCCATTTGGCCAGCTCTGTACCCTTGTCTCTCTGTCTCTCTCTCTCCTCCAAGTCTATGATAGATCTGATACATGTGCACATCTTTAACCTCTCTGGTTTTGTGTATGTGCGTGTGTACCACAAAGACAGGTTCATGTCAGATATATGATTAAGTTGCCAAAGGAATGGTACAGACAGTACTAGAAACTTACATTTATATAGCACCTCATAGTTACAAAACACCTTTTATCTTATTTAATGTCCACAAGAGACAATTTAGCATTGTAGACAGAGAGCTAGCTGTGGGGTCAGGAAGACCTGTGTTCAAGTCCTACTTCTGACTTATAGCAATTGTGTGATCAGAAGCTAGTTGCTTGACCTCTCTGGGCTTTGATGAGCTATAAGATAATAGATTGTACTAGATGGATTGTAAGGTCCATTTCCACTTCAAAACTCTAGGATCCCATTAGGTTAGGAGCAGTGGAGGCAATGACAATAAATGTAATTTAAGCTTCTTCCTATCCTTGTAACAGTCCTTGGGATTTGGAACTCGGAGCACTGGGCCCAAGGTCAGAGTCAGAGTCAGGCGGCTTCCCTTAGAGCCCTGAGGAAGCAGAAATGCCGCTATCACATGGCCATCTCTCTGGTGCAGGCCCTCATCACCTCACACCGCTCAGTGTTACAATAATTTTGGTTGGTTTCTTTGCCTCAAGTCTCTCCCCACAACAATCCATTCTCTCTGCTTATTAGTTATGAACGACAAAGTGATTTTCCTGAAGTACAGATCAGACCATGTCCTTCCCCCAGTCAATAAACTCCAGTCCCCCCCCCATTACCTCTAGGATCAAATATAAAATGCTCTATTTTGCATTTAAAGCCTTTTACAGCTCCTTTCCAGCGTTTTTATAATCTACTCCCCTCCAAGACCTCTACAATCCAACTACACTGTCCTGCCTGCAATTCCCTATATATACCATTGCATCTTCCAACCTTATGTCTTTCCATGGGCTATCTGCCAGGCCTGGAATGCTTTCCCCCCTCACCTCCATCTCCCACCTTCCCTGACCTCCTTCATGACTCAGCTCAAATCCTGCTTTCTGCAGGAAGCCTTCCTAGGTTCCCCCAAAGTCTTCCCCCTCTGAGGTTATCTTTTAGATTATGTACAGAGTTAGTTGTATGCTGTCTCTCCCATTAAACTGTGAGCTCTTTGATGTCAGAGACTCTGTTTTTGGCCTTCTTTGTATCCGCAATGCTTAGCACAGTGCTAGAATACAGTGTATACATAATAAATGTTTTTTGACTTACTGCTTTGTACACAACTTTCAATAAAAGTTATCTTATTTTCCTAGATTCACAATGGAAAAGAAATTGATGTTTGTAAAAATAGCCATATGAGCAGCTATAGGCATATATATGTATATGTACACATAAACATATATATTTGTGTATGTGTGTATATACGCGTATATGTGTGTATATGTACATGTATATGTATATATAAACTAGAAGGCCCTAGTTGCTGAGAAAGACAGACAAATAATATGAATGTGTTCACATAGGCAGGCACCACACATAAGAACAGGACCAGCCTTCTAAGTTGTCAAGCTAGATAGCCACCTCCATGGTAGAGTATGGGAAATAGCAGGCAGAGCCTCTTGATTTTCCATTCCCTTTTGAAATTGCATTATTAGGGATTCATTCCTTGGAGTTTTGAAGGTTTCTGGACTCCCAACATCCCTTACTCTCAAACAAATATATGATCCTTTCCAGGTGGATGTTCCCTCCTACAGTGAAGTCCTCATGCCATCCTCACCTGCCTATCATGAGCTATTCTTGTCCATGTCCTACCATAAAGTCACTATAGAGAAACCAGCTAACACACTGAGGGTTTCTTTACTTTCTCTGGACATCAGGAGGTCAGTGAAACACCAGGGCTACCTGGTTGCCTTCTGCTCTTACTGAATGACCAGCCTATTTTCTTTTCTGATCAGACATCTTTGATGACAGCCTTGGTTCTTCCCTATAGTTATTTATTTGTTGTATGTTGTAGTCTGTTCACATCCACCACATGCCTCTTCACTGCCCTCTGGGTAATGCTCATTATGAATTCTTTAGAGAAGAATGGCTAGCCACCATGCTACATTGGTAAAATATTGGTATTAAAAACTTAGACCTTTATTTCTGGGAGAAAATGACCTTAAAATGAGTTAAAATTCTTATCCTGGTAGGAGTGATACCTTTATAAACTACTAATCGATGCCTCAGTAAGAAACAGTAACATGCTGAGAACAAAGCCCTATACAGGGAACACAGGATAAGGAGAGTTAGAAGCAGGAAAGCAGGAGGAAGGGGGGAAACTATGAAAGATACGGGAAGACCCAATGATAAAACATACTTGACCTTTTGGACTAAGAAATATACCTTCAAACACATAGACTAATGCAGAAATTCAAACAAATTCTATCATGGAACTCTAACACATCCTATATAGTCACAGAAAATGCACGCTCACAGATTACAAGTTCACAGGCACAGTCACACATTCCACACCCAATCACACCAAAGCGTATGAGAAGATGGCAAACTCATCCACAGATGCCTTCATATAACCATATACACAATAAGTATACATACCAACTGAGAGAGCCACAAAATTCAAACCTGCACATGCTCTCTTTCTCACATACCATAACCACACACTTTGGTGTGCTCACAGACTTCCACATAGTTATTCACACGCAGATTCATGCCTAGACAGACCCAGAATGGTTCTCAGACATAACATAGTCAGACTCACATACGCACCCCCTCAAATTTGTTGCTTCTAAAATTTTCAGTATAATTTTTCTTCTTGTGCCAGACCCTTCATTTTATCAGTGTAAGGAATTTCTGTTGAGGAAGTTCCCTCTACCAATGTAAGTGAGCATCTGTTCTGCAGTTTATGGTTTTAGGTTCCTAGAGCAATGAGAAGATGAGTGATTTGCTCAGGGTCAAACATATAGTATGTTTCACAGGTGAGACTACAGTCTAAGTCTTCCTGACTTTGAAGACAGATCTCTATCCACTATGTACCCCACCGCTTTCATTTATATTACATGTATGTGTGTATATATATACATATATGCACATATACATTTATATACATATGTATATATATAAAATGCACGTGTATATATTATCTTTGTGTCTGTATATGTTCACATTCATATGACCCAGGTTTTTAAAATTATACCTCAAGTAACAATAAATAGGCTCTGAGTGAGGATCTAGACTGAGGATACTCCCATGAATAAAGTGAATAAGCTTTAAGCATAGATTTTGTGACATGCATTTTTCCTGTTCAATAAAGGAAGAAATGAATTCTAGATAAGTGAATGTGGACTATCCCAGGTTCATAGGAAGCCCTTTGGTTTCTGTATCCATGCTAAACTTCCAACTCCTCCCAGACCTGCTGAGTTAAGGTAACCTGGGCATGGGTGATGGAGAGGGTAGAGAATCATTGTTATTTGTGGCAACTAGGAAAGCAGGTGAGTGGAGAAGGCAGCAAGGAACTGGTTAAAGGTACAGGAAGGGAGAGGCATCCTGTACAGATCACAGATGCTCTTTCCTTAGGCTGCTGTCTGCTCTCTTCTTCCTTGCTCTTCTTCCCCACATTTTCTGTGCGGTTTCCATGGACACCAGGAACTATCACAGCAATAGCATCAGGAAATCTGAAGAATATAAAAAAAATCAGACCACACTGAACCCTCCTGACTCAAGGCGTGGATGAATATTGGGCTGTTAATTTTTGGTTTTGACTTTTGTCTTAAAATATTAAAAGTTAACAAACCATAAACCAACTAATGTACAGAATTCATCTATAGCAAATTAAGAGATTATACCTATGTTAACCTGATAGAATAATTAATGCCTCACCTCCATGGACTCAGCTATCTAGATCATAGCAGAGAACCAGGAAGAAAGCAAAAAAAATGTGGGCATGGAGCAGCCAAAAAAGAGCACAAAAACCTCATGTAAAGGAGACTGGGACCTTGTCTTAGTGGCAAGAATGCAATGCCAAGGTTCCTTACTCCATCCAGTGTTGGCAAGACGCTTATCGATGTCAAAGTGATTTTCATGGTGCAAGGGACATTATGGGAGTTAAGAGGAATTAGCTTTCCTTAACCTATCAGGGAGACACGAGAGACTTCTTGTGGAGAATATGATGGGAGTGTTTAGTTAGCAAGAAGTGGGAAAGTTAACTAGTTGGGGTGGAAAAAACAGATCTGCATAACTTTTTAGATACCATTCTGTGTGACGCCTGGCATGACTGTGAAGCTAGCAAGAGATGGAAACATGTTGATTATCCCCAGGCATGTTGGCTGGGGAGTCTAAAAGGACATGAGCATTCTCTCTAAAGGAAAAAATAAACAGTGGCAGCAGATGATGGCTCCAGGAGATGACGGCAGCCGCAGCCACTTCAGAAGCAAAGAAGAACTGCAGCTTTGGGGATGGAGTAGAATGGGTAGCAGTGAGATGTAGTGAGCTTCTCAGAGGGGGAGAAGTGAAAGGCGTTCTAGATACCATGCTGCACCAGGAGCAAGTGTTGTCCAGTGGCCCTTTTCTCTCCAGCATAGGAGCCTGGAGGTGACTTTACTCCTTTGTTTCAAGGGAGCTAAAAATGATTCAGGACAATTCAATGAAACGTCTGCTGTCTGCCAGGCACTGTGCTGGTGATGGGAATCAAAGACAAAAATGAACCATTCCTTCAGCTAACTTTAAGGGGGAAAGAACAAGTATATATATATATCAATAAGAAAAATCAAAATATGTACAAACTAAATACACAGTGATTTGTCTAGATTTCAGCAAAGCTTTTTATAAAGTATCTCATACTATTTTTGTAATAAGATGGAAAATATTGATTATACAGTACTATCATATGGATTCAGAACTGATTAGATGGCTAGGCTTAAAGGACATTTGTTGATAGTTTAATGTCCATGTGGCAGGTCGTCTCCAGTGGAGAACCCCAGGATCTGTGTTTGACCCTGTATGATATTACATTTTTATCAATGACTTGGATAAAGGCATAGATGGCACACTCATCAAATGTGCAGATGATAAAACACTGAGAACCAGAACTAATATATTATATGACAGAATTAGGATACAAAAAGATATTGACAGGCTGTAGTGGGGTGAATTGAATAAGATAAAATTCAATGGGGATCAATCAATCAATAAACATTTATTAAGCACTTACTATGTGCTGGGCCATAGAGATACAAAAAGAGGCAAAAGATAGTCCTTGCCCTCAAGGAGCTCACAATCTAATGGGGGGCATATCATGCAAACAAACACATAGAAAGCAAATTATATGCAGGATAATTAGGAAATAATTTAAAAAGGGAAAGAATTGGGATTCAGATGAGTTAGGGAAGAGTTGCAGGAGAAGATGGGATTTTAGCTGGCATTTAAAGGAAGTCAGCGAGGTCAGCAGTAAGAGCAGAGGAGGGAGAGTATTCCAGGCCTCCTGGATAGCCAGAGAAAATGCCTGGAACTGAGAGACAGAGTGCCTTGTTTGTGAAACTGCCAGGACTCCAGTGTCACTGGATTGAGTACATACTGGGTAGTAAGGTGTAAATAAAGTCCTGAGATTGGGTACAAAAATTAACTTCGCAGATATAAAATGGTGGAGGCATGGATAACTGCTATTCTGAAAAAGATCTTGGGATGTTAGTGAACTATAGTCTCAATAAGAATCAGCAGTATGATGTGGCAAGCAAAAAATATAATTTTGGACTATATTAAAAGGGGCATAGTTACCAAAGTTAGGGAGGTGGTGGTCTCTCTGTACTTTGCCCTCATCCTCATTAGACTTCATCTATATTTAGTTTTGGGTGCCATGCTTTGAGAGAATTAATAAACTAGAAAGTGTTCAGAGGAGGGCCACCAGGATGAAATCAATTGAAAGTGGGCATGTGTAACCTGAGGAAGAAAAGTTTAGGGATGGATATGATACTTGTCTTCATATATTTGAAGGGCTGTCATATGAAGGAAAGATTAGATTTATCCTGTTTGACTGCAGAGGGACAAAACCAAGGGTAATAAGTAGAAGTTTCAAAGAAGCTAATTTAGGCTTAATGTGAAGGGGGAAAAGTCCCTAAGAATTAGAACTATCTAGAAATGGAAATGAACTCTGTCTTACAAAGTCAAGGTTTTCCTTTTTGAAGGTCTTCAATCAGAGGCCGGAGGACTACTTGACAGGTATGTTGTATTCTTTTTGCATATGAGTTGAACTAGGAGTCACTGAGAACTTCCAAATCTCCAATTTTGTGACTATGTGATTGAGAGTAGGGGGCATAAGGACCAATAGCTGGGGGAATCAGTAAGGCTCTTACAAGAGGTGGCTCTTGAGCTCACTTTTAAAAGGAGGTCAGTTTTCCAAGAGTAACTGAATAAGGAGAGAATCCCAGGTATGGGAGACTGCTTGTACAAAATCATGGAGGCAAGAGATCGGATGTCATGTACAGGGAAAAGCAAAGAGTTCAGTTTGACTGTAATATAAAGTACATGAGAGAATCATAAACCAATTCTACTGCTGGCTTTTCCTTTTCAAAATTATTTTGTGATTCTGTTCTAATTAAAATCTTTAAGATTTGGTTTATGGTTCTTGGTCTGTAGGCACAGGATATCCTGGATGAGTGATCAAAATATATTAATATAATTAACCATAAAATATATAGAAATGATGGTTATAAGGTAGCACAAACCAAAGTTAAATATAGACTCAAAAGTCAGAGAATATACGTGTTGGAGAGATTATCATCTAAAAATCTTGGGTAGAGAAAATAGGAAAAAGTTGTGATGTATGCTGAGGTATAACAAAGAATTTGTAAAAACAATTGACCATTCTAAAATTCCTAAGCTTGACCATTATTTTCTCAAAGGGTTATCTCACTTGAGGCATCTTTACACCACCAGATGACCTACTCTCCTGCACCCCCAGCTCTACCAATAAAGGCATCAGATGAGATGGAACATGAAGTCATAGAGAAAATAAAATTCGAAGGGTTGAGGAAATATATATATGTCCACTACTTCATGTTTCATTATCTTCTTAAAATGAGAAATATGCCTATATTTCTACTTTCCATATTCTTCCCAGCACAAAGATGAGGAAAAACTGAGGCATGATTGGGCTTTAGTGGGTGTATACATATGTGGTGAGAACAGGGAGTGTTTACAAAACCAGTAAACCATTAACTACACTCTCAGAGTCTAGTATTCATTCCTGTGGCAAAATCCCAGAGAGCAGAGGAATTGAATTCATCAGTTCAATTGAAGAAGCATTTAGTTAGGGCTTTTTACGTACTGGCACTCTTCTAGGTCCTGGAGATAAAAAAAGACTGAACTGAAACAACTCCTCCCTTCAAGGAACTTACGGTCTTGAGGTGGGTGGATAGAACAACATAGGCACAAATAAATTAGGGGATCCAGGAATGCCTCATGATGGAGTTGGCCCCTGGGCTGTGCTTTAAAGGGATTTTGCATGGCAAGAGAAGTCAGGAGAGTATCCCAGGTATGGGAAACACGATGCCCATTACTATGCTAACAAACAAAATCTTTTTGTAGCTCTGTTCTCACAGATTTCCTAACTTTATACCAGGACTTCTTTTTCAATGTTTTGTAGAATCAGGGAGTCACCTAGTGGTAGAGAGAGAAGTTACTACTTCTTCCTTTTTACTTAAATAGTGGAAAGCTCTGAATTGTTCTATCAACGGCCCTTAGCAAACCTGATAAGTTTTTATAGTTCTTTATAAAATTTAAGGAAGAAAAAGTGATTTGATGCTTCATAAGGGATTAAGATAACCTAAGAGAAGGAAAAAGTCTCTTTGATTACTTCCATTGATGGAAATTGGGGTGGTTTTGACTAGCTGGAAAGGAGAATCCTTCAAGGGAGTAGGCAAAGAGGGATTGAAAGGTTTTAGGAAAATTATTCTCCAAGGATATACCAAAAATTAGGTGACTATTATTCTGTTTATTGAAGCAAATGGTTAATAGAACTTTACCCTAAGTGCTGTAATTAAGTTTTAGCTTGTTGTGGAATTTTTGTCTATTGTCTAGAAGTGTTATAACTGTAACTCCAAATTAACTTATGTGACATATACAAGGACATGGCAGCGGGGTGGGAAGGAAGGTGTTTTATCAGTTTGGACGTTTTTCCTCTTCCTAGGCAGAAGAATGTTTAGATTTAGAATTATCGTAAATTAATAAAAAACTTTCTGGTACAATCTCATCCACAATGCAGAGTACAATAGGTATATATGATATAAGCATATATGAAATAGATACAAAAATAGCTACAAAGTGATGAGGAAGCACTATCAGTTGGACAGAATAAGAAAAGGCTACGTTTAGAAGGTGGTGACTGAGCCAAGTCAGTCAGTCAATAAACAAGAGATACAACCAGAGGCAAAAGACAGTCCCTACCCTCAAGGCGCTCACAAGCTAACAAAGGACACAACAAGCAAACACATATGTATAAACAAGCTATATGCAGGAAAAAAAAAAAAAGGAAATAATTCTAAGTGGGAAGGCTCTAGAATTAAGAAGGGTTGGAGAAGGCTTTCTTTGGAAGACAGGATTTCAGTTGGCACTTGAAGGAAGCTGGGGAAACTAGGAGGCAGAGATGAGGAGGGAAAGCATTCCGGACTTCGGAAACACAGAGAAAATGCCTAGAGCCCAGATGGAGTATACTGCTGGTGAAGTAGCAAAGAGGTCAGTGTCACTGAATTGAAGAGTATGTAGCAGGGAATAAAGTGAAATAAACTTGGAAGAGAGAGAGTAGATTATTAAGGGCTTTGAATGCCAAATGAAGGATTTTTTTTTTAATCCTGGAGGTTATAGGGAGCCATTGGAATTTCAGTAGGAAGGTGATATGAACCCACGCTTTAGGAAAATCATTTTGGTGACTGGAGGATGAATTGGAGCGTGGAGAGACTTAAGGTAAGGCGGACCCACTGGCAGGCTATCATAGCAGTCCAAGCATGAAGTGATGAGGGCCTTATACCAGGATAGTGGCAGTATCAGAAGAGAGAATTGGTTCAAGGAAGCATTGATCAAAACCTAATTTCTGACTGACTTGTTATCCAGTTTCCAGAAGTTTTAGTCAAATTGAGTCCTTCCCTGCAAACCTGGGTCTTTGGGTTTATTAAACACTACGCTAGAGTTTTTGTTTGCTTCTATCTTATATCTACCTACCAAGGATATTGATCCATGTCTGTTTTCTTAACTAATTCCAAATAGTTTTTTAATGACTACTACTATGTAGTGCAGTTTGAGATCTGGTACTGATAGATCCCCTTCCTTTCCACTTTTTTTTTTTCCATTTTACCCCTGAGATTCTGGACCTTTTATTTTTCCATATATGTTTTATTATTTTTCTAGTTTCATAAAAGTCTTTTGGGAGTTTAATCGGTACAGCACTGAGAAAATTACCTCAGATGGTAGTCATTTTTATTATATTGCCTCAACAATGAATGTTTCTCCAATTATTTAACTCTATTCCTGCAACATTTTAAAATTAGATTCATATAGCTGCTTTCTGGGTTATTTGGGAGGGTTGAATGAGATATGTTAAGTCCTTCGCTGGTCAATAAACATTTATAAATCTTAACAGGCTGAACTAGCACCAGTTATTATTATTAATTTGTACCTTGAGTCCACTGCTTTTTTTTTTTCTTTCTTACATTGCTTATGGGGTACTGGGCTGTCTAGTCCAGTGAAGCCATGAAGTAACAGGCCGGAAGAGCGGAAGGGCACTCACTGGGCATCTTGGTTTCCAAATGGAGGTTGGGTTGCCGGTGTGTAAAATTGAGCCTTAGCTTGCCTTGCTCCTGAAGCAGGTAGGCAGCTCAGTGAATAGTGTGCTGGCTAGTCAGTACAGTCAGCATAAACCTGAGTTTAAAAGGAAGTGGCAAACCATTCCAGCATCTTTACCAAGAAAACCCCCCCAAATTGGGGTCACGAAGGGGTGGACACAACAATTACCTTGCTATAATGCATTTTAGGGGCCTTGGGCCGGCCGTAACAAAACCGATTTTACTCAATTCAGCAGCTAGGCAAAACATTTATTAAGAGGTTTCCCAATACGCGCCCTGGAAGTCCCTACGCTCAAGGACTTACATTCTAATAAAGACAACAACGAAAAGTGAGCTGGCAAAAGGGGCGAGAAGGGCCTAGAGACAATGTTGTTACAGTTACCAGGTTTAAATGGAGAAGGGCCCTTAGGGTGCATCTAGTCTAACTCTCTCATTTTGCCCAGAAAACAGGCCCAGAGAGCCGAGCCCTGCCTGCTGCATGTCCCACTACAAGAAGGGCCTTCAGGGGGCACAGAGGGATCCCAGGATGCCCAGGGATCCCGATCTTTCTAACAAGGGTGGTTCCAGAGAGGCCTGCAAATAACTGAGCCTCCAGGGGAAGCTGATGAAAGGAAAATGAAAGCCCTCGCCAATCGCTGCGGTCCTCGGACCGCGCAGGACCACGAAAAGACTAACACTCGCGGCCCATGAAGATCCAGGGAGACGACCTGTAAGGGGAGGGGAAGTGACGTCACGCCCTCCCCTGTCTCCTCGCGAGACGCGTCGCGGGCTCACGGCGCGCTTGCCGCTTGGCAGCCTGGCCCGCTATGGCGGGTCGTGTCACTGAGGCGGCGACGGTGACGGCGACGGCATCTGCGGCGGCTCCCCGATTGGGCGGCGGAGGCCCGAGGGACGGGCGAGCCTAGCGAAAGAGGAACGACTACGCCCTGTTCGTTGGCCCTGCGGCCGTGAGGGCAATGGAGGCCGGTATGCCAAAGCGGAAGGAGCCGGGCAAGTCCCTGCGCATCAAAGTCATTTCCATGGGCAACGCAGAAGTGGGGAAAGTGAGTACCGCGAGCCAGGAGGGGAGGGGCAATGAGAGGGGCGGGACTGGGCGGCAGAGCCGGCGCCCATTGGCTTCCGCGGCGGCCACTCAACGGCTTCAGGCCTATCCGCCCTTTTGCCCCCCCCCCCCCCCCCCCCCCCCCCCCCCCCCCCCCCCCCCCCCCCCCCTCCCCCCCCCCCCCCCCCCCCCCCCCGCGGGTAAGCTGGGGAACGCGACGAGGATCTTCTCTAGGCGCTTTAGTAATAGACCTTTGAGTTCAACCTCACTCGTTTTATATAGAAAGGAAACTGAATCCCGGATGAAGAGGCGACTTGTCCAAGGTCACATAGGTGGCAGGTGGCAGAGTCAGATTTGAAACCTAGTCCGTTGCCCTCGCTCTTTCTATTGCCCCAAGCTGACCAACCCCTCAAATACAGCCCCCCGAGAAAGATAACATACCTGCCTCGGCTTAGGATAGCATGTTAGGATATCAGAGATGGAAGAGACCGGCTCCTAAAGGCGATATCCAACAAGTGGTCATCCAGCCTCTACTTGAAGACTCCCAGTGATGGGGAACTCACTACTTCTAAAGGCAGACTATTCCAACATTGGACCTCTTTTATTGTTAACACGCTGTTCCTTGTCTTGAACTGACCCCTTTTTCTCTAGCTTCCAGGCACACAATCTAATGAGTTAATATAGGAGCTTTTCAAATCTTAAAGCACCTTACAATTATTACTTTTATAATTATTACTTACAATTATTGTTAGAATCTGGAAATTTGGGAGGGATCTTAGAGGTCATCCAACCTGGTCTTGTTAGAAGCAGTTTGCTGCAGACAGCAAGTGTTTATTTATTTTTATTTTCACGTTAGGTTGTGAAAGAAGAATCAGAACAAAAAGGAAAAACCAGGAGAAAGAAAAAAACAAAGTGAAAATAGTATGCTTTGATCTGCATTCAGACTCCATAGTTCTTTCTCTGGATGTGGATAGCATTTTCCATCACGAGTCTTTTGGAAATGTCTTAGATCATTGTCAGGAAGCATTTATTAAGTCCTTATTATGTGCCTGGCCCTGTGGATTCAAAGAATGACAGCTCTTGCCCTCAGGGAAGTATATATTCCTACAGAGGAGACAATATATAAGTAACAAGGCACATACAAGATATTTGCAGGATAGATGGAAGGCAGTCTGAGAGAAGGAGCCCTCTTGTAGAAGGTGGGATTTGATCTGCATCTTGAAGGAAGCCAGGGAAACCAAACCACAGAAGTAAAGTAGAAAGGCCAGGATGTGGAGTCAGGGAACCTGGGTTTAATCTCACTTTTATCATTTATTGGCTGGACAACTTTAACTTTTCGAGTCTCAATTTCCTCTTCTTCAAAACGAGGAGCTTGAATAGGATGGTCTCTATGACCTTACGAACCTCCCTCCTAATGTAGGGATCATCCCTGACAGTCTCTGCTTTCAAACCAGTGAGAAGTGTTCTCTACCTGACAACCTGACAAAGGAAGTCCTTTCCATCTTGAAACAGCTCTGATTATTAGAATGTACCTTCTTCTGCTGAACCTAAATCATCCTCCTTGTACTTCCAATCAGTTGGAAGGGACTGGCCATGGTCACACTTAATAGTTAATCCTGGTCCCACCGTTAGGATTTAAACCCAGGCCACCTGATTTCTAGTCCAGTGATCTTTGCATTACATATAAAAATCACAGTTACCTGCTGATAAGAATACAACACTTTAAACTCTGCGTAGTTCTTTGCAGCTCTTCTTTCATTTGATCCTCATAACCCTGTGAGGGAGGTAACACAAAAGCTATCTCTGTTTAATGGATGAAGAAATTGAAATTGAAGGGGATGAAGTGACTTACTGAGACCATGGAGATCATAATTATGGCAAAGCTGCAACTTGGACATGGCTTTATCTTTGAGGCAGCTGGTGGCACAGAATGGTGTACCTGGATGTGGGAAGACCTAAGTTCAAATCTAGCCTCAGACGTTCACTAACCGTGTGACCCTGGGCAATTCACTTAACCTCTGTGTGCCTGCTTCAGTTCCCCAGCTGCAAATGGGGACAATAACAGCACCTAACTCTCAGGGTTCTTGGGAGGGTAAAACAAGAGAATAAATGCAAAGTATTTTGTAAACCTTCAAGCTCTATATACGTGCTTGCTATTACTATCGTTATTCTACAAAGACTAAAATAGTCCCCCCTCTCAAAGAGCTTGTATTTTGATGGGGAAGGAAATATGTATATGTAGTTAGCTACATGATACAAAGTATATAAAAGATAGAGGGGAGGCTCTAGCGGCTGGGATGACCAGGAAAAGCCTCTTGTACAATCGTTTGAGCTGAATCTTCAAAGAAACCCGGTGAGGTAGAAGTGAGGAAGAAGTATGTTTCGGGCTTGGGGGACAGCCAAAGCAAAAGCACAAGAGGCGGAGAGTCCAATGTGAGGAACAATAAATAGGTCACTGTGGTTGAACCAAAGAATCT
The DNA here is from genome assembly GCA_028646595.1 of Phalanger gymnotis. Lineage (NCBI taxonomy): Eukaryota > Metazoa > Chordata > Mammalia > Diprotodontia > Phalangeridae > Phalanger > Phalanger gymnotis. Next base: position 160,192,053 of record CM053625.1, on the reverse strand, counting down.
GTGGAAGGTATTAATATATGTGAAAACTGGGAAAAGGCCAAGTTTTGAAGAGCTTTGAATGCCAAACACAGGAGTTTATATTTGTTTCTAAAGGTAATAGGGGGCCAATGGAGTTTAATGTGGGGGAGGGGGGCCCTGTTCAGACCTGTACTTTAAAAAAATCACTTTGGTGGCTGCATGGAGGACAGATTAGAGTTGGGAAAGACTTGAGTCAGGGGGACCAATTAGGAAGCAATGCACTAGTCTAGCCTAGAGTTAATGAGAGCTTGAACTAAAGTAATGGTTAAACTGAGTGAGTGGAAAGGAGGACACAGACATGAGAGATGAGAATGACAAGATTTGTCCACTGAATATGTGAGGTGAATGAGAGTGCAAGTTGGGGATGACACTGAGATTATGAACCCGGGTTACTGGGAGGACAACTGGGGAGCTCATAAGAGGGATGAGTTTGGGAGAAAGATGAGTTCTTGGTCTTCTTATATGTTCTTCCTTTCCACATTCTCTGTGACCCAGGAAGACCAGCCTCCTTCCTCTTACTCAGACAGGACGATCCATCTCCCAACTTGCTTCATTTTCCCCAGCTGTTTCCCTTGCCTGGAATTCTGTCTTTTTTCATCAGTCTCCTGGCTTCTGTGGCTTCCTTCAAGCTAAATTTCCATCTCATACAAAAAGCCTTTCTGATTCCCCTTAATACTAGTGCTTTCCTTTTGTTGATTATCTCATATTTATCCTGTTCCTACATAGCATTTTGCATGTTATCGCCTCCATTGTACTGTGAGCTCTTTGAGAGCAGGAACTGTTTTCGTTTTTGCCCTTCTTTTGTGTGTCCCCAGAGCTTAGTGCAGTGGTACATAGTAGGCACTTAATAAATGCTTCTTGACTTGCCTTGACTTTTTCTCTTATCATGTACCTTTCCAGTAGAATACAACCTCCTTGAAGGTAGAGAGGGGTTGATTTTTTGATTTGTATCCACAGTACCTGGCACTGTGCCTGGCCCATAGTAGGCACTTAATAAGTGCTTGTTGATTGATTTGTTACTATGTCTTAGCAGTTTTTCTTGTAATTGTTGATGAAATAAGCCTCTTCCCTGTTTATTTCCATATTTCCTTAGAGAGCTTGGTTGGCCTGAGAGAGGCCTCTGGATGAAGCAGGGGGAAACTTTGGTGGTGAGGGCAGGTGCACACATTGCTGCCCTTGTTGAAATTTTCAGTTTAATGTACACATCTTATTTTTGTCTATCCTTGTGAAATTTTCCTCAGGCAAATTTCACCTTAGTCACTTCACTTTGGCTGGCTCGCCTTTTCCCCCTACTTCTTTCCTTGACACTTCAGACAGAATTAGGCTAGGCCCACTGGGGACCTGACAAGCTGTGTTTGGAATGGAGAGGGGAGGGGTGTTGTAAGAGAGGGAAGAAAAAGTGGGAAGAGAATGACGAAAGAAATCAGGGATGTCCTAACGCAAAATTTTGAAGTACGTGGATGGTTAGCTCTAGTACCTCTCCCTTTTTACCTCCCTTTCCTCTCAGGGACCCTCTTTCCTTTCCCTCAGGAGCTCACGGTTCAATTGCCCTCCAAATGCTCCTCCCCTCTTCACTCAGGCTGCTCTCATTCTTCCCTCTCCATCTGCCACCAGTGCTTCATGAACCCCTTGATTCCATTTTCACTTCCCTACCACCTCACCCCATCAGGACTTATTTTCCCTCGTTATATCTTAACCATGAAAACATGAAATCATAACATTTTACACTTGAAAGAGACCTCAGAGGTCATCTAGTTCAATCTATACCTGAAGCAGGATTCCTTTCTGCAGCATCCTTAACAGAGTACTCAAGCCTTCGAAGACTACAGGTAAAGAAATTGAGGGTTTAAGTGGATTGCAAGCTCAGTTGCAAGCAAACTAAGTGTAACATAGCTTTATGTCATCTGCAAATTCAGTAAATAATTCCATTTTTACCTTCATTTCAAGTCATTGAAGGAATTAATTGGAAAAAAAGAGCCCCATTGCACCCCACTAGAAACCTATCTCCAGTTTGACGTTGATCTGTTATTAATGACTACCTCTTGGATCTGGTAACAGAATTAGTTCTAACTCTAACTGTAACCTAGCATCCATCATCCATCCCTCCTCTTCTTGTCCACAAGATACTGTTAATGACAGACTGACAAGTTGCTCCCTGCAATTAGGTATACTTTATCATAGCATTTTCCCCATCTAAGGATGTGATAATCCTGTCAAAAAAAGATGAGTTTAGTCTGTAATGACTGATTCTTTATGAACACATGTAAGTTTAAAGTGATCACCAGCTCTTTCGAAGTTCTTACAGACCTTCAGGAATTCATTCTAAAAATTTTTCAGGCTTGAGCATCAAGATTGGCAGACTATAATTTGAATAATTCACCTTCTCCTTTTTGAAAATTAGGACATTAGCCCCTTTTCGGTCCTGTAGCCTTCTCTGCAGTTTTTCAACAATCACAGACATTGGCTCAACAATTACATTTACAGATTGTTTCAGTGTTCTGAAATGTAGTTTGTTCAGGCATCAGGACTTGAGGGTGTTTAGAGTGCTTTCTTACCTTCTCATCACCTTTCTTGGGTTTCATTTCTCGGCAGCCATTTTTATTCTACTTTTTAAAAAATTGGCATTGATAATTTTTGCAGTCCCATCTAGAGCTTTGGACTACATCCAATTAGGGGGCAGGATATAAGAGATGATCTAATAAAAGTCCCTGAAAAAGAGCATTTAAGATGAGCAATAGAGGAACCAAGAGAGAAGTAGGTCATAAAAACCATAAAGGAAAGAGTACCAGTAGCAGAGGTTGGTCAAAGTGCTACAGAGAAATCAAGGATAAGGACTAAGAAATAGTCATCAGATTTGATAATTAAGAGACCGTTGGTAACAGATGACCTCTTCTGCCTTTGTCTATTGCTCCTTACAGCCACCCTAAACTAGTTAAAGTAGGTTTCCTAGAGGCCAGTCTCAAATGTTGGTTTGTTTTTGCTTGCCTCTTGCCCCTAATTAGTGATTGTAAAGTGAACACTGACCAGGATTAAAGAGACCTTGATCTTGTTCCCAGTTTTGTTAGGAACTGGCTGCATGACCTTGGGCAAATCACTTTACGTTTCTGAGCCTCAGTTAAATGGTGGTTTTGGACCATGTGATTTCTTTTCTTTTGCTTTTATATGACCTACTTTTTTCCCACTGTATCACTCCCCAGTCCCTCCCAGAAAGTCCTCTGTTATAATAAAGAAGGAAAAAAGGAAAGAAAACAGTTAAATAGAACTAACCAACATATTGAAAAAATCAGATATTATCTGTAGTGTTCTGCATGCATGGTCTCCCACCTCTGCAAAGAAGGAGGGGAGATATCTTCCTATAGTTCATCTTTGGGGTAAATCTTGGTCATCATAATTTTTAAATTATTTTTTTCAATTAATACCTGCCTTCCTCTGTCTTCCTCAAGCCCCCAAAAGAAAAAAAAAGCCTCTGAAACAAATACACATAATCAGGAAAAACATGTTCTCACATTGACCTTGTCTAAAATTGCATGTCTTACTTTGTATATCTGTCACCTTCTTATCAGAAAGTAGGTACATTCTAAATCATCAGCCCTCTGTAATTTTGACTGATCATTGCATTGAGCAGAATTCTTAAATCTTTCAAGATTGTTGATTTTTATAATGTTGTTATAGTATAAATTATCTGGTTTTTGCTTATTTCACTCTTCATCAGTTCAAAATTAGGTTGAAGTGATGTCCTTCCCCCCGCCCCCCAGCAAGTTGTATAGACCTCTACTTGTTGCTCTCCCCAGTTTTGAGAATAGTATCCCCCTATTCCCTGTTTCTTCCCTAGTACATCCTCCTTCCCTTCAACTCTTCCCTTTCCTTTTTTTATTTAAGATCTTGAGAGCCTAACAAAAGCTACTTTCAGGCCCAGTATCTTATTTGACTCTGTGATCCCTGATGACATCACTGTTCTTAAGTGGTTGTTTGTATCACACACACACACACACACACACACACACACACACACACTCACCCACACCCATTAGAATTCAACCATTTTATTCTTTTAAAGTCTTTTCTGATTGCTTGCTTATTATTATTACTTACTTTGCCTTTTTATATTTTACATATTTATATTTTTCCTCCTTACTTCTCTTTGCTTTGTAGTTCATAGTTTATATCAGCTCCAGTCTTTCCATTGTGAATGATTGAAAGTCCTTTATTTTATTAAAAATTCATTTCCTCTCCCTAGAATTATAGTCAGATTTATAGCCAGGATAAACAATTCTTAGTTTTAAGCCTATATCCTTTGCTTTTTAGAATCATAATCTATCCTTCTCACTCCTTCATAGTGATAACTTAAATCTTGTGGGATCCTGACTGACATTCCTTGGTACTTTCTGGATGCTTGCAGTATTTTTTTTTCCCTCCTGGAAGCTCTAGATTTTAGCTATGACTTTCCTGGGAGTTTTCTTTTGGAGTTTATTTTAGGACATGACCCGTGGATTCTTTCTCTTTTCACTTTGTCCTGTGGTTCTAAGAGATCTGGGCATATTTCTTTTAAGATAAAAAAAAATATACAATTTGTTTCAGTCAATGAAAATCTGCTTTTTCTTCTCCTATATCCTCCCACTTTCCCCAAAGAAAAAACAAAACCCCTTTGTAATCATATATAAGCAAGTAAAATAAATTCCTAGTTTGGCTATGTCCAAAAAATATTTGTGTCAGTCTGAGTTCTGAGTCCATACATCTCTATCATTAGGTGGATAGCATGTTTCATCATGAGTTCTCTGGAATGATTTGGTCATTATGTTGATCAGAGTACTTCTGCTGCCCTTCCTTTTTTTCTTTCCTTGGATAAAGTTTTGCCTTTCTTGTGCCAAGCTGTTAATTCCATTTCCGATTCTTTTTTTGTTAGCTCTCATTTCTTTTCCAATCATTTCCTCTAATGCTCTAATTTCATTTATAAAATCATTTTTAGCTCTTTAAAAAAGACAAACAGAAGTGTTACTTCATTTCTTGCAGAAATTCTGTTTGAACTTATACTCAAGTTGTCTTTTCCTTTAAGGCTTCGCTTATGGGTGTGTTGGAGTTATTCTCCTCTCCTGAGTTTGTATCTTAGGTATCCCTGGTCTCATAACAGCTCTTTTTCTTTTTTAAACAATTTGTCCTTCTTCCAGCAATCTGTTCTGGGCAACCTGGCATTGCTGGCCCGATTGGGAGCTCTAGAGGCTGAGTCTGTGATTCTGGCCCTTCTAGGAGCCCTCTGTGATGCTGTCCTGGAAGGGGGCCACAATCAACTGAGTTAATGCTTCAGACACTGAGCTAGAAGTGGGGGTAGGGGGTTTGGAGGAGGACTGAATCTGACATTGGTTCTAGGCATCTCTATGCTGTTGGCCTAGTTCAGAACTCAGGGTTCTGGGTCCATGATCCTAGTGGCCCTTATTCTGTATCTCTTGTCCTGGTCACTTTCCTAAAAATTGAATTTTGCAAATTTTGTAACTTGAATTTTTTAAGTCGAATTTGTGATCTTGGGGTGGAAAGATGACCCATTGTAATTTTTTCTTTGATTTTGCAATTATTTCTTAGTCTAGTGTTCTCAGATTGTTGTTGGAGTTGTGGGGGTACTTGAGCTGTATTGCTTTCTCTTACTTCACCGTTGTAATTTCTGGTCACTATAATTTTGCAGCAGGAAAAGATGACATTTAAGGTCCCTTCTAGTTCTAGCATTCTGTGTTTCTTTGAGAATGCAGGTAAGCTTGGGAGAATTGGTAGGAATGGTCCTTTCCTTTCTTGATAGGATAACACCATTAAGTAGCAGGAAGACATTGGATGATAGGAACAGGAGAGAGATTTGAAGTAGAGAGTTTAACTGAGGAGAAGAAAAAACAAAAAAGGAATACGGGAACTCCAAATGCAGTCTTTGTTTACTTCTTAATTTTGAAAACAAATAGAAACTAGAAATATTTTATGTTATACATAGTTACATGTAACTTAGTGGAAACATTGACCTTAGAGCCTTAGAGATCTAAAAACTTTATAAATAGAACCCTCTCAATATCAACACCCCTACCACCCTCACCCCCAGATCTTATCTTCCACATTGGGTAAAACTTAGTTATTGTATGTGAATACTAGCACTTAGCCAAATTCAGTGAAAAATAAAGCTTTTTTTCTATCTTAGGTAAGCTGCTGTCACTGCCGATTGTTATTATTTCTGATTGTAGCACCTTTTCAGAAGTCACTGTGCTAAGATAAGCAGTATAAGGGTAAGGAGAAATAAAAACCTACTGTCCCTCAGAGTCTATGGTTTTGGCAGTGGTTATTGCCTATCCATAGTAGAACAATCAGGAATACCATGAACTTTAATTCTTAGAGTGTTTTTCAGTTTCGTGCCACAGTGTTTTCTAAGTTGTTGGACTTCTGGTAAGGAGGAGAGCGGGGCAAGGATGGTTCATTCCAGAGAAGCCCTCTAGGGCCAGTAGTTTATATATAAAATTATATGTAATTACTCTGTAAGTAAGTTATGCCTTTCTTCTCCTATTCCCCAGCATTGTCATAAAGCTAGCTTTTTCTCCCTTTCCCAATCCTAGCTTTATCAGTAAAAGCTTTTTTGAGCGGTCTCTTCATTTAAAAATAACTACAACAACACACTTATAGGAGTTAAAAAAATTAATAATTAAACTCCTTTAACAGTAAAAGGCTTTTACTTATTTATTTGGAATGATTAAATACGTTTGAAATAACAAAGTTGAACCTAATAATAGCTTACATTTCTGCAGCTCTAAGGTTACAAAATATTTACGTATGTGTGTATAAAATATTTAATCTTCAAAGCAACCTTGTGAGATAGGTAATACTAGTATTATTTTCATTTTATATATGGGAAAACTGTGACTTAGGTTTTTATGAATACAAGAAGATAGAATGTAACAAGAAAAAATCTAGGATGAAAAGGAATTAGCTAGTGATAAAATGATGCTTTTAGAAGGCATAATGGAATGGACAGAAAGCAGAGGATGAGAATTGGGGAGGAGGTCTGATAGGAATGAATCTGAGGAAAGGTTGGAGAAAGGGGTTTTCAGCTTAGTAGATGGGGACTGTGAATAGTTCAGATTAGGAGTTCAGGATGTAGGAGTTTGCTAGGACTGGGGAAATATTTGTTAATTCGGGTTATCAGTTGCTTGGAGCAGGACACAGGAGGGGATGGTTATGGAGGCCATTAGTTCTGAACAGCATTCAACTATGAATTAATTGCAAACCAACGTTTTCGAGAGGTTTGTTAGAGACATCTGATATTTGAAAAAGATTAATAATTAGCTGGTTAACTATAGAGCCAAGACTGCAAAGGAAAGAAAGCCCAGAACAGGTATGATGGACTGAGAGAAGAGAGAAAGAAAGGTAGAGGAAAAGTTTGGATTGGAGTGATGAATGCTATATTTAGCAGAAGTAAGGCTGAGAGAAAGATAACAAGAAATGGAGATTGTATTTAGGCAAATTTCGGAGATCATCCAGGTGGAAAAGTTTCTGGTGATGGTGAAGTATAGACATGAAAGTAGAAACCATTCTTCTGAATTTTCTAATTGCCCCATGAGACAATATGTTAAGACTATATGATCTCAATTCCCTGATGAGATGTGTTTTCACTGAATGAAGATTTAATGTTATAATTTAGCTTTTATAGAAGGCAGCTATAAGACATACCCACTTAAACAGTATTTAGGTGTATTTTGTAAAAACATAATCGAAGACATTCTGCATTCTGTTAGCTACTGTCTCCTATGTGATAATATTTTCCTTGAGTTTAGTGGCAGGAAAAAGTTTCTCTTTTCAGTCAAACTTGATGATTCTTTTATGAAACAATAAGAACTGTGTAACTCATCATGTTTCCTTTTCTGCTTTAGTTGCCAGGAAACTTAGTGGTAATTTCAGTGCTCAGCTGCTGTAATGAACTTATCCTAGGCGCCTGGTAAAAATCGATTTTTCTGCCCCTTTGAATTAGTTTTGTTCTGTTTTGTTTTTAATTAATTTTAATTGACTTTTATATTACTATGTTTAATTTAATAAACTTCATCCTTTGGGAAATAGAGTGAGTATTAAATAAAATAAGTTTTTAAGTGCTATTGGAACTTTGAATCACTTGCGTGTAAACGAGATATCCCTTTATCATTCCACTGCAAATCTTTACATTGTTGAAGTTTGTTTTCCAGACATTTACCCTTTTTTCTTGGTTATGCATTCTAGTTTTATAGGAAAAAAGTCTTTTTCATAATATTCAGGAAAGAAGCTCTTTTTAGTTATTCTTTAACATTCTTCTTGTTATCACTTTATTTCTTGATTGCTTCAAGTATTTTTGTTGTTGCTTTTTAAGATCAAACTCTTTTCTAGAACATAACAATGAATTTTGATTTTTATATTTTTATGTATGTGCCTGTATATATTTACTACGTGTTTGTATTTTATTATTTTTAGAGCTGTATTATAAAACGTTATTGTGAGAAGAGATTTGTGCCCAAATACCTAGCAACAATAGGAATTGACTATGGAGTTACAAAGTGAGTATATTATTTCTTTTAGATTATAAATTGCACAGGAAATCAGAAATCCTGTTTCTTTATACTTAATAGTATAGATTTAACTCTCAAAGTAGGAACTATGGTAATATAATTGAAAGAAATAGGAATAAAAGCTCATTCCAAATATATAGGGACTGTCTAAATTGACAGAACTTTTAAAAAAAATTTAGTTTCTGTTAATGCAAACATTTCAATTGGAGAATGGAAAGAGAATTGCATGTGAAACTGTGAATTATTATTTTGTTATGTACAGTTTCTTTTCAAATTATATATTAAATCTAATACAATAGTACTAAAATTGCCTTGCTTGCCTATATCCTCTTCTGAACCTGCTTCTTTCTGTTCACGTCTGTGTATTTTTAAGTGTTTTATTAATGCTTTCTATGATTTTTTTCCTTCATTTTTTTGGTAAAATTATAGCTACCCATCCACTACTCGCTCAACTCCCATTGCCTCAAATTTAAAGTCCTTCCTTGTAATAAAAAATATGCTGTTGTCAAGTAAAACATATCCAGATGGAACTTTTCAAGAAGCCACAGATATTTCCATATGTTATATTTTCAGCAGGTGTATCTTCAGAGCATTTTTGTGACTCCTGAACTGCCAAAATACCACTTGGAAAACTTTATGATTTGTTTCTTTTTTGATACTTTAAAAAGGTTCTGATTTCATTGACCTGAGTGCTCCTTGCAGAAATACATATGGCAGCCTCTTAGTAGCTGGTTTTTGTGAGTTGCTGTGGCCAAAAAGCATTGATTACCTGATAGCTCACCTTTAAGTGATCAGTGCTCAGCTCCATTGGTCCTTAGGCAACAATATATGTACTCTGTAACAACTTGATCCATATTTTCCTTTCTTACTTGGTATGACCCACTAGAGCTTAACCTACCCAACAAAATCTTCATGAACCTAGGGTCATCTCCCCACCCCAGTGGGCAATCCAAAGAAGGTTGCAGTAGAGGTTAAAGAATTCTACCAGGAGAAATGTCTTTCCCTTTTATTTGTTTATAGTTCCTATAACCCATTTGTGACTCCTGTCTGATATACTGATATCTTTGGGGTGGAGGCAGCTGAGTGTAATAGAAGTAGCATTGATTAGAGTCAGGAGATGTGAAGCTACTTGAAAGGATAGATTGTTTCTATCTTTGAGTTTGTATCTCCAGTGTCTAGAACAGTGCTTGGCATTTAATAGGTGCTTTAGAAGTGTTTTTTTGATTGGATGATTGAGAGATTAGCTGGAATTATGAGGCCAGGCATTTGCTTCACTTCTCTGGGCTTCATTTTTCTCACTGCGAAATGAGGGGGCTGGACTAGATGATTTTTTTAGCTGAGTGCCTCCCAGGTATGGAGAGATGAGATACAAAAGAACTATGAAACATTATTCCTTCTGTCAGGAAACAGTAAGGTACAGTGCTCAGACAATAGGTGAATAAAAAAAATAAGTTGTAGACCCTGTCAGTAGTGCCACGGTGGGCCATTCATCTTTGGCTCCATTGGCAGCAGTAGTTTGGGAGGAGAGCATCTATGTGGTGCCATTGATGATGGGTTTAAGGTTAGAGAACATGTAAGAGGGCCAGAAATTACTTTGATTTTATATTTATTTTGGAAATACTTAAGCTTTAATGCTTTAATGTTTCAGTGAATCTATGATCTTATTGTTTGGGTCTTTACGTCTCCTGAGTGCAATCCATCATATCTTCTCATACTGTACAGTTCTTGTCTGGGTCATCCCAGAAGCCAGAAGGTAATAGGAAAGGGAGAAGTCAGCAAAGCCAGTGCCAGGGCAGTGTAGCCTACCATTGCACCCAAGAAATAGACACATGTAAAGCCTTCAAAGCTCTGTGCCCAGAGGCAGAAAAAGTGAAGGGCCCACTCTCACCTGCAGTGAGAACTTTGACAGTGGGTAGTGATCAATGGAGTAGCAGCATTCAGACGAGGATATCCTGGACCCAGGGACTCTGGGTTCCTAATATTATTTCTTGACATGCTAGAGAAGACCCTGAAGATCCAGCACTTTGAAAATCAGAGGTCTAGGGGTGCCTAACCTTGGAAGGGGGAGGTCAGCATAGAAATCCAGGGGACCCAGGATTAGACCAAGTAGAGCCACCTACCCCACCCAGAAGCACAGTAGGAGGTGAAGCCTGGTCCTCAAGCCAAGCCTCAATTCAGGAAATAAAACTGAAGTAAGTAAATCAAAGAAAGCATCTACTAGTATAAAAAAATTATTATAAATCTAAAGATCACCCAAAAGAGAGAGTAAATCTGTAATAACGGCAGGCAGTGAATCAAAGGAATAAACAATCTTTCCTCAAGAGTTACATCAGTTTGGAGAAGAAATGAAGCAAGAGATTTCCAAAAAATGAAATAAAAATTCTGGAAGAAAGAATTAGAAGGAGGATGAATAGCTTAGAAGAGAAAGTAGTCAACCATACCCAAGAAATAAATTCTATGAAAACTAGAATAGACCAAAAAGAAATCAGTGTCTTTGAGACGGCAAAAAAAAAAAATCAAAAGATTGAAGAAAGAAAGGTGAGATAGTTAATACCAAAAACAACTGACCTGAAAACCAGTCAAAAAAGAGGTAATTTAAGAATCGCTGGATTCCTTGAAAACCATGACCAAAACAAAAACCAATAAGCCTCAGCAATGTATTTCAAGAAACCAAAAAAGAAAACTGCCCAATTCTATTAGGACTAGAAAACAAAGTGAAGATAGAAAGAATACATCTATCACCTCCTAAAAGAAACCCAAAAGGAAAGGTGTCAGGAATGTCATAGCTAGGTGGTACAGTAGATAAAGTGCTGGGGCTGGAGTCAGGAAGATCTGAATTCAAATCCAGCCTTAGGCATTTAATAACTCTGTGTTTATGAGCAAGTCACTCAACCTCAGTTTCCTCAACTATAAAATGGAGATAGTAATAGAACCTACTTCTCTGGGTTGTTGTGAGGAGCAAATGAGATAATATTGTGAAGTACTTTATAAATATTAAAGTACTATATAAACACTAGCTATTATTTAATCCAGAGTTTCCACATCAAAGGAAAAATAATACAAGCATCCAGAAGTAAGCATTTTAAAACCCCAAAATCCACAGTCAGTGCCATAAATTACCTAGAATTTTCTGCTAAAAATGAGAGGAAATTTTGAAACACAAATGTTCCAAAGAACAAATGATAGAGGATGTAATTCTAAAGGGGGGAAATGTAGGACTTTTAAGTATTTCTGAGGCAAAGACCAGAGCTGTGTAAGAACTTTCAAATGCAGACACAAGAGTCAAGGAAAATCTAAGGTCAACCTTGAAAAAGGCTATATGATGATATATTAATATTCTAACAGAGAATAAAGATAGAAGTGTCCTTTTAGAACTTGAATATCTTCATAGGGCACTAAGGGAGTTGAATAAGGAAAAGAAGAGGTTTATTGAATATAATGTAAAGCTTTCTACATTCTGGCTTCTGACTTCATTCAACTGAAAACTGCTCTCTTCAAAGTTACCACTGATTGCTTAATTGCCAAATCTAACTGACTTTTCTCAGTCTTCTTCCTCTTAGACCTCTCTTCAGTCTTTAACATTATCAGTCACCTTCTTCTCCTTAATACTGTCATCTCTCTAAGTTCCTGTGGCAAGCCTACCATTTCTCCTCACTCTCGTTTGTTGGATCTTTACCCAGGTCAGGTTGTTGACCCCAGGTCTCTGTCCTGGGCCCTTTTCTGTTCTCCCTCTCTGTCATTTCACTTAATGATCTCATCTGTGGATTCAATTATTATTTCTATGCTGATGATTCATAAATCTATTTAGTGAACCTTAACCTCCAGATTTGCATCTCTAGCTACCCATTAGACATCTCAAACATGTCCAAAACCAAATTCTCTCTTTCTCCCCACACCCTCCTGTCTTCCTAACTTCCCTATCAAGGGCACCACCATTTTCCTAGTCATCCAATCTTACATCTTAGTTATCATCCTCAGTTCCTCACTCCCACCCCCATATTCAATTTGTTGCCAAGTTCTTGTCTATACCTCCTTCTCTCTTATGCCCCACCTCCGTCCTGGTGCAGGCTCTTATGACCTCTGACGTGGATTATTAAATAGCCTTTTGGTTGCTTTCCTTCCCTCGAGCTTCTCCCCACTCCACGTTCCGTTCAGCTGTCAAATTGATATTGCTAAAGTGCGGGTCTGACCATACCATCCTCTCATTCAGTAAACTTCAGTGATCCCCTATCACTTCCAGAGTCAAATATAAAAGCCTCTGTTTGGCTTTTAAAAGCCCCTCATAACCTGGCTCCTTCTTACCATTCCAGTCTTCTTATGCCATACTTCCTCTTATATACTCTGTGATCCAGTTACACTGGCCTCCATGCTGTCCCACAAATGCAACACTCCATTTCCTATTTTCACCGGCCGTCCCCCATGCTTAGAATATCTTTGATTCTCTGGCTTTCTCCAAGTTCCAATTATAATCCCACTTTCTCTAGGCATCCTTTCCTAAGTCCCCTTTATGCTAGGGTCTTTTCCCTGTTGATTATCTCCAGTTTATCTTGTGTGTATCTTGTTTGTACGTAGTTGTTTGCTGCTTGTCTTCCCATTAGGTTTCGAGCTGCTGGAATGCAGGGACTGTCTTTTGTGTTTTTTGATATCCTTAGTGCTTCAAACAGCACCTGCCACATAAGTAGGAGTTTAATAGATGCTTGTTGACTGACAGACTGACTTCTTCAATGTGGCGATCAATTTCACTGAAATTTTTTCTCTTTCTCTTTTTCTTTCTTAAAAAAAAACTTGTATAAGATATGATCCTCTGAGAGGATGAGGGGGAAGGATTCAAGGGTAAACCTAGGCTATTTAGAAACAAAAATCTGTTTTAAAAAAAGATAGGTTTTTGTTTCTGGAAGCAGCTTGGGATCATGGAAAGCACTTCCTAATTTTCCATTGTTAACATGTCTCTTTGGTTTGTTATCTGTTCCCAAACTCATCTCTTTCCTTCTTTTCTAGTATGCTCTTACTTCAAAATTGCTTTTCTCCATGTATTGATCCTTTATCATGTTTTACCTTAAATTTGTGGATTGCCTTACAGTAATGCCTTCCTGATTTAATTCTATTCCACTGTCACTTTTTGCTCTTTAGTTCTTTTTGAATAAGCTATATCCTTTTTCGCTCAAGTCTAGCCATGAATTAGATTCCAGAAAGCCTCAGTGATAACTATGAGGTTGAATTTGCCTTCTTACATTAAGATTTCTAGTTCACCTAGTTCACCTATAGAGTGCCTATGCTCTCTGCATTTGTGTATAGACATCTAAGGCAGTGAGTTTAATTATAGCTCATCTTGGCTTTTATCTCATGTGCACTATTGGACCTTTCCACTGATTTTCTTTTCACATTGGACTCTTTAGTATCTGGTTTGGTGGGTATATGTGGGTAATTTTCTTTATTTAATAATCCTGTTCAATAGGCAATCCAGCTCTCTTACATTTTCAGTTTCAAGCCTCTTGATCCAGATTAGTAAAACTGTAGGCAAATATATATTTCTTCTGGTCTTTATTACGTGCACATTAGCCATGAACCTGCCATAAATGGCACCATGTAACTACTGTCCTTTCTAATTGCTTCTGCCAGTATAACCAAAGGGGAATACCACCTCCATGGTACCACTGGCAAAAGCTGTGGCTTGTTGCTTTCTTTAATCTACCTATTTATCTGTTGGGCATTGTTGTATTTTTGTTTCTTGTTGCAAGGGACTGTGATTTATAGCTCTTTTGTATCTTTGTTCTCTTCTATAGCAGTTTTGGATACCTGGAAGGCACTAGAAAAAAGGAAAGATAAAACCAAAACAAAACAGAACTTCTTGGTTGATTGATTTGATCTGCTCTTGGGGATGGGCTGATTTAGAGATAGCAATGTGGCTAAATTCCGTTGTCAGGGGAGTGCAGGAGCATTTGAGAGATTATCAATAGAAGTTGCTTCTTTTAGGTCTTAGATTTGATGAGATCAATACAAGTTGTATTAGTGGTCGTAATTATTCCAAATTAATGGTATTAAATATCACCATAATCAGGGTTCATAATATTGAGGGTACAATTAAGAAACGACTTGTTTGGCTGATAAATTTCCCAGGGGCCCAGAAAAAGCACACGATACCTTAGAAAAACATTTAATTTTCATTAAATGTTATTCACAAGTACAGATTGCTTACTGGCTTAATTATTTGTCTTAAAGACTTTACTAATAGTTCAATTTTGATATTACTATTGTAGAGATATGTATATTTGTATATAGAGTACTTTATAACAGCAGAATATTTGAGGGTAGTAATGTACAATATTTACCTCCACGACTACAGGTGTTTCATTAATCTTAAATGTCACTGTATTTAAACCACAATAGTCATCTGTCACATTTAATAAGGAACAATGGCTCTTGGGTTTTCTTGGAAACAAAGTTTTCCTTTTAAAAGAGATGTAATATATTTTTTTAAACACATTTTTTTTTCAATTGATGAAAATCTACCTTCTCTCTCTCCCATTTCCTAACCTCCTCCACTCTTCCCACTGAGAAAGACAGAAAAACAAAATCTCTATTTAGTCAAACAAAATAAATTTTCCCCCATTGGCCATGTCCAAAAACATATCTCAAATATGCACAGGATCCATTAGGAATTCACTGAATCTCTTAGGAGATAGGTAGCATGTTTCATCATGAGTCCTCTGAAATTATCATTGGTCATTACATTGATCAGAGTTCTAAAGTTTTTCTAAGATGTTTACCTTTACCATAATGTTGTTATTGTGTAAATTGTTCTCCTTCCTCGGTTTCTCCAAAATTGCCCTCTTCGTGATTTCTTATAACACAATAGTACTCCTTCATATTCATATACCATGACTTGCTCCACTATTCTCCAGTTGATGGGCACCCTCTTGGTTTCCAATGCTTTGCTACCACAAAAAGAGATGCTAAAGATGTTTTTGTACATATGGATCCTTTTCTTCTTTCTTTTTGGAGTATAGATCTAATCTTGATGAGTAATGTTTTTGCTAGATTGAAAGGTATACATAATCTAATAACCTTTCAGATATAGTTCCCAAATTGTTTTCCAGAAACCCCGAACCAGTTTACAATTCCACCAAAAGTGCATTAATTACTTTTTTTTCCCACAGCCTTTCTCACATTGGTCATTTTCCCCTTTCTGTCCACTTTGTCAATCTGATGGATGTGAGGTGGACCCTGAGAGTTGTTTTAATTTGCATTTATCTAATTATTAGTGACATAGAGCATTTTTTTCATAGGGCTTTTGATAGCTTGGATTTCTTCCTCTGAAAAGTGCCTGTTCATATCTTTTGACTATCAGTCAGGGAATGGCTCTTATTATATTTTTTTAATCTGTCCCACATATTTTAGAAATGAAACCTTTCTCAGAGAAACAAGAAAAAAATTACCCCAAATTCCCTGCTTCTCTTCCAATTTTAGCTGTATCATAGATTCTAGTTTTTTTAAAAACCTTTTATGTGATCAAAATTGTCCATTTTACCTCCTACTATACTGTCTTTCTCTTGTTTGATCATTAACTCTTCCCTTATCCATAGATCTGACAGGTAATTTCTTCTTTTATCCTCTGATTTGTTTATCATATAACACTTTATGCCAAAGTCATGTACCCATTTGGAGCTTCTCTTTGTATTGTGCAAGATGTTCTTCCATATCTAGAAATATGTACTTTTAAAGATAAGTTTGGCTTTTGAAAATGTGTAAGTAGCCAGGAATGGTGGTCCTCTCTTGAAATATCTGTTACTGGGGAAGTTGAAGCTGGTGGATCTTAAGTTTGGGAGTTCTGAATTGTAGAAGGCTAAGCCAGTTTGGTGTCTGCACTAAATTTAGTATTAATTTGTTTAGCACCTGGGAATGGGGGAGGAATGCCTAAGGAAGGGCTAAGTGGCCCATGTGGGAAAAGAAACAGGTCAAAGCTCCCAAGCCAATCAGAAAGATTGCAAGTAGCCCATGCATTCCCAGCTCAGCTAGTTTAGGGAGATCTAGACTTTTAAAAAAAATTAAAACAAAATAATTTTTTTTTAAAAAAAGAAAACCTATAAATAACAAGCAAATTTGAAGAGTCCTATTAATGCTCTACACAACTTTGGCCTCTTTTGAAATGATTTACATTTGGACATTTCAGAGTATACGTCAAAGACAGAGAAGTCAAAGTTAATATCTTTGATATGGCTGGACATCCATTCTTCTATGAGGTAAGAAATAAAAAAATTTTTTTTACGATTTTTTACATGTTTTCCTTAATGTGGGATCTTTGTTTTTTTAGTTCATCAGTAGGCTTTTATTAATGCTTACTACATGCTAGGCTGTAGCTCAATGCTTGGGATATAAAGAAAGGCAAAAACTGCCCTCAAGGAGCTCATTCTCTGGTGGGGGAGACAGAATGCAAACAACTCTACATCTAACATACAATGCAGCTGGCAGATGTTTTCCAAGGGATGATATTGTTCAGTAATTTCATTCATGTATGACTCTTTGTGACCCCATTTAGGGTTTTCTTGGCAAAGAGTGGTTTGCCATTTCCTTCTCCAACTTATTTTATAGATGAGGAAACTGAGGCAAATGGGTCACACAGCTAGTAAGCATCTGAGGCCAGATTTGAACTCAGGAAGAGGAGTCTTCCTGACTTGGCCCAGCGCTCTATCCACTGTGCCACCTAGCTTCCCACTTTTCAAGGGAAGGCATTAGTATTAAGGGGGTTGAGGAAGAGTGAAAGGTCTATTACAGAACGTCAGATTATCTGAATGTTGAGGAAGCCAAGAGGCAGAGGTGAGGCGAGAGAACATTCTAGGTATGAAGGATAGCCAGTGAAAATCAAGTTGTTTGGAAACAAGAGGTATTTATATTACATAGATAGTGCTAGGTTGACCTAAATTATATTTGTCATTTGTCCTCTGAGCTGTAACCTGATTACAAATAATTACTTGTATAAGTTTCTTCATCCCTTGAAATAGGGTTAGTAATAGATTCATTGGTTATGTTATAAATAGGCAAACCAGATATTTTTATTGCCAGATATTTTTATTGCTCCTAACTCTTTAAAATTAATAAAAATGTTTCAAGATGATCAGATCCATGCTGGGTCTTAGGAACTCAGTAATATGAATCATGAATTTCAAGCCTTCCTTCATAGCAGGGTGCTAAAATGACCTCTCTTGAGTTCTGCTCTAAGTTTTATGTGAGTTCTCTCTCAGTAAAAAATGAAAACAACACTCCTGGTTTCCCTTACCCAAATTTTCCAGGTTTATGAGCTCAAAATGACTCTTCCCTCTACCTCCCCTCCTTGGAGCATATTCATGATACATTGAAGAAAACTGTCTCTGGAGTAAGAGGACCTGCGATGTATCCAGAAATGTAGATATAAAAAAATGTAAAAGTGGAAGTAATAAATAAAACTTACTAAAAATGAAAGATGTCCTAGAGAAGGAGAAGAGACCTAATGTTTCTTGAGATTGGGGTACCTCAGGTGAAAGTCATCCAAAGAGTAAGAAGATGCAAGGAGAATGAGTCTTATAAACCACATTATTATTTGAATTAAGTAAGGGAAGTGTAAAAAATTTATAGCAGTAAAAGTAGAATATACCCTTAGGGGCTGGACTGAGCAAAGGAGGAGAGAGGAGGAGGAGGAATGTCTAAAGGTGGAGTTGAGTAGAAAGGGTACTATTTAAGTCAAATAAGCCACAGCTACCTAGGCTTGATTCAGTGAAGACACGGTTTGGTGATTTGAGCTGGGCTGTAATGGTATCTTTTAGGGATGTAGTACTCGTATCCTTTTATTATAGCTATTGTGTCTTATCTTTCTTCCTATTCTACTTACTTAACTCTGCCTCAGATAATAATAATAACCACTGACATTTATATAGTGCTTTAAGGTTTGAACAGCTCTTGCAATACATCTCCTTTGAGCCTTACAACAGCACTTTATTATCCCCATTTTACAAATGAGGAAACTAAAACTTTTAAGAGAGTTAAGTGATACCCAGGATTATATAGCATATAACCAATAAGCACCTGAGGTGGGATTTAAACTTGTGTCTTTCTGACTTGCCTTTTTGTTTCTTAGTTTGTATAAACCCTCTCATGTTTCTACATATTCCTAGTACTCATTTCTTGTAGTATAACCATTCTATTTATATAACACACTTGTGAAAGCATTCTTCTGTGTATAGGTACCCATTTTAATTAGAATCCTTCTTTCTTACCATTCAAGCCGTATTACCTCCATGACCTATAGACAAAGTAGGAATCCAAAGGGACAATAAAAATAGTCTTCTCTCAACAATTTCAGAACCCATTTTGTTTCCAATTTTGTGCTACTATAAAATCTAGAAGATTAGGAGCCATTTCCTAAGAGATAAGCAATCAAAGGATGTGAACAAGTTTTCCAAAGAAATAATATAAATTATCACATAATTTCATAGCATTAATTTATAAAAGTTGTTCAAAATCACTAAAAATAACAAATATGCAGATTAAAATATCCCTGAGGTTTCAGCATATACCTGTAAAATTAGCAAAGATGATAAAAAAAAATGAGAAAGCTTATTCTAGGAGGGACTTTAGGAAGAGAGGCATGCTAATCCACTGCTGGTGCAGAAGTGAATTAGTTTAACCATTCTGGGAAAAGAATTTGGAATCATGTAAAAAACATTGTAAATTGTTCACCTCCTTTTACTCAGTGATCCCACTATTGAAACCATAAGCCAAGAATGCTTATTAAAAGCAAGAAAAGAACATATGTACAGAAATATGAAGAGCAATATTTATTTTTGTTTTTAGTGATCTCATTAGCTTTTACATCACCTTCATTTCCAAGTCAATCCCTTCTTTCTCTCTTACTCAGGGATCCATGCTTTGTAACAAAAAAAGGGGAAAAAATAGTTCAGCAGCACCAGCTAAAACAGCAAATATATAAATACTATATGCAGTATTCCATCCTTGTTCTCCTCTGTCTTTTCAAAGAAGGGAAGGAGGCACTCAGGAGAAGAAATCAGCTCTTCTCTGTGGTCAAGCTTAGTCATTAATAATTACAGTATTCAGTTTCATTTTTTTTGTTCTTTCTTTATGTTATTATTTTATGTTGCTTTTCTGGTTCTCATTTCACTCAATTTGTGTAAGTCCATGCTGCTCTGAGTTCTTCATATTTGTCATTTCTTATGCTATAGTCATATTACATTACATTCATTGTACTACAGTTTGTCAATTCTCCATTCAGTAAGCATCTACTTCATTTCTACTTCTTTGCCACTATAAAATGTGCCAGTATTATTTTTTGTAATAGCAAAAGCTGGAAACAAAATGTTTGTTCAATGATTAGAGAACAGCTGAACAAAATATATGAGTGTTATGTGCATGATGTATGTGAAACATTTAGAGAAACATGAGAATACTTGTATGAAGTGATACAGACTGAAGAAAGTAGAACCAAAAGAAAACCCACTGTTACTATAACAGTATAAAAAAGGCACTAATACTTGGTCAGATCTAACAGGTAATCTTGGCACCAGACTATCAAAGCTAGTGTATATGACCTTCCTTTCTGAACAATTGGCAGTAGTCCAGGTGTGTGGTAACATGGGGCTTAAAGTAAGAGTAGTGCTGAGCGAGGGCAGAGAAGGGGAAAGATAAGAGAGAGATTGTGTTATAGTTGTCAGATCTTGACAACTGATTGAATGCAAAGGGAGAGGGAAGACTCAAAAAAAAATTCTGAATTATAAACCTGACTGACTAGAAGGGTGGAGGAACCCTCAACAGAAATAGCACTTGGAGGAGGAATAGGTTTAGGGAGAAAGGTGATAACTTCCTTTTGGGCCATGCTGAGTGGGAGGTACTAATAGAATATCCAAGTAGAGAGTTGATGGATTTAACAGTAGATTCTTCACTCCTACTTTCCAAACCACTTACTAAGGACTTACTTCTGATCACCTGCCTAATATCTTAGCCATTTTTAGAATGTCACCCTGAGAGATTTACCAAGGGAAAAACTTTCCCCAGAGAATTTTGGTACCACATCTTATTGCTGACCTGCTTTCAAATATGCATTTAGTTTAATTGATCAACTTTAGTGGTAGAGTTAACACTGTCTGACAGATGCTTAACTTTAGATAATTACAGCAGGCCAGATCAAATTAACCTGATAATTAGACCTAGCCCAGAAGCTAAAGTTTCTTCCTCCCCTAGATTTTAGAGACTTCTAACCTGAAATTCTGTTCTCATTCTTCAACTTTGCTTTTGTGAACAGGATACAGTAAACATGCCAAGCTTGGGGTTAAAAGGTTTTTTCCGGAAATGGCGTGAGTGGTGCTTTTTGCACATAGGTAGTGTCCCTTTCCTCTCTTCCTTGCTCTGCAATTTACTGATAGAGATAGGGACTGAATTTGTGGTTTCAGTAGTGTAGGAAGCTCCTTGATGAGGAAATTAAATTAAGCAGGATTAGTATGTTGTGAGAGGTAGCACTTTGAACCTAAGTCTTCCTGGCTTTGAGGTGGGCTCTCTATCCACTATTTCATGATGTTTCACTTAACTTATTAATAATGCTATTAATTGGGGGGCGGAGCCAAGATGGCGACTGGAAAGCAGTAACTGGCGTGAGCTCCCCTCCAAGTCCCTCCAAAAACCTATGAAAAAATGGCTCTGAACCAATTCTAGAACTACAGAACCCACAAAGGGGCAGAGGGAAGCA
>CM053625.1:160096395-160170256 GCA_028646595.1 Phalanger gymnotis | reverse complement strand
CTGAAATCGCAAGGTATGAGAGATTCTCTAAGGAGAAAACAACAAGAAATTTATTTAGGCCCCACCGCAGCAAAAACTTGAACCAGCCTCCCCATTCCAACATCTTGACAAAAAGACTCCAGGCCCAGAAAGCCCATCTCACAAGGGCAACCAGGAGGCCACAGAAAAACAAGATAGTATTTAGCCAAATCATGTTCACCGGCCTCACATTCCTGCTCGCACTCGGGTAAGCCCTGCTTCCGCAGCTTCCTGCCTCCGCAGCTTCTGGCTTCCGAAGCTTTCTGCTTCTGCAGCTTCCGGCTTCCACACCTTCCGCTGCCACCAAAGTTGTCTCTCGGCTCACCCCTCCTCACAGCTGATCTTCTGGCATTCTCAAGCCCCACCTCAATGACCAGAGACCATTGGCTGGCCCCTCCTAAGTCACCAGTCCACACCCACACAGGTTTCACACCTGACAGGGCCCTGGGCCTGGGGCTTAGCACTTAACAGCTGAAAGTACTTTAACTCAAAAGAAACAAAAGCCATGCTAATGAGACAATTTTGCTTAACAACACACTTGCTCATCCAAGCATTCTGAGCAGCCATGTTGGAGGTGTCAGAGAAGGTCTAGGGAAGCCAGGCCACTGCATCCCAGGCCATTGCCAGTTGTCCTGACATTTGTTTTGACACTGGACTTCAGTGACTCTAGAGGAAAGAGTGAGGCTTACAACTTGCACAGGTCTGCCTCACTTAAATCCAATTCCTACTCAAGTCAAGACATCACCCTGTGATGTCACAGGTCTTCAAGCATGAAGGAACAACAAGAAGAGCCAGCCCACAACCATTTAGAAGGGAAAGCAAGTCTAAGGGTCAGAATGAAGCAGAAGCCCTGGTCTCCTCCTCCTAGGGATAGTTGGGGAGGAGGAAAGGGAACAGTGACATTGGCAGAAAAGTTGGGGAGAAGAGCTCCCTACAGCACCTTTTTCTGCTGGTGAGCTGGGCTGGAGAGGCAAGCCCCCACTGTCTGTGCTTCTGAATTAGATACTTATTTTATACCTGTTAGCACCTTCATTCATAACTTATAAAGATGATTAGCAATTTTAACAAGTCTCATGTAGCATGATAAAGTAGTGCCAAATCCAGTTTTCCTAAGATAATTCTATAATGCTTTGTTTACAGATGTTTTATTCGGCCATAGTTGATTTTTGTGAAAATGGTGGGAAACGTCCTGTAACAAACGTCAGCATAAGTTTCACCAAAGAGCAAGCTGATAACATTCGCAGGATTCGAAACAGCAAAGATAGCTGGGATATGTTGGGAGTCAAACCTGGAGCCACAAGGTAAATGGTTATTCAAGGATTTCTGGTGCTGGGTGCCGTCCTAGGGCTCTTAACCCGTTCAATATTAGATGAGTTTTGATGGACCAGTGATTTCACTGGTGTAGGAAACTCGACTAGTACAGACTAAGATTTTTCAACTTAGAATCTTAGAGTTACCTGAGATTATGTCAGGTATTTGCCTCCCTGGTTTACACAAACCATCAGAGGTGAAATCTGAACCCAAATCTTTCTTCCTCTGAGATTTGCTGTCTATTCACATTGTCTGTCGCTATTACTTATAGGCCAAATTTTTAAGAGAATTCTAATTAAGCATTAAGCACAGAATCTAAGTTAGAAGCCATATAAGAGGCCATCTAGTCCAATCCATGTCTAACCATCATTCCCCCACAAGTCGTCCAGGCTGTGGTCCAGATTTCTAGTGAGAAGGAACCCATTCCCTCCAAGGAAGCTGATTCTGGCTCTAATAGTGAGGAAGTTTTTCTTTGCTGTTGTTCAGTTGTTTTAGCCATGTCTGACTCGTTGTGACCCCATTGGGGGTTTTCTTGGCAGTGATATGAAAGTGCTTTGTCATTTCCATCTCCAGCTCATTTTCTAGATGAGGGAACTAAGGCAAACAGAGTTAAATGACTTGCACAGGGGCATACAGCTGGGAAGTGTCTGAAGCCAGATTTGAACTCAGGCCCAGCACTCTATCCACTGAGCCACCTAGCTGCCTTGAAGTTTTTCTTTACATCAAGACTAGCTACATCTTTCTCCCTTAGAGCCTTTGTTTCTAGTTCTGCCCTCAAGGGCCAAGTAGAAGAAAATCAAATCGCTCTTCTGCATGGTGGTCTTTCAGATACTATAATAGAAATATTCTCTGTCTCCTTAGTTCTATCAGTTCGTCCCTTTATGGCATGTCTGTGCTCATTGCCTTCACTTTTTCTCTTCTCACTTCTCATTCTCTTGTCATCTAATTTATGACCTCGTTACTCAGCAGAAACTTCTCTCTCCAAAGTTACTATTACTATCTTAATTACCAAAACCTATTGGCTTTTTCTCTGTATGTACCTTCATGATCTCTGTGCATCATTTGTCATTGTTCCATCTCTCTTCCTGGATGCTCTCTGGATTTTCGTGACACTGCCCTTTTAATTCTCCTGCCTGCCTTTGAGGGCCTTCATGTCATAAAATCTGCTGCAAAATGTGGAGGTACTGCCCACTTCTCTCTGCTTAGCTGTAACCTTCTATAAATATAGCTAAGTATCCAGACACCAGGCTTCTCACTGCCAGACCTTGCTTAGGACCAGGGACTCAGAGACTAGGCCCATCCAGGAGCCTAGTTAATGTTCTAATTTCAAGGTATCTCCTGGGTGTGCATCATAGCCTGCCATTGGTCAATGAGATGAAGGAATTGCTATAAAATGTGAATTCATTTAGGTTCCTAAGGAACATATCAGTAGTTATTTACTGATCCAGATGTCTAACCTGGTCTATCTGTAGCCCTATTATCTTTTTTGTTGGTGTTTGTAGAAGAAACAGATGGACGTCGTTTCTCTTCCCCATTTCCCTATCCCTATCATCATAAGACCCTAGAGAGTGGAAGCCCCAGTCACATAATCATAGGTTTGTCCAGTACTTCACCCAGTTTATACAGAGAAAACTCTCACCTACCCTTTCCCCCATTTCTGTGATTCAGTATCAGTATCTGCCAAATGAAAAACTTCCTTCTCTCAGCAAGCTCTCCTGTGCAGTTCATTCTGCCTAGATCTTTGTTGCAGTCAGCCAGCTAACATTTATTAAGTACCTTCTGTGTGCCAAGCACTGTGCTATGTGCTGCTAAGCCACAGAAACGACATGTACCCTGGAATCAGAGGGCCTAGGTTCTGTCCTGCCTACCTGTATGACCTTGGGCATGTTACTTAAGCTTGCCAGGCCTCTTTTTCCACAGATGTAAAGTGAGTCGGTTGTACCAGGTGGCCTTTTAGGTCATTTCTCGTTCTGAATTTGTGATCCTATGATCTACCAATCTCCAGGCCATTCTTCATCCTTGTTTTGGTTCCTCGGTAACAGTCTTCTCCTATGCCCCAAATGTGGAAACTTCAGTACACCTATAGGATGATACTTTCTCAAACACTTTGACTTCCCAGTTCATCAACCTCCTCAACTTCCCTGTCATATGTTCCCTTTACCTCAGCCTTCCACAGAGACTGGCATACCATAGACTTCTCTTTCTCCCAGAACTGTGATCCTTGCACAATTTTGAGCTCTGAAATTTCTCTCTCTAGTTATAACCTCTTACGCTTTCATCTCTGCCTAAACCTATTCTTCATTCTAACCATGACCTTCCACTTTGCCCTGGTCTCCCTCTCTATCAATCCTTCTCCAGCTTCACTTTCCTCCTTTTAAATACTTGACCATATAGTTGACCAGCTCAGTTACTTAGGGGCTTCTACCCTTAAATCTCTCGCCCCCTTGTCCTCATGCCACTTATGCCTTACTAAGACTGAACCCTGGGCTATCTTCACTACCTGCCTTCTCATCTTTGACTTGTATGCTGTTCATTATCATTGGAAAATATCACAAACCACTACAGAGTTATGTGATCTAGTCTCAACTGCTGCACAACAGTCCTTTTTTCTACCCAGTTTCTGTAACACTCCCTGAAGTGGTAGCTATTTTAATTCTTTTTCTCAGTCTCATGCTCTCTATTTTTCCTGTATTCCTGTATTCTTAACAGGACTTTACCACCTGCTTATTGAGAAAATTGAGCTCCCTTTTCTTCTCAACACTATATAGCCACACCTCTCTATGTAGTACCCCCTTTGCTTTTGCCATAGTCTCTGAGGAGGAGGTGACACTTCTCCTTGCCAAGACAAACCCTTCTGCTTTGTGCCTTTGATCCCATCCTGTCATATTTCTGAGAGCTTGACCATTGGGTGATTTCTTTCTCATCTTCAATGTCTCTTTATCTCTTGGTTCCTTCCCTGTGACCTACAAATATGCCAACCTCACCCCTACTCTTAAAAAACTTCCACTTTATCCTCCTGTCCATTCAAGCTATCATTCTGCATCTCTTCTTCCTTTCACAGCCAAACTCATAGACAAAGGCATTTATCCTCATTGCCTCCAGTTTTTCTCCTGTTATTCCTCAATTCCTTGCCAACTAGCTTCCATTCCTGCCATTCAACTGGAACTCTCTCTACACTCACCAACACTAACAGTTTATTAGCAGTTAAGCATGGGGGTTAAGTTTACTGCAACTTTTGACACTGTGAACCTCTCCCTACCCTTAGACATTTTCTCCTCCCATGACTTCCATAACACCTCTCTTCTGGTTCTCTTATTCATCTGACTTCTTCTCAATCTCCTTTCCTAGCCAGTTGACCCCTAGTACTACTGGAAATAATGTTGATGGGTTATATTTAGGCTGAAGTGAAAATGGTTTCTATTTAGATCTAAATAGATCTATTTAGTCTCCTGGGTCACAGGTTCAAACTGTAGTGGATGTCTACTGATCACTTTAAAACAGTGGGCTAATACAGATCTCTGGACCAGGAACAAATCCATAAAATTGGCAGAAGCTTCCAGACTTCACCAAAGCTCAGACTCGCAATACCTGTGGGCCTGTCAGTTCAACAGTCAGAAATAGGTAGATTATGAAACATATGATGATAACAGTCTCTAGGGCCATAGAAAGAGTCATATCCGTAGTGGCAGGTTAGTTAGGTTAGTCCATGTTTCACTCCCTACCAGGATGGATTTCTATGCAACAAGGCTAGGCTGGACATGATACCTTTAAGTATACCTTTTACCGCCATCATGTGACTAGCTTTGCCATGACAATGTGGAACCTGATGTCAATATTATCAAATAAGTGAGTACCATTGATTGGTACTCACATCTGCCAGGACTAATTCATTGCATGTGGGCATAGCCAAGCATTTCAAGTACTAATGCACCAGATCATGTCTTCCATCTCAAGTTCCAGCTTAGGGACCGGAAGGAGCTGGCATATTCTTTCATGGTCCCTTGTCCTTTATGGAGCTGGCATGTAATACTAATAAATAGTTATAATAAGTGGCATTTATATAGTACTTTAAGGTTTGCAAAACATTTTACGTACATTAACTCTTTAGCATATCATCTGGTCAGCAATTTTTATACTTAGAGGAATGTCAAAAGTCCCTTCCAGCTCCTGAAGGAAACCCTTATTCACACGCACTGTTCTGTAAGGAGCTATTTTCAGTGGACAGCCTGCATCACTGTGCAAGACATGATCAAGGCCTCCTGGACGGAGGCTGTGGACGGTCCCTGATGGGGGAAGTCCTTGAACAACTTGAACTGAACCCAGGACCTAGGTAGGTCCTCTGCCAACTAAGAGCAGACTCCAGGGGGCGCCAATGCTCTCTGGGGCTAGGCCCCTGTCTTCACTAGGAGCCCACATTTATATGGTGTCTTAAAGTTTACAAAGTGCTTTCCTCATAATCATCCTGTGAGGTAAATGTGCAAGATTACTATCCCCATTCTACAGAGGAGGAAACTGAGACTCAAAGAGATTAAGTAACTTGCTTATGGACAGCTAATAAATGGTAAAGGCGGGATCTGAACCCAAGTCTTTCCTGAATCTAGGTATGATTCTCTACTATACTGCGCTGTGAAAATCTGCTGACAATTAGGCAGACACCAACATGAGAGAAAGGTTATCTCCCAGGGTAGATGAAGGAGTTCTGAGTTGGGGGGAGAGGAGGTGCAAATCAGATGACTAGGCTAAGTGAGTATCAATATGTCTTCAGATCACCAAAATCTAAGAGGCTGAGAGAAAGTAGGTCAGTAACCATAATTCAGAGAATGCTGGAAAACTGCATTTGTCTGGCTCAGTCTGTCTTTGCATCCTTGGTGCTTTGATGGCTGCTGCTGACATCCTCAGCTCCTCAGGGGCCGAGGTGGTTCAGAATAGGGTGTACTCTGTCTTCACTTCACAGTCATAGTCATCAGACTTTACTGCAGCATGTAGCCTGGCCTTCCACAAATGAAGGCCTCTGTGCAGAGAAGAATGAAATTATCAGGCATTTGAAGCATACTCAGCTGTACAAAATCCCTTTCAGAAGAGTTTCTTACTATGCAGCCCTGCATGTTGTACCCTGGGATGCTGTCTACTTTGCCTATCCCTAGTTGTGCCTCTGCAGAGCAACATTACTTCTCAACATAGATCTGCATGACCTGTCCCACAATCTATTCATTCTGACCTCTGTACATTTGTACTTGCTATTAACCCAAGTGAAATGCAAAATCTCTACCATTTTGCTAATCCATAAACTTCCCTTACTTCAGAATCCTGCTCCACAAAGCCATCCTGATTAACTTGGCCCCAACTCTGATTATTTAATCATACACCTTTAGAGATACCACGTCTCTCATTTTTTTACGCAAGTAAATTAATGCCCAGAAAGATTAAGTATTTCTTCCAGAATCACGTAGTGAGTTTGTGGCAAATCCAGGTCTCAAACACAAGTCTTCTTACTCCTAGTCCTTTCTGCTACCTCATGCTGCCTAACTCTGCATCCCAACCATCACTTTGCATGATTTTATTATGAAATTATTTTCGTGTTACTATGTGTTGCCTGTTTGTTTTTTAAAATTTTTTTCATCCAGGATAATGATTTAAATTAAATAATATAACTGAAAGAAATAATATTGGAAGTCAAAATAAAATCGTTGAAGGCTCACCATGTTAATAACAAATAATTATCTTCTTTCCCCCAGGGATGAGGTGAATAAAGCTTACAGGAAACTTGCTGTGCTTCTCCACCCGGACAAGTGTATGGCTCCAGGCAGCGAAGATGCCTTCAAGGCAGTTGTGAATGCTCGGACAGCCCTCCTGAAAAACATCAAATAACCTAGGATGCAGCAGGAAACAGACCAGTGCTTGTCTCCACTAGAGAATTCCTTTTCCCCAGAGAGAAAAACAATTAAGACCTCACCAAGGCTTGTTGTTCTGTCCATTTGCGTATATACAGTTTCAGATTCTCATCAATATTTTTTTTTAGAACTTTTGGAAGGAAAAAATGCACTATTGTTTTCAGGTGTGAGGAGCTATGCTTCATATCACTCATTTTTGCCCATTTTTAAATAGTCTGATAACTCTCTTCTCTTTATTTATAAGCATGGTAGTGGTATCATTTCATAGATACTTCACTCAGGTGAGGCCATCTGGCTTCCAGGAGGTGAGAGTCATTTCTCATTGTGAAAGCAGGGAATAGAACATTATCTCATGATATGACATCATGAAGGAATTTCTTTGTTTTTACTCTCAAAGTAAAAGGAGAATGTTTAGGAATTCTGAGTGGTATTTTTTAACTGCCATTTTAGAATTAATGAATTCCATCTATCTCTTTGGTTTCAGTGAAATTGGCTGATTTGCTTCTGAATTAAGGAAGCTGTCTCTTAGGAGCCTGTACTCCCTTCAGTATGTCCAGCCACTCAATAGGGAAACAAATCCTAGAGCCTTCCCGGACAGGTTGAAGTCTTGGAATGCCAACAGCTGCCTGTTCCACCATAGCTACTGCTGTCATTTCTTGGTCAATGTTAGTTAATACCAATAGAGAATACCATGGGATTGGTTGTTCAGGGATCAAGCCACAGGCCAGAGATAACGGAAGAGCATGCACACAAGGTTGGGCTCGGTGTCAGTGCTCAAGCATTGGCCATAAATCTTTGTAGCAGCAACATCTCTAGACAAGAGAGGCAAGCCTTGCCCAGGGCATGTTCTCTAACCCTTTGGGGGAAATACCCAACTGAGCCTGAAAGTTTTTCCTCCACAAATGGGTGGAAAGGGGAAAGGGCAGGCAAGCATCCTTAAATTCTTCTCCATCTACCCCTCCTTTTCCCTTCCCATGACAGTTCTCCTTTTCTCCTCAGCTACCACCATCATTCTCTCTTCCTTATATACTTCTAGTTACTATATTCTCCATCCTCTTGTTTAGGCATGCTATCCAAACCATTTAACCAGTCTGAAAGGTTTGGTAGGGAATGTTGGGATGGTAATGGAAAAGAAATTCTGTGTCTGGCTAGGAGAGAAGGAGGGAAGTGCTTTCTGACATCTTTTCTTGGACTCTTTAAGTTTTTATATAGCAATATTTATTCAGAAACAATAAATAAACATTAAGTTTGCCTAGAGGAATACCATCATGTTCACCACCATGGCATCCCCCTCATCTTACAAAGTACTTCTACAAAGTAATAAAGATTTTCATATATAATTTTATGTAATACATTTGATTCTGAGTATGCCTCATATTCTTTTGCTGCTAAAAAAAATGGTTTAACTTGGCCTTTGAGGTCTGTAGACACATTTATTGTACAAAAAGCTTGACTAGTTAGTCCTCTAGACTTGCCAAGAAGAACTTACTTTACATCCTAAGGGGAAAGACAGACCAAGTGGTCAGAGCCTAGCAGCATCATCCATCTTAAAGCTGTCATATTTTTGTGCTGCTAGAATCAGGCTGCATTTTGTTCTGTTTTTAGTTAACCCAGAGCATCACTCCCAACCTCTGAAGTCATTATCTTAGTGATGCTTTAAAGATTATTTTCACTTTTTCCCTCCCACAATTATGGGTCTGATATGATTGAATATCATATGCTTTCGAGTAGCTAGGGTTAGATTTTATTACAGGGTCCTCGGTCCCTGTTTGAGAGCCTCATCACTTTTAAAATAACTTGCTTGTGTGAGGTTTTCCTTTGGCCACATAGCTAACCTCAGCTCACTGAGCTACACATATTTGTTGCCGACATAGTATACCTACGTAACAGGCCCTTAGCCAAATTAGAGTCCTTATGGACCTGGCATGTACTTTATGTGTCTTTATAGTATTTAAATAAATATAGTGTTGGAATTTATAAAAAGAACTAAAATCAGATGAATAAGGGAGTCTTCTAATACTGTCATTTGCCAATTGGCCATATCTATAGAGCATACTGAATTCTTTGGCACAATATAAATAGCAAAATTTAGCAATCATTTTTGATACAATAATAGATGGGTCACTTTACCCCAGCTTCAGTGCATGAATGATTAAATATGGTGGGTAGAATTCCAGTGAGCATCTCAGCTATTATCTTTTCAATGAAAATGTGATTCATTGAGATTGAAAGCTCAACCTTGATCCATAGGTCTTTGTTTTCCACAGTTAGCAACTTCAGAAATGTAGCCGCTACATACTGAGATTCTGCGCCCTTTATGTTTTGGAGTTTTTTGTTTTATTTTATTTTAAGCTCAGGATCCTGGCAGTTACTACTGTGGACCTTGAGCAGGGTTTGAAGGAACAACAGAGTACGTTTTACTATGAAATAATAGTTTGTCAAGTACTGGCTATTAAGCTATTTTTCTGTTAGGAAAACCTGCAGACCTCCATGTATAAATCTGACAACCTCCTGCTGAAAATACGTATACAGTAGTTTAACCTTGTAAGAGTTCTTGAGCCAGTTGGGTTTTTTTCAGAGGACTTGATGTCTTTCATAGGGTATAAGGATAAAAATAGTAGTTTAATGAGTTCTTATTGGAAAACAAATCATTCCTTCTTAGGTCACAAGGGTATAATATTTTAGCAGTTGTTTACAAAGCTCAAGAGAGATGTTGCATTAATCTAACAACATACCTAAATACCTTAACATTTATAATCTTTTTGTCTTGATATTCCGACTGTAATTCAACACTCAATATTTCTCCATTTCAGTACCGTTGTCAACACTGTCAAACAGAGTATATCATGTATTGGAACTCTCAGCCAGACAGGATCCAGCAAGATGCCTTTCATTACCATTTTTCTGAAAAGGAAAATATAGGAATTTGAAAGCATAGCTCATACTTCATAGAAGTTTAATGTTTTATATTGAAACCAATTTAGAGATGCTTACTTTAGATAGGGAAGGAGTTCATGTTTCTGATGTTTCACGAATCGAATTGTCTCCAGCAAACCAAACTTACAATATCAAGCCATGCAAATAAAGGCCATATTGATAAAAATTATTTCTTTTGGAAAATGAACATGTTCCAATAAGTCATAGCATTTTCTGTGATGACTACCCTTCTGGTATTGTTCCCTCTTGAAATGTGAATGTCATGCATAACCTTGTTTCATGTCTTCAGGTTGAGTTTACCTATTTTGCTTTTTGTTGAAATGAAATACCTACAAATATTTAATCTAGCAAGTGTTTATGTCTTGGATGGAGATTGTTATTTGCCTTTAAGTTATGTATTTTTATAAAGTAATACCAAACTTCAAACACTAGTTTTGTCTGTATTCTGCATTTGTGCGTGATGTAGTGGCATCTAATAAAATATACAGTGGGCTAAATCATCGACTACAACACTTAGTCACAGTTGTACATCCTTGAACAAAAAATAATGCTTCAATTTTTGCATCTGTAAAATGGAGAGAATAGGTGCTTTGCACCTGTTAGCCACGTAATAAATGGTTGTTGAAGTTGGAGTTGGTTCCATCATGTTATTCTAAACTTATTAAAGTGCTTTGAGCTTTTCAAAAGGTGCTGTTTTCTATTTGGTTTTCCTAAATTGGATAATCTGTTGTCCAGGTTATATTGAAGATACAGAGCAAAATAATCCGGTTAACTGGTACCTGGACAAGGGGCAGTCTTCATGTAAAAGGAAAGACACTATAGGGAACCTAGGAGTTAGTAATAAAGGCAATGGAGAGTCATCACCCAGAGAATCCAACAATCTAAACCTTCAAATAAAAGAAGAAAAAGAACTTCAAAATTCGGTTTATGGAGTGAATCTACCTTAATAATTGCCATCATGGGTCATAAAAAAGTTGTGGAGAAACCTGTGAGACTGGTATGATCTATGCCAAGCAGAGGGAACTAGATAGGGTTATGTACTTAATCCATTAAACAGGGGATCCAGTTATTTAAGAACAAATAAACTCTAAGGATTATATAATCACTTACCTATCAAGTCTTAAACACATGGGAAGTTTTTTGCTTTCCAAGTTTGTGTTTTTAGTCCATGGAAATCAGTGTTTTGGTCTGTGATATTTTAAGGATGTATTCTCCAAGTTGATGCTTTATTAGTTTAGGAGACAACTTGAGGTTTATAGTTTTATACACTGCTTCTTTATATTAGATTACTTCTTTAATAGCTATGTTTTTAATAAAGCTTTATTTTCAAATGATTATTTTTCATTGACTGAAGCTTTTTACTTTCCGTGCAAAATTTGGAAGAAAAGAAATACTATTTTATCCCATTAGGTTTGTTTTACATGCATGAAGTTACCTTAAAGAATTTATGAATCCTTCTAAATAATTGGATGGCAAGATTGATGCTTTGTGTATTAGATTGAAGTTTTGTGGCTGATAAAATGCTGAAGCTTAAAAAAATAATTGAAAAATTTGATGGAACAGCTGTGCACATCTAAGTGAAAGTTCAACGCATTAATAAGGGTCGTCCTTACTCTTGGTAATACTATTAGTGTTCTCTTTAATTACCTTGCAAAGTTTTGTATTTATTCTGTACCTTTTTACTCTGTATATGTACACATGTTGTCTCCCCAATTAGAATGTAAGGCCCTAGAGAAAAAGGATTTGTTTTCTTTTTTCTCCCAGGCACCTAGCATAGTATCAGGCACACTGTAGGCACTTAATAAATTACTGTTCTTTGATTGATTTAGCGAGATAAATCCTTTAACCTATTAACTGGAAAATTCAGTCAACCGTACTTGTTTACTAAGATACTTTTCGCCAGTGGATGGAAATAAGTTTAACTTTTAAAATTTAAGATTTGTGAGCCCATGGCCCTTTGACTGTTAATATCAAGAGAGTAGTAAAACAAGATATTTTTATCAAAGGTATTTGCCACAACCATGAAGAATATCCAGGGCAAAGTACAAATTGAAGAGAAATTCTCTATATGATAAGGCCCCCCAGATACTCCCATTAGTAGATGACATTGTGTAGATGACTTAAGCCCCAAAATATAACAGAATCATTTCTTAAGGCTGTTTAGAAAGTTTAGCCTTACCAAGCACATGAGAAGAAAAACCCAATTGACCAAAGAGTGATTATTGTACATGTAATGTGTAGTTAGATGGACAACCACAGAAATACTGCTGATGGATAATGAATTGGACACAGAACTGTATAGGAGGAGAAAACCAACTTTGGGAAATTAGTGTTGTTAGTTTACACCAATCTTCTCTAAAAAGCCCATCTGTGTTCTTTGGGTGATGCCACACAATTACGAGTTATAGAGTACTGCCATTCTTTTTAATAAATTATTTAGTGTTTTATTTTTCCCCAGGTACATGTAAAAGCAATTTTTAACATTCATTTTTAAAATCTTGAGTTCCAAATTCTCTCCCTTCCTCCCTCTCCACCCCACCCCTCGTTGAGAAGGCAAGTATTCAACATAGGCCATACGTGTAAAGTCATAGAAAACACTTCCATAATAGTCATATTTTGAAAGAAAACATAGACTAAAAAAAAAGCCTCAAGAAAAAAAAAGTATGCTCCAGTCTGTATTCAGACACCAACTGTTCTTTGTCTGGGGATGGATAGCATTTTTTATCATGAGTCCTTCAGAGTTGTCTTGGATCATTGTATTGCTGAGCATAGCTAAGTCAATCACAGCTGATCATCTTACAATATTGCCGTATCTTTGTACACAGTACATTTCATTTTGCATCAGATCATGTAAATAAGCCCAGGTTTTTCTGAGAACATCTTGCTCATCATTTCTTATAGTACAATGGGATTCCATCATAATCACATACCATGATTTATTCAACTATTCCCCAATTGATGGGCATTCTCTCAATTTCGAATTCTTTGCCCCCAGAAAAGAGCTGCTATAAATATTTTTTGTATACATAGGTCCTTTTCCTTTGGTATTGCTAGGTCAAAGGGTATGCATGGTTTTTATAGCCCTTTGGGTGTAGTTCTAAATTGCTCTACAGAATGGTTGAATCCAAGTACTGCAATTCTTGAAGAAGTAGATCCACTGAGGTCACTTCTAATTACTAAATGTGGTGGTTCGGTGATTAACAGCAGCGTTCACTGGATCATGGGCAACTAGGTGGTACAGTGGATAGAGTGCCAGGCATGGAGTCAGGAAGACTCATCTTCCTGAGTACAAATCTGTTCTCAGACATTCACTAGCTGTGTGGCCCTGAGCAAGTCACTTAACCTTGTGTTTGCCGCAGCTCCTCATTTGTAAAATGATCTGGAGAAGGAAATGGCAAACCACTCCAGTATCTTTGCCAACCTATCAGTTATCCAACGTCCTCACTGTGATTGGCCTTCATTCCTTTTCTGGTCATGCATCTCCAATGAGATCTTTTATGCCTTTTCTGTGCAGTTCACTTCTCTTAAGTAGTAGTAGTAGTGATAATGTTAATGATAAATGAGAGGATAGAAGGGAGACCTCAAGTCAGCTTGGGGGCAGCATGATAAAGTAGGAAGAATGGGGTATTTGGAATCAGATGATCTAAGTTTGAACTTTGGCTCTGCCATTTATGACTTGGAGGACTTGGAGAAAGTTATTTAACATCTCTAGGTCTCAGTTCCCTCATCTGTAAAGTGAGGGGGTGGACTAGTTGAATTCTAATGACGCTGCCCATTCTATATCCAGGAATCTATGTCTTGGGTTCTAGTGCTGCCTCTGACACATCCTATCTGAGACCCCGGGCACATCCCATAACTTGTCAGTGTTCTAGGCAACTCTTGCTGCTCTAAGGTTATGAGTTGGAGAAAAGGCGCTGACTTGCTTTGGTAGAGGGAACTTCTTTATCTGGGAGTTCTCTATGTAAATGTGTACTAGTAAGGCAATAATAACAATGTAAATGGTAATTGTCAAAATGCCTATGTAGTTCTGTATCACATTGAAGGTAGAAGAAGTAAACCATTTATTCAGACACCAGAGAACCATATCCCACAAGCCATTTATCCAGTCTATCACAGCAGTTAAACATTTCACACACAATATAACAACCTGGAGCCTCACCATCCCAAAACCTCTCTGACACCCTGCTGGGGTCTTCCCCAAAACAAACTCACAGTACAGCTAAGTTAGCCTGTTCAGTTCTAACAATCACAAGGGTGGCCATTAGCAGCCATAACTGCTTTCTCTCTCTCACTTTCTCTCTCTCTCTCTCTCTTTCTCTCTCTCTCTCTCTCTCTCTCTCTCTCTCTCTCTCTCTCTCTCTCTCTCTCTCTCTCTGTCTCTCTCTGTCTCTCTCTCTCTCTCTTTGCATTTCCTGTGACTTGCTGTCAGGAAGCTCCTCCCACCATATGTAACTTAGGTTTCCTGTGACATAAGCAAGTCACATGGCCTATTACTTCAGATCTAAATTGCTACTACAAAATCAAATCCCAATTCTAGTCTCTACCCATAACTGAGACCTAGAAGAGTTAAGTGACCTGCTCCAGGAACCACAAGTAGTAAGTGGTAGAGTCAGAATTCAAACCTGGGTCCTCTGATTCCAAATAACCTGTTGTTCCTACTGTGTATATGTATATATATATATGAACACACATGTGTGCATATATAATTATTTTAGTATTCTATATGACATTTATGTAGAGATTTAAGGTTTGCAAAGCACTTTACATCAATTATGTCATTTGGTATTCTGGCTGCTGTAACACCATCCAAAATGCAAAGCTATCCTACCTCATCCTCACCATCTCTGTAGTCCTGGAAGGACTGGAAGTGTCCTGAGTGAATCTCTAGCTCATGCCATGCAGTTCCACCACTCTCTTTCAAAGGCTCCATACCCTGCCTTGGCTTGCCACCCCCTTTTTTTTTATTGGGTGTGAAATGCAATCGAATCGAATGGAAACGTGCATTACTATCTGTTGGACAGTGAACCAAATATTTTCTATTTCTATTTCTATTTCTTTTTCAGAATGCTGGAATAAATATATTAACTTTGGTTTGTTCATAGTGCTTTGATTTCCTTCAGAACTTCTCTGAATAGGTTGCCTCCGACCTATGATCTGCCCAGGGCTGGATAAAGTTAAGTCAAAGACCGGCTCCCATAGTGGGCCCTGGCCAGCTGCACCTGCTGAATTCTTTCCCGGGCTACAGTGGCACAGCAGCTCCTCCTGCAGGGCAAGTTTCAAACCACGTCTGGATTTTCACCCCTATTTTAACCTTTGGTTCCTGGTAATACAATGCATAAAAATTTGGTTTCCTTTTTATTTTCACAAGAGGCTTTATTGTGTTGGCAGTTATGGGTTTGACTTTTCTGTAATAGTAACACACCAAATAACAGAGCACCCAAAGATAAGACTACCATAGCTAGTGATGCCTTTAAGACCTTTTCTCTGTTTACACTCAGCTGAAGAAATCTCTTTAATCTCTTTAACTGCCCTGTAGATCAAGCACGAATAGTAAATGGGCTTATGTTTGTTCTCTATACTTGGTGCCTTCAGGCTAGGGTTCCTATAGAGGCCATTGGGCCTTTAGATAGCTCCCACAGGCAGGTCAGAGTCAGTCAATGGTTGTCCATGCCTCATCGAACATTAGCAGAACTATTTTTTCTCAATTGGCTGTGCTGGGAAATGTACCTGTCCTAGAATCCTAGAATCTAAGAGCTGAAGGAATTTTAGAATGAGTAGTGATGGAATGGAAAAAGGGTGGGAGCAACCAGTTTTGACTTCAGATGATTGACGGTGAAGCATGCCTCTCTCCTCTTGGCACAGGGGTGTAAGATGAGGCATGTGTTGTCAGACATGGTCAATATGTCAGTCTGTTTTGCACTGCTATGGGGATTAGGTACTATTAGGAGGGAGAGTCATTGAAAAGAGATAGTGACATTTTTTTTCAAAAAATGGCATCAATAAATGAAAAAGAAAAAGAAGGAAAGGGAATTTTGGAGTCAAAAGATCTTATAATCTTAGCGGTAAAAGAAACTTCAGTGACCATCTTGTACAGCCCATACCTAAACAAGAATCCTCTCTAAAATACACCTGACGAATGATCATGCAGCCTTTGCTCAAAGCCTCCCAGTGAGAATGAACCTGGTGACCCCTGGGGGCATCTCATTCCACTTTGGGACAGCTCTGAATATGAGGGAATTTTTCCTTATCCAAAGTGGAAATTTGCCTTTTTGCAGGTTCCCCCCATTATCCCTGGTTCTGCCCTCTGAGGCAAGGCAGAACCAGTCTTTTTACCTAACATCTCTTCAAATACTTGAGTTCAGCTCTCATGTCTCCCTTAAGTCTTCCCTTTCTGATACTAAATTTCTCAGTTCCTTCAACGGGTGATCACACAGTTACGATCTCAAGGCCTTTCATCGTTGTGGGTGCCTTCTTCTGAATATTCTCTATTTGATCAGTGTCCTTCCTAAAATGTGGCACCTAGAACGAGGCACAATAATCTAGATGTGGTCTGATGAGGACCAAGTCCAGTGGGGCCATCGCATCCTCATCCTTGGGAGCTGGAAGCATCTCTTCATGGAGCTCCAGATCCCATTAGTTTTCTCAGATGCCATATCATGCTACTGATGCCTATTGGGCTTGCTGTCCACTAAAATCCCCAGTTCTTGTTCAGAAGAACAATTTCTATCAATGTCTCCCACATTTTGTATTTGTGAAATGATTTTTGAGCCTAAACATTACACTTTAAAAAAATCTTATTTTATGTATACATTTTGTTTTTTTATAATCATCTTTTTCCAAATATATCTCTTCCCCTTTCTGCTGCCCAGTGACCCACTCCTTATGAAAAAGAATTAAAAAAGAAAAAAAAAATTTAGAAAAACTAACTAACCTTTCAACTGTGTCTGACAGTCTAGGCAATGAGTCCACACCTGTGGCCCTCTATTGCT
The DNA here is from genome assembly GCA_028646595.1 of Phalanger gymnotis. Taxonomy (NCBI): domain Eukaryota; kingdom Metazoa; phylum Chordata; class Mammalia; order Diprotodontia; family Phalangeridae; genus Phalanger; species Phalanger gymnotis. Next base: position 160,153,110 of record CM053625.1, on the reverse strand, counting down.
GTAAAGAATGGAGGGAAGTTCATTTTCAAAGCTCTTCTCCTGAGCCAAACTTGAGAAGACTTTATTTCATCCTAATACAAACAGATCCTTTTTTCTTTATTTGATTTCTTAATAGAAGCATAGTAGTGGTATAGCTGGATCAAAGGATATATACCAGGCATGGGGAACCTGTGGCCTCAAGGCCACATGGGGCCCTCCAGGTTGGATTCAGTTGGAATTCAAAGGGCCCCACATGAGGACCTGGAGGGCCATGTGCAGCCTTGAGGCTGCAGGTTCCCCACTGCTGGTATATATACATAGTTTGCTAGCTTTATGGCCGTGGTTTCAAATTGCTTTCCAGAATAGCTGAACCAATAATTCATGATTCTACCAGTAGTGTAATAGTAAGAGTTTCATTAATTCAAATGAATGGTTCCTATAAGTCCCTTCTACCTCTAAATTCCATGATTTCACCCCGTGGTTCAGTCACCTAGTCCAAACTCCCATCCCATGCAAGAGTCCACGCCAGCATCTCTGACAACTTTTCTTGGATGCTTCCAGCTATAGGGATTTTACTTCTTCCTAAAGCAGCCCTTTTCTGGATGGTTCTACTTGCAGAAAATTGTTGTTTTTGTAGAGCCGAAATTGGCCTTCTTGTAACTTTCCAACCATTGACTTCACCTTTGTCTTGTGGAATAATACCGTCTGCTTGCTCCTGTTTCTATATGACAGCTCTTCAAATTGTGGAATACAGCAATCCTATCTCCTTTTAATTTCCTGGCTAGGTATTCTTAGTTCTTTTAACTTATCCTCAGATGACATGGTTTTGAAACCCTTGGCCTGCCACGCGCACACACACACACACACACACACACACACACACACACACACACCAATTCTGGTAGCCCTCCTCCAGGTATACTCATCTTGTCAATATTCCTCCTAAAATGTGGTACCCAGAATTGAACACAATATTTTATGTAATGTCCCCTCACTCTATAGCTGTCCTTCTTCCTCAGTGGGAGGTGGAGTCAGGGATTTGAACTAGGCAGTGAGAAAGAAGAAATGATGTGATGCAGTAGTAGCAGAAAGTGATAGTCAAGGTCAGAGAGAAAAGGAGATAGGGAAATGCAATGATAACAGGCATACTTTCTGAAACTGGCTACCTATTTTACTTACCACTGCTCTCTGATGGGTTACCTGTACCTGCATGAGGTCAGAGAACTCCATCAACAACCTGGCAGGTTAAATGGAAGAAACACTAATCTTTCTGAGCTCTAGTTTGTGCCAGATCCTGAGTTTCACACCCTGGTATCATGAGTGAGCTGAGACCACAGCTCCAGAATTTCTGTATTTTCAACTAATGGATGGACCAGTCCTAAGGTAAGTCTGAGTCAAATGTCCCATGAGAACTATGCTGTTGTATGCCTTTGCCTTTTCAAGGGAGAATTCAAATTATATGTGACATAGAACTCCTGGGTCCAAGATCAATTCTACTGGGGGTGGGGGTGATCTTTCAGGAGCTGGGAGAGATTTGTAGATACTTATTTTTATGCCGATTAACTCTGTGGTTAATTATAATTAAAATGTAACATTTCATCACGTTCTATGGGGAACCAGCTTCATTAGGTCAAGGCCAAGTGACTAATATTCACCGAAATAAAGCATGTCCAAAGGGAAGCAGGGTTAGCCAGTGGGTAAAGGCTCAGAGCTAAGTTCTGATTGAATGGATCCATAAATTGACCCATCCTCTAGAAAATAAGTAATTCCACCCATTAGAGCAGACATTCTTAATTTAGGGTCTATGAACTAGATTTTAAAAACTATTTAGATAAAAATATTTCAATATAATTAATTTCTTTTGTACTTCTATGTATTTTATTTTATGCATTTAAAAACCTTATTCTAAGAAGAGGCCCATAAGTTTCACCAAACTGCCTTAGAGGTCCATGACATATGAAAAGATTAAGAATACCTGCTTTAGAGAGAGGCCCAGTTGAGGAATAGAAAATCCCTGATTCTCTTCCTTGCCAGAGAATAAGAGACTTACTCAGCACTTTCAATGGGTCATATCCCACCCCCCCACACCCCCACCCCTGCTCACCTCCCCCAGCAAGTGGTTATTAGCACCACCTGATGGTAAAATCCAAATGTGATCTAAGTAGGCCAAAGTCTAATAAGAATATTATTTCCCATGACTGGTATACCAGACGTACTAGATTGTAAGATCTCCTATTAGATTATAAAATCCCTAAGGAAAGGGATCATGCATAGTATCTATTTCCAACAGCTCAACAAAATCTACAGACAGCTGTTATTTAACCCTTGCATGCTTTACATCTTTTTTTAATTAACTTTATTTTTTCAATTAACAAAAAAATCTATTTTGCCTTCCTCCCAACTCCCCCCGCCAAAAGAAAGAAAAATAAAACCCTTATGACAAATATAGTCAAGGAAATTCCTGAATTGAAGATGCCAAAGGGATGGGCAGTATTAAACAAAACAGTCACAGAGGATTGACAGAGAGTGCTTAAAATTGTCCAGAAATCCTATCATGAGGGGTGTATTGGAAAAAAGAGCCATTGTGTTTGATGAGGAAGATGCCAGAGACACAAGAGGTGGCCAAGAGTTTGCTGTATGAACTTCATCTCCTGATTGCATTTTCAGACTGGTTCCTCCATAAGGAGAACTCTCCTTTATCATCTCTACCTTCTGCCTTCCCTGGTTTCTTTCAAATCCCAGCTTCTGCAAGAAGCATTTCCTGATTCCTCTTCATGCTTGTACCTTCTCTCTATTGATTATCTACAATGTGTCTTCTCTATACCTTGTTTGTACACAGCTATTTGCATGCTGTCTCTTCCTCTCCCTCCCACCCCACCCCACCACTGGAATGTGAACTCCTTTGAGGCGAAAGACTGTCTTTTGCCTTTCACTGTATCCCCAGAGCTTATCACGGTGTTTGGCACATAGTACATGTTTAATAAATGCTTCTTGACTTATTAACTTGAATTCAGAGCATGGGCAGACTAGAAGGACACTGAACTACCCATAAATACAATGAATGGTGCTTACTACATGTTCAGCCAGATGGTGGGAAGCAAATGTGATGAATCAAGACAAAGATTATTCCATATCCTTTGCATTTAGACCAAAAGGCTTGTGGGTCAATCCCCCACTAATAATGTCTTTGAACATGCCTGGAAAACATTAGGCACAGAGGATTGGGAGTTGGACTTTCAGATTTCACTAAGAATAGCAGGCAACCCCCTACTTGGAAGTGTTAACATTATGATTGTTAATTTCATTTTCCTTGTAGAAAAGAGTCCATTTAATCTAGACATGAATAAGTAATCCTTCTGGGTCACAGGAAGTTAGAAAAGAGATTGAAATCCTATGGAAATGTGGGTATAAGCCTAGCTAGTTATATATTTTTAGTGCGAATATTCATATACTGGATAGAAACCTGGCCTGTAGCACTAACAGTAAAGACTGAGGAATGTGAAATGAATTGAGGAAAATTGAGGTAGGTTCCATCTATGCATACGCAGAAGACAATTAGGATTTCAGAAGCTAGAACTTGCTCATGCCCACATAGTTCCCTCAGCTGGTAATGCAAACTTACGGCACCACCTGGGGGCTTCCTTAGGTATAGCACATTGAGTAGCTAACCAGGGAACATTGGTCTTACCTATGTCAAAATGAAACACAAAATTTAACATGGTTTATCCATCTTTATATCACTCAGTGCCTAGCACAGTGTTTTGAACATGGCAGATGCTTAACTCAACAATATTTATCAAGTAACTTCTACATGAAAAGCATCGTGCTAGGGGCTATTTGACAAATTCTTCAATTAAATTGTCGTGTAACATTTTTTAAAAGTATCTACAACTTACTATTAAATCACATTAAAACACTTTGGTTAACTAAAACCCACAGGTCTTTTTTCATGTGAACTGCTGGCAAGTCAGTTCATTTCCAGCAGGCATGAAGCATGCTATTATAGTACCAGAGAGCCGAGCCTAGGGTCAGGAAGACCTAAGTTCAAATTGAGCCTCGGACAAAAACTGGGTGACCCTGGGCAAGACATTTAACCTTAGTCTGCCTCAGCTTCCTCAGCTGTAAAATGGGGATGATAATAATCATTATTACACCCTCTCAGGGTTGTAGTGAGGATCAAATGAGATAGCTTATAAATCACTTAGCACAGTGCCTGGCACATAGTAGGTACTTAATAAATGCCTGTTTACTTCCATGACACATTTGTACCATTAAAAAAAAAAAACAACTAAATGCTGGATTTCACAGTTACCCTTTTAAATTCCAGCTTTGTGATTTTGGTCGAGTCATCTAGCCCACTGAGATAAGTTTGAGACTTGATCCTTCAGTTTTTCACAGCATAGAGTAGAAGGAGGCCTGTGGAGTGAGAAGACCTGGGTTCATATCCCAGATCTTTAATTTGCTACTTACATGAAGTTAGACAAACCACTTAGTCTCTCTGGGCCTCTATTTCCTCATTTGAAAAATGAGAGGGTGGAACTTGATGACTGCTGCTATCCCTTCCAACCTTAAATCTCGAATTCCTCCTAACTTGGTTTTGGTAGGAAATTTGATGAGCATGCCCTCTATGTCTTGGTCTAAGTCCCTGATAAAATTGTTTAAAAGGACAAGGCTGGGAAGCCTATGGGATGTCTCTAGACACTTCTTTCCAGATCAGCTTCAATCCATGAATTGACACTTTGGGTGAAGTCTGACTTCACATGGTAACAATGGAGTCTCAGAATCAGAGAATGTTAGGGCTGGCTGAGACTTTAGATACTCTTAACTCATCTGATCTTAGGAGTAGGAAAGGCCTAAAAATCCATTTAGTGCAACCTCCTATGAGGAAACTGGAGTCACTTAACCTGAAAAGTGACCTTGCCCCAGGTCACGTAGGTAATAAGGGACAAACCTTTCCCTCCAAATCCAGTGCTTTTTTCAAAAGACCACGTTGTCTCTCCAAAAGAAGGTTATAGGATTGGTTGTTGTCCATCATTCTCAGACAGGACCAAAATGGCAGACATCACTATGTTAGAGTCAAGTTACAGCGCATCTGACTGGCTGATCAGACCAACATGAGCTCAGAATACTCTACTACAGGTCGGGTACAAATAGTACGTGTGCACATTTGGGGCGGATTCTCTAAATTTGGACATCTTGTGTGTCTTCTGGACTACTTCAATTCTGCTTTGCTCATAGAGCACAGCATCTTCTCTGACAAGGGCACACCATGCTGGGCAGTCTTGTGCCAGAGTCTCCCATGTCACACAATCAATTACAAAGTTCCTAAGAGAGACCTTGAAATGAAGTGAATGATTTCCATAGCCCTTGTGTATGGCTGGGCTATGCAGGGACACCATTTGCTTGCATAGTCTTAGCTCTAGGCCTATTCCCATTCCTCCAGTTCTTGTCCTTTATCTGACCACATGTGTTTAACTCTCTCATATTCCTGCTCTCCTCCATGAATTATTTTGTGTTCCGAAGATACTCGAATGAATCTTATCAAAATTAGATCTTAATTATGGAAAAAAAAAAAGGCTAAACCTGCTTCTATTAGAGAGAAGTGACAAGCCCCTGGAGGAGAATCACAGAACTGAGAGTTGGAAAGCATTTCAGCAGCCATCCAAGACGACAATGCAACTCTGCTTCGCTTAAATGCAATTCATGCACAAGTCAAGACATCACCCCATGATGTCATTGGTCTTCTTTGAAAATGAAAGACAACAATCTAACCCATACACCCCTTGAAGCCCCACTATAACATACCCAAAAAGTGGTCAACAAGTGCCTCTTCTTGAAGATTTCCAATGCGGGGGAACTCTCCAGTTCCCAAGGCAGTCCATTCATCTCCCTTTCAGAAACCTCTAATAATTAGGAAACCTTTCCTTACATCAAGTCCAGCTATATTCACCTCTCTGGATCTGACATCTGTTCTGTCTACTAGGGCCAAACAGAGCACCTATAGTTCCTCTTCTACATGAAAGCCCCTTGAACACAGCTATCATTTACCCCCTTAGTCTCCTCTTCTCTAGACCAAACATACCCAGCATCTTCAGCAGATCCTCTTGTGGCACAGATTTGAAGCCTATTGCCATGCCAGTCACCCTTCTCAGACTGTAATCCAATTTAACATCCTTCCAAAAATATGGTGCCTGAAACTGAACACAAGATCTCCCAGATATAGTCTAACAAGGAAAGAGTACATTGAAACTATAACCTCTCATATAGTTGACACTATGCCTCACTTAATGAAGCCTAAAATCTCAGCCTTTTTTTAGCTATCATATTGAATTTGTGGCCCACTAAAACACTAGTTTTTTTTCCACAGGAATTATTGCCTAAGTTTTCCCCGTCTTATACTTGTGAAGTTGATTTAAAGAAAAACTCAAGTAGAAGATTTTACATTTAAACTATTACAGTTCCTCTTTGTTGTTATTGGATGGGATTTTAGACATGATCAAGCACAACCTTTTTTTAAGATTTTAAATTTTTTTAAAAATATTTTAAAATATTTTCCCCAATTCATTTTTCAAAATCTTGAGTTCCAAATTCACTCCCTCATTCCCTCCCTTAGCCCCTTCCTGAGACAGTAAGCAACCTGATATAGGTAACACATGTGCAATCATGTAAAACATATTTCCATACTAGTTATTTTGTGGAAGAAAATTTGAACCCCTCCAAAAAAGAAAGAAAATAGAGAAAGTGAAAAATAGTATGCTTCGATCCGTATTCACACTCTATCAGTTCTTTCTCTGGAGGTAAATAGCATTTTTCATCATGAGTCTCTGCTTTGTGCTGCTGAGAATAGCTAAGTCATCGACAATTGTTCATCAGGCAATATTGCTGTTATTGTGTACAATGTTCTCCTGGTTCTGCTCACTTCACTCACTTCACAGTTCATATAATTCTTCCCAGGTTTTTCTGAAAGCATCCTGCTCATCATTTCTTACAGCATAATAGTATTCCATCACAATCATATACCACAACTAACCATTCCCCAAGTGATGACCATCCTTTTAATGTCGAACTCTTTGCCACCACAAAAATAGGTGCTACAAATATTTTTTTACAAATAGATCCCTTTCCTTTTGTTGTTGTCAATCTCTTTGGGATACAGACCTAGTAGGGGTATTACTGGGCCAAAGGGTATGCACAGTGTTATAACCCTTTTGAGAATAGTTCCAAATTGCTTTTCAGAATGATTGGGTCATTACGACTGGGTATATTACTGTACCAGTTTTCCCACATCCCCTCCAACATTTATCATTTTTTTTCTGTCACCAATCCCTTCTTTTTACATGGAACAATAAGGACCTACTGCAGGGTCCAAGGATCTGGGTCACTCACCCCCTTCTCTTCTCTGTTAAAGAGTCCCTCTCTGTTGACCTGTGCATTCAGCTAAATGAGGTTCAGTTCTGGGGAGCTCGGCCTCTAATGAAAGGGGGACAAACTCCCTTATCTCATTTTCTTCAGCTTATTAACATTCTGCCACCATTTGCTCCACCCCCACCCCCACTTCACTGACCCAGGAACAAATTAGTTAAAGCTTAGTTTTTGTCTCATTCTAGATCTCTCAATGGACAACATAAATCAGGTATGGGGAAGGTATTTTATTCCTACACACAAAATAAATGCTAAATATAAAAGATAGCACACATTGACAGAAGGACTTAAAACAGTATTTGGTAACAATTAGTAACTGCTGTTAAAATATTCTGGGAGGCTGATAATGGAACAGCATTAGAATGTGCAGCAGTTTGAAAGACTGATGATTAGGTATTTTATATTACATCTTAGCTCTGTGCTGTTTCCCTCAAAGTCCATTATATTTTGGCAAACTGAGCTAGGGGCTTGGTCTCCTTTTGATGGTGGCCATCTTCTTCATTGAAGAAGTCCCCCTTGACGCCAGTCAGCTTTACTCAGTGGACCCAGGATCTCTGGACTTTAAACTCACAAAATTGCCTCGAATGCCTGGACACATCTACCTTAAGTATGACTCTCTACTTAGGAAAGGATCCTGGGCCATCTCCAGTTGTCCTGGTCCATATCTGGCCACTGGACCCAGATGGCTCCAGAGGAGAAAGTGAGGCTGGTGACTTTGCACAGTCCTCCCTCACTTAAATCCAATTCACTTGCATGTCATGGCATCACTTCCCTGATATTGTGGTCCTCTTCAAGAAGGAAGGACCAACAACAACAACAGAAAGGAAAAACAAAGTGGAAAGGACAGCCAGAGGCCCAGGCGCAAGCTTGCCTAATGGAGCCTCCCTATTCCAACTTTCAGATGAGAGTAGTTGCCATGGTGCCTGGCTAGGGCAAGGGCGTCTCATCCCCAACCCCTGCCTGGGAGTCTCCTTGGGAGTGTTATGTGATGATACCTAGAGAGTCAAAGGCAGTGATAGCCAGAAGCTGCCTTTCCATTTAACTGATTTAGCTGACCCTTCCACTCCCTGCCAGTGTCACAGGACAGGGGAGAACCAAGGGACCACTCAAGGTTTCTCTGAGTCACACCAAAGTGACAAGCCCTTTCAGTACTAGGCTACCACATGACTAAGAAGCAGCCAGGAAATTCATCACCCCCAGGTGCTGAGTCACCATGTCCTGAGTGTCTGAATAAGTTTCCAGGGGAGCTGTGGATATATGTGCTCTAGGATGGACTCCACAGACCAATTCAACTTTCACTACATCTGATGAAGAAAGGTGAACCAGAAGGGTTAAGTGATTTATCCAGAATCACAAGCTAACGTCTCCAAGGTGGAGTTTGAACTCAGGTCTTTCTGACCCCAAGTTTGGTGCTCTGTCCACTGTATCCCTCTACTCTCTCAAGATCTTTTTGGATCCTGACTCTGTCATCCAGAGAGGCAGCTCTCTCCTCCACGTTTGTGTCATTTGCAAATGTAAGAAGCATGCCATAGCCCAAGGGCTATTAACATGGAGTCTATTAACTTTAAAAAAAAAATTGATAACTGAATTTCAATATAATTGGTTTCCTTTGTAATTCTATGTATTTTATTTTATGCATTTAAAGACATTCTTCTGAGAAGGGGTCCATAGGATTCACCAGATTGTTCAGTGGACCCACGCAAAAGCAAGGTTAAGAACCTCTGCCATAATCCTCTCCTTGCCAATTGTAAAAATCGGTAAGTGACCTTGGAAAAATGACCTCAGTTCTTTGGGCCCACTTATCTATAAAATAAAGGCTTTAGACTCAATGATCTTCTGGCCTCTAAGTTTATGGCAACCTGAGGCACCTAGGTGGTGTAATGGATGGTGCCAGACTTGGAATCAGAAAAACCTGAGTTCCGGACCTCGGATACTTACTAGCTGTGTGACCGTGGTCAGTCACTTACCTTTGGCAGCCCTCATTTCTGCATCTACAAAATCGGGGTATAATAGCACCCACCTCGCAGGTTTCTTATGAGGATAACATGAGATAATGCGGGCAAAGCAGTTTGCAAATCTTAGAGAGCTTTATGAATATGAGATAGCAGCTATGATGACCTGGTTTCAGGAGCGTTCTGGGGGCCGGCTAAAAAGGCTCCCAAGAGCTGATTTAAAATGTCTCATTCATGAGCATTTATCTCCTGGAAATCAGCAAACACCACAAATCAGGGTGCTGTCGTTTGGTTGATCATCTAGACTTTAGAAAGTGATGGAGATGTTAAGAATACAGATGCGATTTTCAAGCGTGTCCTGGGTACATTATCCTCCCTGGAGAGCCAATTGTTAAATATTTACCAGTACACTGCTACCCGGTTCCTATACTAGTTTCTCTATTGATCTAGTTTGCTGAGAAGCACTAAGGCATAGTGGATAGAGTACTGAACTTTGAGACAGAAAGAGCCGGGTTCATATCCTACCGCATGTACTTACTGGCTGGGTGACCCTGAATCTCAGTTTCTTCCTCTGTAAAGTGAAGGGAGTAGGACTCAATATTCTCTAAGGTCCCTTCTGGCTTTGAGTTATAAGAATATATGATCTTGTATATGATATTAAAATTAGCATATAAATAATAAACACATCAGTATATAATTACTGAATAATTATAATTAATATACATACAAGTCACTTAACCCTGTTTGCCTCAGTTTCCTCATCTGTAAAATGAGCTGGAGAAGGCAATGATGAACCATTCCAGTAACTTTGCCAAGGAAATCCCAAATGGGGTCAGGAAGAGTTAGATATGACTGAAAAAATGACTGAACAGCAAAATAAATGCAATGTATGACCTTGTACCCTTTACCTTAGCCCCTCTCCTTATACATAGAGGGCTAACTTCCCCCTTGTCTGAGAGATAGTAAATTCCAGTTTAAATGTCTTCTTCCTGTGTTCTTGATCTCTTCATGTTACCTTGTGTTATTCTAATGCTCTCCCTATTCCTTCTTATCCCCAGCAGAAAACCAAGGAGCTTGTTGTGTGCATTTCTATGGTGCTTCTCCCCCAAGGAGCTCCGGGTACTTTGGGAAACTTTGCATTCCCTGAGAGCCATCAGTATTACTCAGCATTTGCATTCTCCTTAGTACTTCATGGTCATTTTTTACTCCTTACTCCAAAATGCCTATGAGTACTTTTACCAAACCTCTAGAAAAAGAATCTCTTCATAGCTCCTACAACATTGTCCTAAAATCTTCAGGGGCAGGAGATATTGTAGGGGGAAAAATAATTCCCAAAAGAAGAATCACAAATGATTAATACGAAAGAATGCTTCAAATTACCATTGTCCTAATCACCCAGCTTTGCAACCTACTTGTCATCCTCTCCTCCGCACTCTAACTCCTCTCCATCCATATCCAATCACTTGTCAAGTCTTGCCATTTCTATCTTTGTAACATCTCTTATATATGTCCCCTTCTCTCCTCTGGTATACACACCCTTGGCATCTCGTGTTGGATTATTGTAATAGCCTGCTACTGGGTCTCCCTGCTGCAAGTCTCTCCCCACTCCAATCTATTGTCCACTCAGCTGTTAAAATTGATTGTCAAATAGGTCTGACCATGTCACACTACCCTCCCACCACTGAAAAAACTCTAGTGATTCCCTATTGCCACCAGGATCAAGTATAAAATCCTGTTTGGCTTTTAAAGTCCCATAACCTGAACCCTTCCTACCTTTCCAGTTTTCTTATTCCTTACTCCTGTGTACATATTTTGCAATCCAGTGACACTGACATCTTTGCTGTTCCTCAAATGAGACACTCCATCTTCCCACTGGCTATCCCCTAAACCTCTAATACTCTCCCTCCTCATTTCCATCTCTTTGCTTCCCTGGTTTTCTTCAAGTCTCAGCTAAAATCCCCATATTCTGCAAGAAGCTTTTCCCAGTCCTTCTTAATCTTAGTGACTTCACTCTGAGACTGCTCCAAATTTAACCTGTATCTATCTGGTTGGTACATAGTTGTTTGAACATCATTTCCCTCATTAGACTGTGAGCTTCTTGAGAGAAGGGAGTGTTTTTTGCCTTTCTTTGTATCCTTTCCATTTAGCACAGTGCCTGGCACATAGTAGGTGCTTAATAAATGGTAGTCGACTGACTGAAATGCAAATCGAAGCAACCCAGTGGTTTCACTTCATACCCAGTAAATTGGCAAAGATGACAAAAGATGGAAATTGTCAATGTTGGAAGTTCTGTGGAAAGATAGGTACATTAATACACTGTTTGGTACAGCTGTGAATGGCTCTAATTCTGAAAGGCAATATGGAATTATTTAAAGAAAATGACAAAAATGTCCATAGTCTTTGACCCATATAGTTTACTTTTAAGTATGCTAGTCCACGGTAAGGAGGTCAGAGTTTTTTTTAAGTCCCATGTATGCTACAGTAGCACTTTTGTGGTAGCAAAAGAACTGGAAATAAAGCAGATGTCCATCAAGCAATGAATGGTTAAACAAATTGTGATAAATGAACATAAAGAACGTTACTGTCTTGTAAGAAAGTATGAACATGACAAATACCAAGAAGCATTGAAAATGATGTAAGTAGAACCAGAAAAACAACACACACAATAACTATAACAATGCAAATAGAAAGGACAAAAACAACACAAAACAGAATACTGCAAAATTATAACGACCAAGCTTGGCTCCAAAGGAGATGTATGAGAAGGCGTCTTCTTTGAAGAAGTGAGTGAGAGTGGGTATGGAGTGCTATGTATAATATCAGGTGTTTTTGATGTGTTGGTTAGTTTTTTTCTTCATCTTTTAAAATTTTTTATGATGAAAAGATAGCTCTCTCAGAGGAGGGAGGGAGGGATAGAATAAGAAATGTAAACGCTATAAAACCATAAGATATAAATAAAATTTTATTTAAAAATCATTCAGGGCTACAAATTGCCTTTAGGATCACATAGCCTTGGTCAAAGTGAGAACTCAAAAAAGATCAACTTAAAAAAGCCAAGGCCTCCCACTGCATCAGGGGCCATCTCCAGTCATCCTGATCTGTATCTTGCCACTGGACCCAGATGACTCCGGAGGACAAAGTGAGGCTGGTGACTTTGCACAGCCTTGCCTCATTTAAATCCAATTCACTTGCAAGTCGTGGCATCGCCTTTCTGATGTCCTGGTCCTCTTCGAGAAAAGAAGAACAAATAACAGAATGACGTAGAAATGCCTTAGTCTGGCACGTAAAACCCTCCAAAATCTGGCTCCTACTTACCTTTCTAGATTTATTTCACCCTATTCTTAGATGATATCTACATTCCAAATAAACTAGGCTGCTAACTGCTCTCTAAACTCGACATTCCACCTCTCATCTCCATGCCTTCACAGAGAGGCCCCATTGGGCAAATGGAGGGACAGAAACAGCACTGCGCTTTGTCTGATGCAACGACGCAGTAATAGATTAGGAGACAAATGAAGGAGGCCTGGGAGTTTGAGGAGGAAGCAGGTAGATCAAGGTAGTTGAAGCAGAATGTCACGGCAGGAGGAATTAGAGGTTTGTACTCCCAGATGCAGAGTGGGCATATGATGAGAGGGTAGGACTGGCAAAGTTACTGTAGCTCTCCAATACCAACTCTGTCATAGAGGTGAGACATGACGACTTCCCAGGTGTCTTCCAGAATTGGGGAAAGCCTCCCTATCAGAGTATTAAATTCCAACTGTAGCCCATGGAACAGGGAATTATTTAGAGCCCCCTCTAAGAACTCTAGGCTAACACAACCTAGCAGCCAATCCTGGGGCTCTGACCATAAAAGGTCAATTTCTCTCTTCAATTCATTGCCTTCATATACCTAATGTATTCAATGGAATCCTCTAAAAATGCTCATAGTAAAGTACATATCTACTATGTGGGAAACAGGGTCTTCAGCTCTTGCGCAGGCACCTAAGTACAATAGGGGGATCTTAAGACGCAAAAGATTCACTCTACAAAGAGATCCAGATACACACAAAGCCCTTAGTCCATTAGACTCCCACTAGAAAGTGCACAATCTTTCTTGAGCCAGCCGACAAGGAACCCTCTTATCATGGTCCTGCACCAACTCATAGCCATTGTGGGATGGGCAAGGTTCAGATCTCTTGCTTCCCTGGCATGACTTTCGTCCTTCAGCATGGGGTGATCCTCTTTTGATCACCCTCTTCTTCTCCAATTAATCAATCAGCAAGAATTGCTAAGGACCTACTATGTGCCAGGCACTGTGCTAGGTGGTAGAGATAACAGACAAAAGTGAAACAGTCACTGACTTCAAGAAGCTTGCATTCTAATAGGGGAGACGACACACACACACACACACACACACACACACACACATACGTACATACAAAATAAAGATGAATTGATTTGGCAGGTAGAGCATTAGCAGCTGGGGGAATCAGGAAAGGCCCCTTATAGAAGGTAGTATTTGTGGTGAATCTTGAAGATGACGAGGGACCCTAAGAGTAGTGAGAAGAGAATGCATTACAGACATGCAAGGGGCCTAATTGAACCCATAGAGGGACCAGAAGCAGAGTGCTAAATATGACAAACAATAAAAAGTCCAGTGTGTCTGGACCATAGGGCTCATGAAAGGAAATGATGTAATACGACCCTAATGGTAGATTGGGGCCAGGTCGTGAAGGGCTTTGAATGACAGAAAGTTTATATTTAATACTGGAGGAAATGGGAACCACTAAAGAATTCTGAGTAGGGGAGTGGCAATGGTCAAATCTGTGTTTTAGGAAAACCATTTTGGTAGTTGTGTGAAAGATAGATTGAAACAGGGAGAGACCTGAGGAAGTGGGACCAATTAGGAGGCTGTTGTAATACTCCAAGAAGGAAACGATGAGTGTGTGAATTAGGGTGGTAGATTAGGTGGGGGCAGTTAGATGGGGCAGCAGATAGTGCCAGGCCTGGAGTCAGGAAGACTGCTCTACCTTAGTTCTAATTCAGCCTCAGATACTTTTTTGCTGTGTGACCCTGGGCAAGTCACTTGACCCTGTTTGCCTCAGTTTCCTCATCTGTAAAATAGGCTGGAGCAGGAAATGGCATACCACTCCAGTATCTTTGCCCAAAAAAAAACCCAAATGGGGTCATGGAGAGACTGACTGAACAACAACAACATGTGTGGGTGAAGACAAGGGCATAGATGCCCACTGTTATATGAAATTTCCCTCCAGAAGGCTGAATTGTTGAATTTGGGATCACATAGGGCTCTAAGTCTAGGAAAGTCTTCTTCTCATGCAACTCTGACATTTGCTTCTACTAGAAACTCTAGTCCAAGGGTGGAGAACCTGAGGCCTTGAGGTCACATGACTTTAAGTCAAAGGGCCACACTTGAGGACCTAGAGGGCTACATACGGCCTCGAGACCACAGCTTCCCCATCCCTGTGTTTAGTGTCTGACCTGTGCCTGGAAAAAGAACTAGAAAAGCAGAAAGCAGCCAGAGATTTGGGTCCATAAACTACCCCCTCAGGTAATGTAGGTAATTAATCATGTACAATTTGCAATGCATTTCTTCAGCAAGTCATCGTTAACTGCACCTGGGGTTGGAGAAAGGAAGAAATGTCCTGTATCATCACCTTTGGTGCACTCTGGGAAAAAGTGCCAGGGCAAAGGTGAAGAGGGAATTCTGAAGAGGGACAGTTTATTTTACATAGGCCACGAAGACTTCTCTGATAAGAGGCCAGTTCCCGTAAATCTCAGTCTTAGAAAAATAGGGAAATTGGGAGGGTGAGTCAGTTTAAGGGAAGAAAAATGAGCACTGGATTTGAAGTCAAAGAACAAATTTTAATCTCCATTTTGCTACTTGTATGTGTGACCTTGGACAAATCTCTTACTTCTCTGGGTCTAGGTTTCCTTATTTGTATACTGAAGAAGTTAGACTCGATGATAGGGTCCCTTCAGGTTTTAAATGTATGATTTTTTTGAACATTTGGATATGTTCAGGTTGAAGCAACTCAGGACTATTAAAAATATTGACTTGTCCATCAGCAAATCATTTAGTTTTAGGGAAATAAATATGTACAACACATAACACAATGCTCAGAGGGCCTTGATAAATGTGTCAAATGAATGAATTAAGGCAATGATGGGGGCCATACCTGCCATGCCTTATCTTGAGGAAAATGATAATAGCTTAGAATCTAGAGTACTTTACATATGTTTTCTCATTTGCTCTTTACAACCCATAGAGGTAGATGCTTTTATTATTTGCATCTTACAGATGAGGAAACTGATGTTGAGACAGGTTAAGTGACTTGCCCAGGTCACAAAGTTAACAGATGTCTGAGGCAGGAGTTGAACTCAGGTGTTCCTGATTTCAAGCCCAGCATTCAGTCTTCCATACTATCTAGCTGCCTCAATCATGATGTCATACACAATTTCTTTATGTGAAAACTGCCTGTTCATATCCTTTCACCATTATCAATTGGGGAATAATTCATATTCTTACAAATTTGACTGAGTTCTCTATATATTTGGAAATGAGGCCTTTATCAGAAACACTGGCCATAAAAATTGTTTCCTAGTTCTCTCCTTTCCTTCTAACCTTGGTTGCATTGGTTTTGTTTGTGCAAAATATTTTGAATTTAATGTAATCAAAATTATCCATTTTTGCATTTCATAATGTTCCTTTCTCTTGTTTGGTCATAAATTCTTCCATTCTCCGTAAATCTGACGGTTAAACTATTCCTTGCTTTCCTAATTTGCTTGTGGTATCACCCTTTATGTCTAAATCATGTACCCATTTTGACCTTATCTTGGTATACGGTGTGAAATGTTGATCTAGGCCTAGTTTCTGCCATATTATTTTCCAATTTCCTCAGCAGTTTTTGCCAAATAGTGAGTTCTTATCCCAGAAGCTGGAATCTTTGGGTTTATCAAACAGTAGATTACTATAGTCATTGACTACTGTGTCTTGCGTACCTAGCCTATTCTATCGATCAACTCTGTTTCTTAGCCAGTAACAAATAGTTTTGATGATTGCCACTTTAGTTAATAGACAGTCCTTATGTTTTGGGTAGGGGTTAGACCAGATCATTTCTGTGCTTCCTTTCAATTTTAACTCTTAAGAATCTCTTCCTCCTTTTTCTCTTCTTCCCAACCTCCTCTTCCTCTTCTTTTCCTCCTACTCATTCTTTTCTCTTCACTCCCACCTCCTCACCCTCTTCTTTTTTTCTTTTTTTTTCTCCTTCCCTTCTTGTCTCTTCATTTCTCTTCTCTTTCTCCCCTTTTCTCTTCTTCCTTCTCTCCTCTTTTTTTTCCTCTCCTCTTTCATCTCCACCTATGCTAAACCTGCCAGGGTCCCCAGTCTGGAGATTTCCTTCTCTCTGCACCCAAACTCCGTGGCTTGATCATAGGAGGCAGGAGACTGGCTCCTCCTCCAGCCCCATGAGGACCTCCTCCCGGCAGTCTCCCAGGGACTCTCTCTTAGCTTTGGAAGAGAAAGAGGAGGGACGGAAGAAAAACGCAGCAACCACTGCCAGGGAGGGGAAAGAAAGAAAAGGAAAAAAAAGAAAGCCGGGTGGGGAGAGCAAGTAGCAGAGGCCGGTGCTCTGTCGGTCGGTCCGGGGGCTCGGCACGCTTAGCGCGGAGCTCCGAGGCGCTCGCTCGCTCTCACCAGCCGGCGCTGGATGCGGGTGGCTCCCCGCAGGCGTGCGGGGGCGGCGGCGGCGGCGGCGGCGCTGAGAGGAGCAGGAAGAGCGAGGGGCGGCTGCTTCTGGGGCCAGGGGGAGCTTGGGAGCGGCCACCCGGCCGGGGCTGGGGGCGGCCGCCGAGGATGCTAGACGGCTCGCCTGGCCTCTGCCTGCGTTTCCTACGCCTCTCCGCGGAAGGAGGGCCCCGCCGGAGCCCCTCGCTGGCCAAGCCCCGCTGTGCCCGTTAGAGAGAGAGAGGAAAGGTAGGCAGCAGGCGGGCGGGCAAGGTCCAGCAGCAGGGAAGCCAAGCCCGCTGTGCCAGCGCCGGCTGAGAAGCCAGCTCCGGGAAAGCAGCGATCCCCTCCAGCGCCAGCGAACAGCCCTGTGAGCGTTGGAGACAGAGGCTGCTGCCGCGCTTGGCTGCTTCCCCTGAATTTTCCATCCCTCCTCCTCGGACGTTACCGCCTCCTTCTTCCTTCTTCCTCCTGCGGCTGGGCACATCTGGATGTTGAGGGACAGTCCTGACCTCCTCCCAGCAAGAGCCCAGCAGCCGAAGACTGTGGGGTGGGAACTGCTGCCAAGCTCCGGTGCGCTGCTGGCGGGGATGGAGGCGTCTGCCCAACGCGGAGGAGTGTACGGATAAGCAGCCTTCGAAGGCTTTGGGGACCCCCGGCTTTCCTACTCGCCTACCTTCAGCCCCGCCCCGATCCTACAGTCCTGACGGGAGACAGCCCGGGGAATTGAGCTGTGGAGGCTTTTCCTCCCACCTTTCACAGGTACTTAGAGGGATTAAACCCCAGAAGGAGGTGAGTGGAAGGGCCCACCTTCTTTCTCGTCCTTTCGGGGAAGGAGACGCTTAGAGATCAGAAGGGAAAACTAGACAGAAAGATAGAGCTGACCCAGGCAGGCTGTAAAGGGGTGTGTATCTATGCCCTCTCATTTCCAGGTCAGGGTTGGGAGGCACAAGAAAGGGGGCAGAAGGAGAAGGTAGGATTCTTAGGGGTTGCTTTTCTTTCTCTCCTCTCCCCTTCACCCCCTCTCCCCTGAACACGTTTTATTTCAGATCCTCAAGGTTTGGGCGTGGAGGGGCAGAGCTTTAAAGAGAGAGAGAGAGAGAGAGAGAGAGAGAGAGAGAGAGAGAGAGATGTCCAGTGCTTTACAAATACTAGGCACTTGGGAAATATTTATTGAATTGAGTGCCAGAGAGGAAACCAAATGCTAGTGAAGAGAGAGGTTGCCAGGCCTCTAGGGGAGACAGGGAGGGGAGACAGCGTGTGTGACTGAGAGAATGTGGGTGGGTAAGGTTTGCTTCTGCAGCCTCTTGCGGTGGAGAGTTTGCATTGGGTTATGGGGGATGGAAAGGTCAGCAGGGAAGAGTCGTGGACAATCAGGGTAGATGAAGTGGAGAAGGACCCTCTCCCTTAGTAATGTCTTTTGAAGTTTCAGAGGAGCCAGTCCCACCTGCTGCTCAGAAGCCTCAAACCAAGCTCTGTTCCAGTCTGCAAAGGCTGTTGCTCTTCAGCCCAGACAAGAAAAGGTCCTTGGAAAATCATCCCCAGGCTTGATGAGGTCCTGGTAGGACAGGCCAACTGGAAGAACCTTCCACCCTTCACTCCCTTTTCCAGTTCCCTGAGTAGACCTGAGACTAAACGCCTGACAGAATGCCTAGGAACCAGGGCTTCTCCGAGCCTGAGTACTCGGCCGAACCATCGGCCGAGTACTCGGTCAGCTTGCCTTCAGATCCTGATCGGGCGGGTGGCCGGACCCATGAAATCTCGGTCAGGAACACGGGCTCCTGCCTCTGCCTGCCCCGCTTCATGCGTTTGACTTTTATCCCGGAGTCCTTGGAGAATCTCTATCAGACATATTTCAAGAGGCAACGCCATGAGACCCTCCTGGTTCTGGTCATTTTCGCTGCCCTCTTTGATTGCTATGTGGTGATCATGTGTGCCGTGGTCTATTCCAGTGACAAGCTGGCTCCCATCGTGGTGGCCGGGGTGGGGTTGCTGCTGGACGTCATCCTCTTTGTCCTCTGTAAGAAGGGCCTCCTCCCAGATAGAGTCAGTAGGAAGGTGGTCCCCTACGTGCTGTGGCTGCTGATCACTGCCCAGATCTTCTCTTACCTTGGCCTGAACTTTGCTCGCTCCCACGCGGCCAGTGACACGGTGGGCTGGCAGGCCTTCTTCGTCTTCTCCTTCTTCATCACGCTGCCCCTCAGTCTCACTCCTATTGTGCTCATCTCCGTGGTCTCCTGTTGCATCCATACTCTGGTGCTGGGGGTTACTGTTGCCCAGCAGCAGCAGGAACAGTTGGATGGCATTGAGTTGCTAAGGGAGGTAAGTACCTGCCTCTCACTCCCTACCCCTTCTCTGAGCAGAGCTGGGCCAAGGCATTTGTGCACCCTCGATGAGGTTGGAAAATGGTACCCTCTATGTGGTTCTCTCCACCAGTGGTTTGAAGTTGGTTATTTAATCAATTTATTAAACACTTACTATGTGCAAGGCATTGTAACTCCTTCATCAAAACACCTATGTGCCACAGAGGGCAGTAGATGTGTGTTTATTAAGAGAGAGTGTGGCAGAGTGGGTAAAGAATAAGTCTTAGAGTCAGGAAGACCCGGGTTCAAGTTCTGCCGCCGACACATACTAACTGTGTGACTGTAGGCAAGTCACGTAACTTCTCAGTGCCTCCAGACAATTTCTAAGAGTCTAACTTTCAGACAAGGGTCTGTTCTGCGTTGGTAGGAGGAGTTTCTTCACTGGCAGTTCTGTATACTGATGAAATCATAATTCTGATCTCTTCCTCCCTCCTCCCACTAAAAAAAAAAGTGTACTTTTGTGTTTGTTTATTTTTGGTGTTGTTTTGAACTTGTGACTTCATCATTGTGGAAACTCCCACTCCCAACGTAGATCAGCAACCCAGAATTTATAGTTTTAGAGAGATGCCTGGAGTCTTGAGGGGTTATATGACTCACCAAGGGTCACACAGCTGGTAGGTATCAAAATCAGGACTTGAACCTAGGTCTTCCTGACTTCAAACTCTCCCTTTCTCTCTCTGCTTCACCACTCTTCTCTCTTGTATTTCTAGAAGGGCCTCTTTTGTGTCCCCCTGCATGTCACATCCTGGCTAGCTGCACCCCTTGCTGGAGTGATGGTTCTGGCTAGAGCCCTCCCTTCCCCTGCAGAGAAGGTGACTGTTTTGAGGATGGGCAGCTGAGGCTTCTCTTCACTTGCTCTGAAGTCTGAAAGGGTCCTGAAGAAACTCCAGAGTTTCCAGCAGAAAGAAGAGAGACTCCTTTCTCACTGCCCCAGTGGTTTATAGCTTCAGTAGCACTGATCACTATCTTCCCCAGCCAAACAGAGTGGGCTGCATCTCCCCAACTCTCTAATGCTAAATGTGGGCAAAGTTGGGTCTCAGGGATGCTCCACTGCCCCATACCAGCATAAGGCTTTTGTCTCCATCCCCATGGGTCAATATCTTCCAGTAGACGTCTCATTTCCCCTATGCTTAGAATTCTCTCCATCCCATCTCTGCCTCCAGGCTTCCCTGGCTTCCTTCGGATCTCAGCTAAAGTCCTACCATCTTTCTGCAAGAAACCTTTCACAATCCTTCCTAATGCTTGTGCCTTCCCTAGAATCTCCAATTAATTCTGTCTACATCTTATCTGTACATAGTCGTTGCATGTTGTCTCCCTGCAGTAGATTGTGAGCTCCTCGAGATCAGGGACTGTTTTTTGTCTTAGTACGTCCAGCTCATGGCACAGTGGCTGGCACATAGTAGGCTGACACCAGGGCCTCACATTGGTGTGTGTGACTTTCCACCAGAAGCTCTCTCTGAAATACCTCTGGTGTTCAGAGTTCCTGGTAGTCTTTGAGTTGCCTCGTTTGGGGTGAGAAGTGAGTGAGAAGGACCAAGGCCCATTAGGGATGAGCCATCCTTGAATAAACCAGATTATAAGGGTATAAGAACATGCTGGGGGGGGGCCAGCCTTGGAGTCAAGAAGACCTGGGCTCAGTTCTGACACATTCATCTGACATATGCTACCTCCATGAAAATGCGCACGTCATACATAGATTGAGTGCAAGAAGTGACTTAAGAGATTACCTAGTCCCACACCCTCATCTTACAGGTGAGGAAACAGACCTAGAACAGCTAAGTTCTGAAAGTCACACAGATAGCAAGTGTCCAAGGCAGGACTTGAACCTTGGTTCAATTTTAGACTCAGCTGTTCACTAGCTAAGTAACCTAGAGATTTTTTTAAAGAAGGTTAAATTATATTCTGTGTTAAAAGGCAGGGAAATGTACTATATTTCAGAAATATTTTAAAGTCAAGAGATGGGTTCTAAACAAATGATTTTTGAGAGTGCAATAAGGGCATTGTAGTGTAGTTTATAGTGTTTTACCTGGAGTCAGTATGACCTGGGTTGAAATGCCCCCTTTGACACTTATCGGCTACATGACCATGGGTAGGACACTGATCCCCTTGGAGTTTCAGACAGCTCTCTAAGTTTACATAATGGTTGTAACCTGAGAAAATTACAGGCCAATGAATCGGTTAACCACTGAGTATTTGTAAAGCGCCTACTGTGTGGCAGGTTTTTCTGGGTAATGGCTTGGTTAGAGGGAATGGGAAGGCTGTTGACCCATTGAGAGATGTGGGGAGCTTCAGTTATATGGATTGCTCTGGGTTATGGAGATCTGATTGGTGACTCCCCCTCCCCAACCACAATTTCAGGAAAAGTTCCAGCCAAGCTGCACTTCACTCCTGACTTCTCGAGCCATTATTTCTCCACAGCCTCCTCAGCCACCTCTTCCTCTCATCCCTCCTTCCTCCAATTCTGGAAGCATAAACATGATCAGGTCAGCTCTGCCATTGTTCCTGAATAGGATATGTCAATCTACTCCCCTGCTCACCATTCTTGTAACTTTTTGAACATCCCTGAACTTTTCCTCCCTGGCTATTACTCCCTTTTACATTTTGTCTCACCTATTAGAATGTACACTCCTTGAAGGTAAGAATCGTCTTGCTTTTTGCATTTGTATCCCCAGTGCTTGGCACATAGTAAGTGCTTGATAAATGCTATTTCATTATTCAGTTAATTCATCTGGAAGTCTTTGAAAAGGGATGCATCTAGGAGACAACACAGATTAGGGGTTAGGAGAACTGGGCTGCTGGGGAAAAATACAGAAATGAAGAGAAGTCAGCAAATGAGAATCTGGGCAGCTTTCTAAACTGAAGAAAAGAAGGAAACAAGACTAAATGACATTCCCCAGTAAAGTGATATGGGCCTCATTTTCCTCACATGTAAGGTGAGGGGATTGAATTAGATAATCCTAAAAGTCCCTGAAAGTTGATGAAGGAGGAGTCTATGAAACCTTTATACTGAAATAATGCTAGAGAATTTATGATAGAGATTTAGAAGAGAAGGGTGCCTGGAGGGAAGAGTAGTGGTAGGCAGTGTGATGGAGGCCTAGAGTGGACAACTAGCCCTCTAGTAACCCTTTCACAGCCCTATTGAGAACCAATGTTAAAATACACAGTCTGAACTTCCTTTTTGATGGTTTATTTTTTAAAGTTCTATTGATGTATTTTGTCTTTACATTACATTTACAGTCTACCTCTACTCCATGAGAGGCTTCCTGTATTTGAATAGTTAAGTACCTCAAAGAATATAGTGACTTCATCTGAAAGGGTACGCAATATTATACATCTATGGCACCTCCCCATCTCTCTAAAACTTGTAAAAAATTTGCAGAAATCTATTTACTTTCTACCTATTGCTTCACTGAAAAAATAGGAGAAAAGAAAAAGAAATTCCTTATAATAAGTATGCATAGTCAAGCAAAACAAATACCTTCCACTGACTATATACAAATATATATATACACATGTATATATATATATATACACATACATACACACACATATATATGTATATACATATATATTTAAATTTTGCACTATTAAATCTGTCATCTCACTGGAGGTAGAGAGTGTTTCATCATCTATTTTCTGAGATCACAGATAGTCATTATATTGATTGTAGTTCTTATAGCATTCAAAATTGTTTTTTATATTGTATCAATTGTTCCACAATTGCTCATTTAATTTTTCATCAGTTTACAAAAGTCTTCAAAGTTTAATTTTTGGAACATTAATATTATAGTATAAATTATTCTTCTAGTCCTGCTCACTTTGCTGTGTACCAGTTCATACAAGTCCTTCCATGTCTCTTTGAAATAATTTATTACCTCATTTCTTACAGCCCAATAGTATTCTATCATGTTCATATACTACAACTTACTCAACCATTCTTCAACTGATGGACGTGCCTTTAGTTACTAACTTTTGCCACCACAAAAAAGCTGCTATAAATATTTTTTTTTACATATAAGACTTTTTACTACTTCTTTGATCTTTTTTGGCCTAGCAGTACACTGAGCAGCATGGCTGGGTCAAAGGGCATGCACTGTTTAGTAACTTTTCACAACGTTTGTATTCACTATCAGGTCCTGTTTTCCCCCACCCTTTCCAACGGTGATCATTCTCATTTTTATCACTCTGATGGATGTGAGAAGGAATCTCTGAATTGATTTAATTTGCATTTCTCTAATTAGTAGTGATTTGGAACATTTTTTCATATGGCTATAGATAGCTTGGGTTTCCTCCTATGAGAACTGCCTGTTCATATCCTTAAACCATTTATCAGCTGGGGAATGGCTCTTATTTTTACAAATGTGAATCAGTTCCTTATGCAATCTTAGAAATGAGACTATTATCACAGAAACTTGTGGTAAACATTTTTTCCCAATTAATTGCTTCTCTTTTCATCTTAGCTATATTGGACTTTTGTGTATAAATCTTTTAAATTTTTTTGTCCAAGTCATCCATTTTATCTTCTGTTATCCCCTTTATCTCTTGTTTGGTTATACATTTTTCTTTTCTCCATAGATCTTGTAGGAATTTTTTTCTGTGTTTTCTTTGGATAGTTCTGGGCCAGACCACTCCTTTAAGTAACAAATATGGGTCCAGTGAAGTCTGAAGGAACTTAGATGGGCCATTTCCTTTCCGTTTGTTCAGAGGAGGTTGTTCAGGGTACCTTTCAAGTAACTTACTGGAAGCACTTTAGCTGGGGATGCTCGATGGCCTAAATCACCAGGGATATTATCCTTTGTACATACCTACTGTGGTACAGTGAAAAATATGCTAGATTAAGGGTAGGTATAATAGGGGTGGAAGGTAGGGAGGAGGAAGAACTGAATTAGGTCTCAGAAGACTTGTCTTTACAAGCCCTGTGACCTTGGACAAGTTGTTTAACACATCTGAACCTCAATTTCCTCATCTAAGAAATGGTTATAATAACCAAGTCCCTGGCACCTCACAAGATCAAATAATAATAGATGACATTTATATAACATTGAAGGTTTGTAAAGTGCTTTACATATTTTTTTCATGTACATTTTTGGGTTTTGTTAGAGGAGGCAGGGAGGTATAATGGAATGTCTCTGGACTTGGAGGACAAGAACCAGGATTTAAATCTTGGCCCAGACAAGTGTCACTTAACCTCTCTTTGCTCATGTGTGAAATGAGGGGGGAGAGGGGGGTTCGATTAGATGCCCTCTTAAGATTCCTTCCAGCTCCAGATCTGTGATCCTCATATGAGGATAGAAGTACCATACAAATATATTGTCATCTCTATTTTATATTTGGGGAAACTATGGCTCAGGCACAGTTATAATGATAATAATAATAATAATAATAGTAATAGCTGACAGCTAACATTTATTCACCACTTACTAAGTGCCAGGCACTTATAATCTCATTTGATCCTCATAGCAACCCTGCAAGGTAGGTGTTATTACTATCCTCATTTTACAGGTGAGGAAACTGAGGCAAGCAGATGTTAAGTGACTTGCCCAGGGTCACACAGCTAGTAAGTGCCTGAGGCTGGATTTGAATTCAGGCCTTCCTGACTCCAGGCCCAATGCTGTATCCACCGCACCACCTAGCTGCCCATGATCACTTAGTAAATGTCAGGGGAGGAATTTCAATTCAGGTCTTTCCTGAGGCCGCGACCAAAGCAAGGATCACCAGACATGGGATAATGTACGGGGAAAGCCCTTTGTAAGGGGTAAAGCCCTATGCAAATAACCCCCAATACTATTATACACATAGACACGGGCTCATAGAGCTAGAGCTGGAAGAGACCTTGAAGGCCCGTCATTTTACAGATGAAGAAACTGAGGTTCAAGGAGGTTCAGGGTCACACAGATAGTAAATAATACTAGGATTTGAACCCAGTTCTTAGGACTCCAGAATCTATGCTCTTCCTACAGTACCACTCTGCCTCCCGTGGAAAGTAAAAACTCAGTTATGTGGCAGCCTTAACTACCTGGAATGCAGGCAAGGAAAAAGCTTTGGACAGTACAGATAAATGTCACAAATGCCATGCATTAAAGCCCACACTCTCTACTCACAGGAGAGCCCCTTTGATTTGGATGGGCAGGGTGGCGTGGTGGAAAGCCAATTGGCTGTGGAGCCAGAGATGTTGAGTTCAAATCCCTGCTGTTCCGTTTTGTCATTTTTATCTGAAAAATGAGGGGTTTGGGTTAGGTGACTTTCCAGGTCTCTTCTAACCCCAAATCCGTATTCCTAGACACGAGCTTTTTGACTTCATTTCCAAGCTCGTAGCAGATTCCAAACAACACTTTAAAAGAGGGGATAGAGCTTGCTAGAGGCAGGCCTTCACAGACAGTAGGGAAGTCAGCCTGGCTTTGAAGGAAGAGACCAAAAAACCCCTAGAAAACAAAACAGAAGATTCAAAAAGCTGGATGGGGACATTAAGAGTAGGGTCGAATTGTCTCAAAGGAATCCCTGGAGGCATCACCATGTTGTAGCCTTGTCCAATAAGGAAGACCCAAAGTCATCAAGAAAGGAAAGATAGTACCCATTTAAGAAGGCTGAGATGGAAGGGTGTATGTGATACATTGGAGAAAGAACTCCATTAAAGTGGTTAAGATAAAAGTTTAAGCAATTAAATGGTTAATTGTCAGTTGTGGAGAAAATTCACTTAGAAGTGGGAAATAAGATTGGGAAGTTCTGAGGGACTGAGGAAGGGAACTGAGAGCTCACATCACATGGCCTGATTCTTCTCAGGAAAGGAGTAGGCTGACAGTAAATGAAAGGCCATGTGGTGCAGCTCATAGAGGGCCAGCCTCAGAGTTAGGATGACTTGGAGTCTCAAGTCTTGCCTTTGATGGGTGATCTTAGGCAAGTCACTTCACTTTGAAGTGCTCTCAGGCAACTTTTTAATAAGATTATAAAATTCTAGAACAGCTGGACTTTAGTTCCAGTATGGTTGGTTCCTATTCCCATGAAAGTCCAGACTCCCCCCCCCGAAAAAAATTAAAATTGACTTTGTACAGTGCCATCCCATTCAGATATTTTTTAACTACTTGAAACTTATTATTAAGGGGTCTTAATCTTTTTATCCATGTCATTAGAGCTAGAACGAACTTTAGAGATCTTCTAGTCCAATGCTTTCATTTTACAAATGGAGAAATTGAGGCCCATAGAAGTGACACGAGTTGACCAAAGTCACAAAGTCAGTAAATGGCAGAGCAAATAATTTCAACTCCATTAGTCTCTTCCTGGGGGTCCTAGTTTATAACCCTCTCCTTATTTTAGGACAGGGCCATAGGGTCTCTAACTGGAAAAGATCTTAGAAACCATCTCCTCCAATCAGCTTCCACATTTGGAAGATAAGGAAAGGTTAAATAATTTGTCTAAGGTCACATAGCTAACAAGTGGCTGAGCCAGTGTCAGACTGCAGGTGCTGGGGAAAGAAAGAGACCCACTCCCCTGCTTGGAGTTGGATGCATGGTTTCTCTAGCTAACTGTTTCTGTGCCTCTGGACCTATCAAAATGGGGGCTATGGACCAGCTAGGTTTTTAGGCATTAATTGCCCCTGTTGCCCACCAGCAAACCTTGGGGTGCTTCAGCAGAACAGTAAGGAGATTGTCAAAGTAGAGAACCTGGAGGCAAAGTGATGATATTGTTCATGAAGCCAAGGAGTCAGGCTTTTGCAGACATAGGGGTCCCTCACTTCAGTGGGGCAGACCTTCATCTCATGGACTCCTACCCATCTTACTCTGTGCCTCAATTTCCCTATCTCCTTTTTCGGAACCGTCATTTCTCTAACTTGGCAAGTAACTATTGTTGGCATGAGTGACAAAGGTCTGCCAGGTAGTTAACAAAGATATTGATGGGATAAAACACCACCTACTATAAACTACTTTTTTTCCCTAAAGTTAAGACCTGTTGTTTCATCAGATTTAGGGACCTCTCAAAGTGAAAATACCCTCCACTGCAGCTCCTCTTTGAGCAATGCCCTGAACTATCACACCTCCAATTTTCCTTACTTAGAGGGTGACTTCCAAAGAACTGTCTCCAGCCCTGACCCTATTTCTAGAGCTCCAGATGTGCATTTCCCAAGGACTATCTTCCCGTCGATGGGCTGCCTTGTGAGGTAGTGAATGCCCTTTGACTGGGCACATTCAAGTAAAGATTGGGATGCTATAAACAGGGGTGCTGTTAGAAGGATCGACAATCACTTATTAAGTACCTACTATGGCACTGTACTGGTCAACAAGGCTAAGAAGACAAAAAACTGAAAGAATTTCTCTTGTGGGGCCTACATTTTGTGTACCATGAACAATATTTATGGTTATGAATGACACATAAGGAAATGCAAACTATGTACACAGTAAATAGAATGATTTGGAGGAACATCAGCAACAGAGGTGGGGGAATCAGGAAAGGCCTAACATGAGATGACGATGGATCTGAGCCTTGAAAGAAGTGAGGGGAGTCTAAGATTCAAGGATGAGGAAGGAAGGTATTCTAGACCTGTGGGCCAACCTGTACATGGGGCGTGAAGATGGAAGATAGAATGTAGAGCCAGGGGTGTGCTGGGGGCAGCTCAAGCCAGTTGCTTAATGTTCAGCGTGAACATTTAAACCTTTGATATTGGCGAATGCTGTTAATCAGGTCTTGATTTATTGTTTTGTGGATTGTCCAGATCTTAAAAGAAAATGTTAAGTGTGCAGATTAAGCTGAATAGTGTGTTGTGTGTATTTTGTTTTTCATAGAGCTGGTTATTAAACATTTACCAGCACATCCCTGTGTGCACACAGTAGAGCGAGTTGCCAGTCTGGCTGGCCTGTAAAGTTCCTGAAGATAATAATGTATAATAATAAGCCTGGAAAAGTAGGTTGGAGACAGTTTGTGAAGGGCTTTAAGCATCCAGCAGGGATCCTAGAGATAATATGGAACCACTGGAGGTTTTAAAAAAGTTTTTATCAGTTTTTTAATAACATAAACTTATATATGAAAACTTATATATAAAATAAGAAAAGGAAAAAAATCACGTGTAGAGCTATATATGTTAAATACTATGTGCTGTGTTGAGAGCTGTCCATTTTTCTTTGTTTCCATGTAGGTTTTCTTTTGTTCTCTGCTGTCCCCTTTTAATTTGTTCTTTTTTTCCATTTCTCTCCCCCGCCCCAGCCTACAATTAAGCATGGTCATATTTATATATAGATATATACGTACATATATACATATATATGTGTACATATATAAACATCTGCTTTCTCTAACAAATCCTACTCCTAATCTTTATTTTTACATTTGTGCACATCTCTTATTTCCTATCCCTCTTGATTCCTCTACTTTACTTCTAGTTGCTACCTACCCCCTCGACCCCCATTCCCATAAATCTAAACATCCCTTTGACCTATTCCTTCACCTTCCCTTCTAAAGATCCCTTCTTTATCCTCTCCCCTCTCCCTATCCCCTTAGTTTTTTTATTTCTTTCTAAATTTAGAAGACTTTTATACTCTTCTAGATATATATGTATTGTTCCACTCTTAAACGTACTCCGATGAAAGCAGGTTTCCAGAACTAACAGCCCTCTGCCATTGGTGTTTCTTGAGAGGGAGAAGGACATGGTCAGACCTGACCTTTAGTAAAATCACCTGACATCTATATGGAGGATGGATTGGGGGAGAGAGATTTAAGGCAGGGAGACCATTTGAAGGGCTCTTACAGTAGTCCATGTGAGAGGTGATGGATTGGGGTGTTGGCTGTGTGACTTGAGAGGAGATGGGTTATATTATTATATATTATATAAATTATATAATTATATAAATATATTATATATTTATTATATTTTATATTAATATATATTTATTATATATAAATATAAATAAATTATACAATTATATAAAATTTCATATATAATTATACATATAATTAATAATATTTAATATGATATGTGATATATGATATATGATATGTAATATATACTAATATATACACACATTATAAAGAACTAATAAGATTTGGCACCTAACTTGATTAGGAGGTTTGGGGTGTGTGTGTGTGTGTGTGTGTGTGTGTGTGTGTGTTGTGGTAAGAGACTGAGACAGAAGAATTAGGGATGACTTTGAGTTTATAAACCTAGGTTACTATAAAGGGGTTGGGGCCAACAGAAATAGGGAAGTTAGGAAGAAGGGTGGTTTATAATAAGCTCTATTTTAGACATGTTGAATTTGAGATGACTACAGTGCATCTAACTAGAAATATCTAATAAGAAGTTGGTAATGTGGGAGTGGAACTTAGGAGAGAGACTAAGGTTACATATAGAGATCTGGGAGTCATTTGTGTAGAGATGGCAATGCAACCTGTGGGAGATGGAGATGGATAATCTAACAGTTGCCCCTGAGAAAGAGGAGCAAGACAGATAGGGGAAAAAAAGGAAGAAAAGAGAACGCAGTGACACTGGAACCCAGGGAGGAGGGGGTGGTCAACAGTGTCAGAGGCTGCAGAGAAGTCAAGAAGAATGGGGACTGAGAGAAGGCAATCAAATTTCTTAATTAAGAGGTCATTGGCAGTTCTGGAGAGGGCAGTTTCAGTTGAGCGATGAGGTCAGAAGTGAGAGTACAAGATTGTGTAGGTGGTTGGACTTGCTGATCACCTCATGAAGCTGAGAACATTCCCCTGGATGCAGAGGAAGGGAGACTGAAGCACAGAGGGACAGAGTGAGGGCCCCTGGTCAGTAATGGAAGAAGAAATGAGAGCCGGGGGGTCATAATTCCCAAACTAGGATGCATCTATTAGAAGTTTTCTCATCCCTCAAAGAAATCAATATGACTGACCCCATGGAATTTGACCAGTGGAGGAAAGCGTCTATAGAGCTCATGGTCATAGAACCCCCAGGGATCTTTCTTTTATTGTGCTACCTTTGTCTTCCAGAGCTGGAAGAACCCTTTTCGATCATCTGATCTAACCCCTATCTTCTTACACATTGCTCCCCTCCAGGTCCAGCCACACTGGCCTGCTGGCTATTACTTATACATGACACTCTTGCCTTTGCACTGGCTGAACCCTATGCTTGGAATGCTGTCCCTTCTTACCTCCACTTCTTGAAATCTCTGGGTTTCTTCAAGGCACAATTCAAGTGCCTCCTTGTGCATGAGGATTTTCCCATCTTCTCCCACTCCAACCCTGCCTCCAGCTGCTAGTCCCTTCCTCTCCAAGATTACCGTATACCAGCTCTATATGTATTTTGTACATGCCTGTATGTTCATGCTATCTCCCCCATTAGAATGTAAGCTCCTTCAGAATGGGGACAGTTTTATTTATGTCTTTGTATCCTCAGTATCTACTAGAGAGCCTAGCATGTAGTAAATATATGATCAGTGCTTGGCTCACTGACTTATTGAATTTGAGGCCCAAGTTATCCTATCTAGGAAGGACAAGGAGAGCCTCTAAACCAAGGATTAGGGAAAAATCCCAGGATATGTGTAGGTTGGGATTTGTTGTGGCAAAATAACAAGGGTGACAGAGGAAGCTCCTGGGGTAAGCCTAGGTACAGAACCCCTTCTCTCCTTTGGGGACAATCCAAACTTTTCTTGAAAAACATATAATCAATGGATAGTGGGCTCCAGGTCCAAGAGATGCAAGCCAACACCTACAGATGAGATCAGCCAGTGCCATACCTTAATCATAGCTAAGAACCTCTCAGCTTTGAAGTCTCAATAAGCCAGTGAGTCAAGCTTTTAGGAATCTGAGATTTAGCATAAAATGTATTGAATTAGGAATTCTTACCTGAAATAATCATCTTAAACTCAGAATTCTGAAAGTAGTTTACTGAGATCACACCCTATATACCTCTTCCAGTTAGAGACCCTATGGCACTATATTAAAATGAGGAGAGGGTTAAAAACTAGGACCCCTAGGAAGAGGCTGAGGGAGTTGAAATTATTTGCTCTGCTCTTTACTAACTTTGTGACTTTGGTCAAGGAATGTCACCTCTATTGGCCTCAGTTTCTCCATTTGTAAAATGAAAGCGTTGGGCTAGAAAATCTCCAAAATCCTTTCTAGCTGTAAGTCCTCTGATCTATAATATGGAGAAAAAGATTAATAATGAGTTTCAGGTGGTTAAAGAATATACACTGAATGTGATGTACAAAGCCAATTTTACAAAGTCAGTTTGTATAAAATCAAATTGTACCAAGCCAATTTTCATTTTTTTTTGAGTTCACATCACATAGCCTGATTCTTCTCAGAAAAGGGGGAGGCTGACAGTAAATGAGACACAATGTGGTTCAGTGCATAGAAGGCCAGCCTTAGAGTTAGGATGACTTGGATTCTCAAGTCTTGCCTCTGATGGGTCATCTTGGGCAAGTCACTTCATTTTGAAGGGCCCCCAGGCAACTCTAATAAGATTATAAAATTCTAGAACAGTGGGACTTTGGTACCAATAGTTCCCTATTTCAGTGAAATCACAGGTCCAGACACCCCCCCCCCAGTCCCTACCCCTGAAATATAATCAATTAAAAATGAAACTATATTCTTGGGTACATAGAGACAATTTGGTACAGATGGAAAGAATTCCTGATTTGGAGTCAGAGGACCTCAGTGCATGAATGAATAATCAATAACCATTTATGAAATGCCTACTATGTGCCAGACATGTCCGTACTCTCAACATTCCATGAATGGACCCAGTTCACGTCTGATTATAGATTCAGTTTCTAAGGCACCTTGATATCAACAAAGCTGGTAAAGTGGGTAGGATACTGGGTCTGCAGTCAGGAATACTGACTCAAATCTGGCCTTAGACAAGTCACTTAACCTCTGTTTACCTCAGTTTCCTCCCTTGTAAAATGGGGATGATAGCACCTACCTTGCAGGTTGTTATGAGAATCAAATGAGAGAATATTTATAAAAAGCACTTAGCACAGTATCTGGCACACAGTAGGCACCATATAACTGCTTGTTCTCTCTTCCTCCCCTCCTTCTCTCCCTCCTTCCCCGTCCTAGTTGGTGGAATGCAAATGTTCCAGTCATTAGAAAAGACATATTTCCCATTATAATTTAATAAATTGGCATTCTGGTTTTAAATTAGTCTCTCATGAATTTGGTTATAGTGACTCAATCACCCAGAGCCTGTTCAACCTTGGGTGGCCTGATCAAATTGAGGTCACAAACCTGCCAACACTGAGGACCAGACTCTTATTGACGGTGTTTCCACAAAGGAACAGCCCTTCTATGAGGCCCTGATGCAGAGAGTTAGCCAGCTTAAACCTGACTTTATAAAGGACCTTTTCTTGCTTGCCTTGAAATTTCTTAGAATTTTCCCATTTTTCCCATCACTCTCTAATGCACACACACAGTGCATATGTGTGTGTGTATGTGTATGTATCCTGCCTATATGTATGTGTCTGTATGTATGTATACATCTACCCAAGGGTCCCTGGGGTCACATAGAGTCAGATGTGACCAAACAATATACTCAGGCTCATAGATCTAGAACTGGGAGGGTTCTCAGAGGCCATTTTGTTTAAACCCTTCATTTTACGGATAAGGATCCTGAGACTTAGAGCCAGGAAGTGACTTGCCCATGGTCATAAGGTACAGATTCAGACTCAGGCTCTGTGACCCCAAGATCAGCATTCTTTCCACTGCCTGGGTAGGTACCCGTTATATCTCACCCAGTCGACATGTCAACATCTCCTCTAGTAGAATGTAAAGTTTTTGAGGCCAATGACTGTCCTTTTTATCTTTGTATCTTTAGCACCTGGCACAATGCCTGGCACACAGTTTGCACTTAATAACATCTTTGAATGAATTAATATTGATCTGTCTGGAACTTCCTTGTGAACTATAGCTGACTCCTAGAAGTATTTTCAATGTTTTAGAATTAATTCAGTCTAGCTAAGTTATTTCTTTGTATGTGTCTGGGAGGAGGGAGGGAGTGGGAAATGGTGGGATTTATTAAGGGAAAAAAATTGTATTAAGCTACAGATGTCTTTTTAAAGAAGCATTCTTGTGGACATTAAAAAGATGGGGGGAAAAACCTTTCCATTACAAATCATGGATTGTGAATCCCATACACCAACGTGACATCACAGTGGTATCTCTGAGGAGGGATCAATCTCCCCAAAGGGATTATGAGGAATTGCGAGATTTCAAGGAAAGCAAGAAAAGGTCCTTTATAAGTCAGATTTGAGCATCAGGGCCTCGTGGAAGGGCTATTCCCTAGTGGAAACACTATCAGCAAGAGCCTGGTCCTCAGTGTTGGCAGGTTTGTGACCTCAATTTGATCAGGCCAGCTGAGGAAGAACTGTCAGGTGTATGGCATAATTAGGGGAGATGCAGGAGCAGAGGCTGAGAATCTGCTCAGTATATATTGTATGCCCACCAAACCCTCTGCCAAAGCCCACCGTCTCATCTAGGCTCATTCCTGGGATCCCCTAATGCAAAGGCAGAGAAAAACATCTGAACATACATAGCATACAACCAGTCAAGTCAGCAAACCTTTATTAAGTGCCTACAATGTGTAAGACACTGTGCAAAGCCAACGACTATACAAAGAAAGACAAAAAAATCATTCTTGCTTTCACGGAGCTCACAGTCTAATGGGAGACAACATGCAAACAACTGTATACAAACAAAAATCTAGATATGTACATATAATATATGTATATATTATATGTATGCATATATGCATGATAAATTGGAGGCCATGTCAGAGGGAAGACACTAGCAGGTGGGGATAGGGGAAGGAGACTGGGAAAGGCCTCTTACGGGAGGTGGGTTTTGAGCTGATGCTTGGAGAAAGCCAGGGAAGCCAGAAGGCAGCAGTGAGGAGGGAGACATCCCCCCAGGCACAGGGGGGACAGCCGCTGCAAAAGGAAAGAGCCAAGAGATGGAGTGGTATGTGTAAGAAACAGTAAGAAGGCAATTCATTGCCCTAGACTGTAGAACACGTGGAAGAGAATGAGGAGTCAGAAGACTGGAAAGGCAGAAAGGGACCAAGTTAGGTTGT
The DNA here is from genome assembly GCA_028646595.1 of Phalanger gymnotis. Lineage (NCBI taxonomy): Eukaryota > Metazoa > Chordata > Mammalia > Diprotodontia > Phalangeridae > Phalanger > Phalanger gymnotis. Next base: position 160,118,649 of record CM053625.1, on the reverse strand, counting down.
GAAGGGTGAGGAGGGTCTGCTCCAGGGTTGGGGCTGTGTAGGCAGAGAGAAGATGTTTATGAGAGGCATAGATATAGTGCTGCGTTTGGAGTTAGGAAGACCTGGCTTCAAATCACACTTAAGATGTACTGTTTAATTTCTCTGAGCCTCAGTTTCCTCATCTGTAAAATGAAGATAAAAATACCATTTATCCCATAGGGTTTTTGTGATGGTCAAGGGAGATAAGTGTGTTGTAAACCTTAACATTCTGTAAATGAAAGCTGTAATTTTTATTCTGGGGGCTCACTTCTTCTTGATAAATAATAATAATATATTATTCCTTCTTTTTTTAACTGGACGTGTGATCTCACTATTGCAAGGACCGTCCTATGACATTGGTCTTTGGACTCTGAGGCCTGCTCCCATCCAAGGCACCTTTCCTGACATTTATATAACAGTTTAAAGTTTACAAAGCTCTTTATAGGATTTAGCTCATTTGATCCTTTTCTACCATGGGCTGTCTGTGGTAAAGGTGAAGGGAAATGAGTGGGGCCAGTTAGGAATCTGAGGTAGAAAGGTAATTCATAATCGAAGAAAGCAATGTAGCTAAGAATGTGTACTATCTGTGAGGTCTAACTCAGGCTCAAGTACAGAATTGTGTGACAAGGAGAAAATTACTATGAATCCAATGGTCAAATTAATACTAGGCCTACTGGAGGCTTATAATTCAATTCTGGGCCCCTAAACTCCATTGTTTATGCCTGCTACATAAACACACCAAGAATAGTTTTATTGGCAATTTTTTAAAGCCAAAATGTGATTATCTTTCTTGCAGAGTCCCAGAACCTCATGCAGTGAGTGCTTGAATTCACATCTGAACAGAAATCCTCTTTAAAATATACCCAAAATGTGGCCGTCCTGTCTTGCTTGAAAACCTCACCCCAGTGATGGAGGCCTTTTTTTGCCTTTTTTTTTCTCCCACTTTGTCTCTACCTTCTCCCATCCATCCATCCACATACCCATTCTCGTCTTTCCTGCTTACCTTCTCACTTTCTCAGCTAGTCTTTGGAACGTGTGCATGTGACTCTCTGTAACAATCTTACTACTTACACCTAATCTTTGGAATGTGTGCACATGACTATATATAATGTAATCATTCATACGGCATCGCTGGAGATCAAGTTATTCCATTCGTATTTCGTTGTAAACGCTGTTCCCAGGTCACTCGGATCAGCACCGTGAATAATTCCCCAGCATAGATCTAGCTTAAAATTCATTGACTTCTTAACATGCAAGATGAAAATAAAGTGCTTATTCAACAAACATTCTTCTCAGCACCAGCTATGTACGAGATAGTGTGTGCTAAAGGCTTTAGGGGACAGAAAAGAATATAAAGCTGTAAGATGATTCTTATAGAGGTTTTTGAAGCAGCAAGGGGCCGTGATGGAAAGTGTACTGGCCTTGGAGTCAGGACAAATTAAGTATGAATCAGACACTTATAAGTCACTAAATCTATCACCTTCAGTTTTCTCATCTGTAAGATGGGTATATTAATAGTAGCTACTTCACCAGGTTGTTGTGATATATGCAAAGTACTTTGCATAGATCTGAGGCCAGATTCGAACTCAGGAAGAGGAGTCTTCCTGACTCCAGGCCTGACTATCTACTGCACCATCTAGCTCCCCCTCAGGAGTGGACTAGATGACCACTAAGGTTCCTTCCTCCTTCAAATCTATGATTCTGAGATCCTCACAACAGCTCTGAGAGGACGTAAGTACCAAAGGTATAATATATGCAAAGTATTTTGCATATTTTTTCTTGACTGCCAGATAAGCTCTAGCTTTGTGCAATGATAAAAAAAAAAGTAAGAATCCCATTTCCAAGGCTTACAGTAAGTGAATCTAATGAGCAGGTTGCCATCCTGGTACATGTTGGGATAGAAATGAATAGAGCCTTTCCCTCAAGCTATGAAAAATCACGGTGTGCAAGTAAAAATCCATGAGGATTGGTTTGAAGGACTGCTCAGTCCGCTGTAACTTTTATTAACCAGATGATGTCTCCCAGCCCTCTGTCCTGGTAAGGATATCAGTGGGAGTGGGTACCAGTATCTTAGAGGAAAAATCTAAGTGCTCTGAGTTACAGGTAATCTTTTCTATTTGTCCTAACATCCTGTGATCAATAAGTCTTTTCCTTCGCTATACTCCTTTCTCCCCTAACCAGTCACGGTCACATCCCTTTTTACTCACCCAGATAATCTGCCACTTACCTACACCTATTTACGTGTTCTCTCTACCCCCCTCATCTACCAAGTCACCACCATGGATCCTTCCTTGAAGGCTCTGGGTCTTGCTTCTGATCAGTCACTGGACTGGGCTACAACACAGTGGTGCCCCCAGGGATTCCTTTGAGGCATAAGGACTATTTGTCCCCACCCTTAATGGCCCTCCCTATCCAGCTTTTTGAATCTTCCTGTTTTGTGTTCTAGTTTGGTTTTTTTTTTTTTGTCTCCTTCAGTCAGGCTGATTCTCTCTACTATCAGTGAGGGCCAGGTCTCTAGGCAGCTCTAGCCTCCTTTTCTAATTTGCTATTTATGAATCTGCTATGAGCTTGGAAACTATGTAAAAAAGCTTTCTAGAAATGTGGAAGAGACTATAGAGGTCACTGAGTCCAATCCCCACATTTTATAGATGAGGAAACTGGCCCACAAAAGTCAAACAGGTAGTAAGTATTCACACAGGCAATAAATATTCCCACAGGCAGTATGTATTCACACAGGCAGTACATATTCACACAGGCAGTATGTATTCACACAGGCAGTATTCGAACCCAGATTGTCTGACTCTTGGGTCAATGTTCTTCTCACTCCACCACATATACTGCCAATATATAAAGTAAGAGGGACTATTTCTATGATCCATAAGCTTTGTGACATCTATTTTCACTGTTCAAGGCCTTTTTCTTGACTGTGTTCCAGGTAGTTAATGTTGCCATAAAGGGTATTATAATAAATGTCTGTGTATGAGGGTTCTGGGGGTTGGAAATGGGAACAGAAGAAGGAAATAGGGAAGTATATGCCAGTGTTACTTAATATCTCAGCATAAAAATACTTTTTGCATATTAATCTGTAGTTTATAAAGACCTTTCTGATCTGTTGTCTCATTGGTGGCAGGTAGTATAGACTTGGCATCAGGAGAGGCTAAAGTTGGAATCCTGCCTCTGACACTGAATGAGCTGTGAGGTCCTGGGAACGTCACTTAAATTGCATGTCTGAATCATAGTTTCCCCATCTGTAAAATGGGGATAACATTACCTTTGGCACTTTTATCCTCTCAGAGCTGTTGTGAGGATCTCAGAATAATAGATTTGGAGCTGGAAGGAACCTTAGAGGTCATCCAGTCCATTCCCAAGGGGGAGCTAGGTGGTGCAGTAGATAGAGTGCCAGGCCTGGAGTCAGGAAGACTCTTCATGAGTTCAGATCTCGCCTTAGACACTCACTAGCTGTGTGACCCTGAACACCTCATGAAACCTTGTTTGCCTCGGTTTCCTCATCTATAAAATGGGCTGGAGAAGGAAATGGCAAACCATTCCAGTATCTTTGCCAAAAAACAAAACCCCAAACTCCAAATGAGATCATGACCAAAAAATGACTAAGCAAACAAACAAAACAGTCTTTCCCTGCTTTTACAGTTGAGGAAACTAATGGTCAGAGAGCTGAAGTGACCTGTGCGTGAGGTCGTGCAGGCAGTAAATAACTGGACTGGGATTTCAAGCACCCTTTATCTGCCACACCATTCTTCGACTCATCCAGTTTAAATTTCTATTTAAAATTCTTTGACTTCGATACCGTTTTAAAAGGCTCTATTCTGGCATAAGCCTGGACAGCTGGGAGCTGAATTCTGCTAAAGCAGTGTATCAGAAACAAGTGGATCCTCAAAGCCGTGAGGTTGTCAAGGGGGCCAGCATACTGACAGTCCTTTATATACCAACAGTTAATAAAGACCCTAACGTTCTCTCCTCGAATGATCACAGCTTTGTTTGAAGCCTCGGGGTTCAGATCATTGTGGTCATAACCACGACACCTATAACTGGGGCTCAGTTGGTGGCAGCGCTCCCTAATCACAGGGAAACTATCAGGATTCCACGGCCTCTGACTGCTAACATCCCTCAACCTTTGAAACGGGCCCATCTGGGAGAAAATAGGAAGGATTCAGGCCTTTTCAGGGATGCAGCTATCACTGACCTTGTGACAGGGAGCCATCATTAAGCCAATATTTCTGAGTTGGAGGGAGCCTCAGCAGCTAACTAGTTCACTATAACCCCCCAAATTAACTTCCATTGCAACCCACCAGACAAGGGGTGATCTAGGCTTTGATTGAAGATCTTAGGTGTTTTCTATGCCCAAGGCCTCAGGCAGCTTAGAACACAGCCTAGAATAATACACTTCTCCAGGAATACACATGAGACGGGGGAACTCCAAGAAAAACATTCAGGTCCCCAGGAGCTGCACTGTCCTGTGAAGAGGTCTGGCCCGACTCTTCTTTCCCTTCTTCTGGTGCAGTCTGTTCTAGTCATAGGCAGGGACCAGGTTAGAAACAAAAGCCCAGAGGCTGTGGGTCTCCCTGCTTTTGTCTATTGACTGCAGGTCTCCTCAGAGTAAGGGAAAGGCTGACACCTTCTGTTGGTGCTGTCGGTATCTGCTGCTTTTCTCCTGCAGCTCAGCTGCCCAGCCTCTTCTCTGCTTATATGAAGCACCCAAAGGGGAAAAACCAAAACAAACCAGCCTCTTGCAAACTCAAAACATGAAGTGCTGCCTATGCGTATGATATGGCAAATATATTTTTAAATGTTAAAGTAGGGTTGGAGCTTAGACCTCAGGACATTAAAACTAAAACCCTTGCTCTGTTGGTCTTTTTGCATTTATCCACTTTTTTTCTTTCAAGGAGTGAAGTCCCTGGATTGATCTTTGTCCCAGTGTGGTGTCACAGGGACAGGGAGGCCTCAGGAGATCCTGTCATACTGTCATGGGCCCTGGGGAGGCCCCACAGGGGCAATTCCAATTGAAATGGATAACAGCAAAGGCTAATTTCAAGTGTGTCAACATCAGCTTTTAAATACAAACAAACAAAGGAATAAAGGATGTCCTAGAAAATGATGGCAAAGTCAAACCTGACAAGATTAAACACTTTTGCCTTCCCTGGCTACAGGTCATAGGATCCAAGATTTGTAACTGGAAGGGACTTTACTGGTAATATCGTCCAACCCCCTTATTTTATGGATGAGGACATATTTTTAAAAAGCTAAATATTTTTCAATGAACAAAACTACTTCCTTTTCCTTCTCCCCCTTCCTCAGAATCCCCACTGAAAACAAACCAAAAAAAAAAAACAAAAACAAAAACAAAATCTTTGTAATGGAAAGGCATGGTCAAGTAAAACAAATTCCCTTATTAGCCATGCCCAGTAATATCTGTCTTATTCTACAATCTGGATCTGTATCCTATCCTTCAGGACGATGCTTTATCATCTGTCCTCTATAGTAGTAGCCGATCATTTCATCGATCAGAGTTCTGGAGACTTCCAAAATCATTTGTCTTTCCACTGTTACCATTATCATAGAAACCATCTTCTTGAATCTGCACCCTTCACTCTGAGTTCATACAAGCCTTTGCAGATTTATCTGAACCCATCCCTTTCATCATTTCTTACAACACAGTAGTATTTCATTACATTTACATACCATAATCTGTTCAACTATTTCCCGATTGACAGGCCCTGCTTTAGGTTCCAGTTCATTGCTCCTACAAAAAGAGCTGCTGCAACTGTTATGATATATGTGGATCCCTTTCCTCTTTCTTTGATTTCTTTGGGGGCATAGGCCTAGTTGTGGCATCACTGGGTCACTGGCTATGCTTAGTTTAGTGACCTTTGGGAACAGAGTTCCAGATTGTTTTCTAGAATGGTTAAGACCAATTCATAGCTCCACCACCAGTTTCCCCACAGCCCCTCCAGCATTTTTTATTTTCCCATTTTTGTCAGCTTAGATGAAGAAATTGTGGCCTAGACTGAAGTGACTTGCCCAAGGTAAGTATCAGAGGCTGGATCTGAATGCATGTTCTCAGAGTCTACATCTACCAGTCTTTATATTGTACCATGAAAGCTTCCAGCTCCCTGGATTTGCCAGGGTCTTTGATCCGAATCCTAACCAGGCTTCACCCTGCTTAGACCCCAAGATCAGGTGAGACTGGGAGGATTCAGGGTAATATGGATTTAGATGAAGTTTTGATGCAGCTGTATTTCCCAGCCTCTTATGATTTTGAATTGTTCCAGCTAGCACCCTCCATCTTTCCATGGAATGTATTATATTAGGCAGCTGGGTGGTGCAAGTGGATAGAGTGCTGAGTTTAAAACTGCCTCCTACAGTTACTAGTTGCATGACTGTAAGCAAGTCAATTAACCTCTTTGCCTTGGTTTCTTCTTCTGTAAAATGGGTATAATTATAGCACTTACCTCCCGGGGCTGTGGTAAGGGACAAATGAGAGAATACTTGTAAAGCATTCTGCAAACCTAAAGGCACTATATGAATGTCGTAGTTATGATCGTTGGTGTTATAGAAAGAACAGTTAGACTAGGATTCAGGAGACCTGGCATCTAGTCCTGGTTCTGGCACTAATCTGCCACAAGACATTGGACAACTCAGTGCTGTCCTGTTGCCTCATCAGTGAAATAAGACGCTTGAGGAAATGAGTCACTAAGGTTCCTTTCAAGTCTGTGTCTGTGATTTTGAAAGTCAAAGAACAGTTCTTTTGTTGTTGTTATTGTGTCGTTTTCAGTCACGTCTGACTCTTTGTGACCCCGTTTGGGGTTTTCTTGGCAAAGATTGTGCAGTGGTTTGCCATTTCCTTCCCCAGCTCCTTTTATGGATGAAGAAATGGAGGAAACAGGGCTAAATGACTTGCCCAGGGTCACACAGCTAGTAAGTATCTGAGGCCAGTTTTGAACTCAGGTTTTCCTTACTCCAGGCCTATGGCTCTATCCACTGCACCACCTGCCTGCCCTAAAGAACAGCTCTACATGCGGAAATCTACATAGGTCATTATGTGAAGATATGGAATATATCATGTCTAAAAAATTCTCTCAAGCAGGGTTTATTTTGAGGACTCTAGGACCTCAGGCCTCTTAGCATAATCCTGTCAAGGGTCGGCCATATAGGCTCAATGCCCAGGGTTTGTATGTTATCCCCTCACTGCCCAGAGCCTCCATCTGGGCCCCTTCTTTGTACATTGCCCCACACCTGCCACTGGCCTTTCATCAGTGTCACCTTTGGCCTGTGTCCTGTCCCTTGAGGAACTTCCATGTGACCATTCAGTTTGATATATCTTCTGATATGCTGCTCCATGCTAATGTCCTCATGCTTGCTCGTTGATTGATGAGTACCATTTAAAATAATTGCCTTTTTGTTCTGCCTTAACATTTTGGAAAGCACTTTACATCTGTTGTCTCATCTGATTCTCACAGGAACCCCATGGGGTAGGTGCTATAAATAATATTATCTCCATTCTTCAGATGAGGAAAGTCAGTCTCAGAGAAAGTAAATGACTTGCCACTGGACACACAGTGTCAGAGACAGGATTAAAACTTAGTCTTTTTAGGGCAGCTAGGTGGCGCAGTGAGTAGAGCACCAGCCCTGGGGTCAGGAGGACCTGAGTTAAAATGTGACCTCAGACACCTGGCACACTTACTAGCTGTGTGACCTTGGGCAAGTCACTTAACCCCAATTTCCCTGCCTTTCCCCCTGTAAAAAAAAAAAACTTGGTCTTTTTGTTTCTAATCCTAGCACTCTCTGGGCAGCTGGGTGGTACACTGGTTAGAGCGCTGGCACAGGAGTCAGGAGGATCTGAGTTTAAATGCAGCCTCAGACACTTATTAGCAAGTCACTTAACCCTGTTTACCTCAGTTTCCTTATCTGTAAAATGAGCTGGAGAAGGAAATGGCAAACCACTCCAATGTCTTTGCCAAGAAAACCCCAAATGGGGTCACAGAGTCTGAAATAACTGAACAACAACCACTGGCGCTCCTATTCATCAGGTAAGATGCCTTTTAAAAGTATGGGCCCATGTGTCAGTTTAATTCATGTGCTTCCTGGAAACTGTTCCTTAATCCAAAGGAATGATTTCACTGGTTGGCATTTCAGGCACTCTGGCAAGCTCAAGTCAGACTGTCCAAGTCCTTGTCTTCTCTACTTCTGTAGAAGGCAGCCCAGGTCTCATTCTCTGTGTACTGTGAGAAATCAGATTCAGCTCTGAAGGCATCATCTCCCCTGGTCCCTTCCTGCTACACTGTTCCTCTGAGTCTTTTTTTTTTTCATTTTCCAAAACATCCAAACAAGTTTTAATGAAGAGATGCTACAGTGCACCTTCCCCAGGGCAGGAGAAAACAATGTAGTCTCTGAGTTCCTTAAGATGAGAGAACCTGGAATTAGGGTGGCTGTTTCACCAGGGACCTTGGGTTGGGGGAGAAGTTACAATGTAGTCACATCTATATTATACGAGTAATTGCTAAATTCTGTTTAGAGATGGCATTCTAGTTAAAGTGTCATGGAACCTTCAGGATGGAATGAACCACCAGGGGTTATGTTGATTACTCCTCTGCCTCCAGGCAAAACTGCTATTAAGCTATCCCTGATGGGCATCTATTCCATTTTTAAAGATCTCCAGGGCAAAAGACTCCAATATTTTATCACCTAATAGCTCCACAGTTATAGAATGTAGAGTTGGAAGGGACCTTGCAGATCATTTTATATGATAAGCTATGCTGCAAACTACTCGAGGTCTTAGGCATAGAAAGTACCTAAGGATTTCAGCAATCTCTCATACAACACAGGCATCCTCTTAGCAAAATTCCTGACAGGTGGCTCTTGGATATGTCCAAGGATGGGGAGCTCATTACTTCGTTGGACAGCCCATTCCATTTTTGGTTAGCTCTAATTGTTCTTTATGTTGAGTTGAAATCACCTCTGTGTAACTTTCACCTCTTGGTGCCAGTTGGAGCTACACTTGTTATTCAGTAGTCTCAGTCATGCCCAAATTTTCATGACCCCATTTGGGCTTTTCTTGGCAAAGGTACTGGAATGGTTTGCTGTTTGCTTCTCCAGCTCATTTCACAGATAAGGGAACTGAAGCAAACAAGGCTAAGTGACTTGCCCAGAGTCACATAGCTAATAAGTATCTGAGGCTGGATTTGAGCTCAGGTCTTCCCAATTCCAGGTCTGGTGCTCTGTCCACTGTGCCACCTAGCTGCCCCTGGAGCTACACAGAATGAGTTAATTCTCTTTTTCCACAAAAGTTAATAACATTTCAGAATTGAGACAAACCTTAGAAAACACTATTTTTTGTTCAAGGACAGGCCGGATCATTACTTGAGGGGCAATTTGACAGAGTGGATGACATGCTGGACCTGGGGTCAGGAAGACTCCTGCCTCTGACACTTACTAGCCATGTGACCACAAACAAAGTCACTTGATATTAGTAAGCCTCAGTTTCCTGAACTGAAAAATGGGAGTAATAATGCTGTCAATGCCTGTCTCAATAGGCTATGTAAAGTACTTTCCAAACCTTAAATGTCAAGAATGTTAGAGAAGAGATTTCTGCTTTGGCTGAACTAGGGCTTTTAGGTCCCTTCAGACCCTGATTCTTAGATTTCATTTTTTTAAGTGAAGGATAGTAATACTTATATAGTTTTGGGTGTGAACCCAAATTCCTGAAGTGGAAACTCTCTCCACTGGGGCATATCAGCAATTCCCTAGTAACGTGTCCATCATCATCATCATCACCATTAGCTCTATAGTGATTTATAATTTGCAAAAAACTTACAAACATTACATCATCTGGTCCTCACAACAGCCCTGAGAGGAGAGGGGCTATTATTATTCCATTTTTTTTTTTGCAGATGAGAAAACTGAGGCAAACATAAGTTAAGTGACTTGCTCAGGGTCACACGGCCAGGATGTGGCAGAGATAGGATTTGAACTGAGGTCTTCCTCACCAAAGGTCAGCCCCTCTATCCACTATGCCAGACTGCAAGAAACAAGTTTTTAGTCTTTTTAAACTTAAAAAAATAACTAATATTCCTTGAGAAATGAGAAATCAGCACACATTTCTTTTTGTTCATGGATTTAAGAATGGATGTATCTCACATGTGACAGTACTATATAATTATTGTGGCCAAGACTATTTGCATTATTTTTTTAACTTCTAACTGGGTGAAATTCTCAAGATGGGACCCGAATATAGTATGTTTGAACACATAAGGACTCAGAGAAGTAAAGTGAAAGAGAGTTGGGCCTCATTTTCCTCATCTGTAAATTGATGAAGCTAGAACTTTTCTGCTCTGTGTCTTATGATCTGTATCAACCCTTGCGCTCTTCCCCCTCCCCGTTTTGCTGATGGAGAAACTGAATATAGAGAAATGGCTCAGTGTCACACAGCTAGTAAGTATCTGTGGCAGGATTTGAATCTGGGTCCTTCAGACTCTAAGTGTAGCGCTCTATCTAGTCATTATTCCATGCTGTGTCACATGTACACAGATAAGAAAATAAAAAATAATTTAAATCTACCCTCAAGCACTTAATAGCTGTGTGAACTTGGGCAAGTTACCCAACCTTTCCTAGCTTCCTCATCTGTAAAATGGGGATAATAGCAGCACCTGTCTCCCAGGGTTGTTTTGAGGATCAAATGAGATAATATTTGTAATGTGTTTAGCACAGAACCTGGCATATAGTAAGGCACCATATAAATGCTTATTCCCTCTGCTTTCCCTAGTTTGAGAGGAGAGCATTAACAACCAACAAGATTAAGACAAGTTTAGGGAAGGTGGTGCCTGAGTTGATTCTTGAGGCCTTTAGAGGTGAAGATGAGGGAGTGCCTTTTAGACAAGGGTGTGTGAATGTACAGAGAGAGATAGAAAATGGAACATGAGTTTGGGAACCACTTAGGTCAGCTCTGCAGAAAAGTCAGGTGAGTTAAGGGAAATAATGTTTAAAAAAAGTCTAGAAAGGTAAGTGGGAGCTATGGAGGGCTTCGAATGCCAGGCTGAAGAATTTGCATTTTGTCCTAGAGGTGATGAAATTCCATTCCATTCAAGTCAACAAGTCAGCAAACATGCCAGCTGTTTGATGCTGACTGTCTTACTGTTCCAAGAACTTTGGCTCTGGGCATTTTCTCTGAGTCTCCCCCATGCCTGGAATGCTCTTCCTCCTCAACTCTACCTTATGACTTTCTTAGCTTCCTTTAAGTCCCCAATAAAATCCCATTTTCTAAAGGAAGCCTTTCTCAAACCTTCTTAATTCTAGTGCCTTCCCTCTCTTATTTATTTCCTACTTATCCTATATGTGACTTGTTTGTACTTGTTTGTTTGCTTATTGTCTCCCCTATTAAATTGTAGCTCCTCAAAGGCAGGCACTGCCTTCTGACTCTTCTGTATCCCTAGCACTTAGCACAATGCCTGGCACATAGTAGGTGCTTAATAAATGTCTATTGACTGACCAGAAGGCTCTGGGCCAGTCTCTTGGGAACAGTACATTTAACTGGTGTGTGAGTGTGTGTGTGTGTGTGTGTGTGTGTGTGTGTAAAGAAACAACAAGTATTGTGATTTTCATCACAAAGGCATTTCAGTAGGCATAGAACACTGTTGGGAGGAAGGGAAAAGGATACTGGATGGGGTTTCAATAGGAGGTTCTCATTTGAGCTGAGCATCAAAATGATGCTGGGGGTAGACAGCTTACCCAAAGCAGAGAGACAGAATGAGAATGTCAAGTTCAGGGTATAGCTAATAGGTCAGATTGATGTGGTCATAGAGTGTATGAAGGGGAGTAGTACAAAATGTTTGGAAAGATAGGTGGGAGCCAGATTTGGGAAGGCTTTATATGTTAGAATGAAGAGTTTGTGTTGTATCCCAAGGCAACAGGGAATCATTAAAAGATTTTTGAGCAGAAGAGTGACATGATCAGGTCTGTGGTGTTTTTTTTAAATTAAAAAACTATTATTCATTTATTTTTAACATCCTTTGTAAAATTTTTTTTTGAGTTTCAGATTCTCTCTTCCTCCAGCCTCCTCCAACATTGAGAAAGCAAGCAATATAATATCAAATACACATGTGAAATCATTCAAAATGGATTTCCATATTAGCCATGTTGCAAAAAAAGCAAGAAAAATAAAATGAAAAAATTATACTTCAGTTTGAACCCAGAGTTCATCACTTCTCTCTCTGGAGATGGACAGCATTTTTCATCATGAGTCCTTTGGAATTGGCTTAGGTCATTGCATTGATCAGAGTAGCTAAGTCTTTCACAGTTCTTCTTAGTAGAGTATTGCTATTACTGAGTGTAATGATCTTCTGGTTCTGTTCACTTCACTCTGTATCAATTCACACAGGTATTCCTAGGTTTTTCTGAAACCATCCTGATTGTTGCTTTTTACAGAATAATAGTACTCCATCCCAATCATATACCACAATTTGTTTAGCCCTTCCCCAATTGATGGGCATCCCCTCAATCCCCACTTCTATGATATCAAAAAAAGAGCTGCTTTAAGTATTTTTGTACATATTGGTCCTTTTCCTTTGATCTCTTTAGGATACAGACCTAGTAGAGGCATTGCTGGGTCAAAGGGTACAGTTTTATAACTCTTTGGGCATAGTTCCAAATTGTTCTCCAGCATGGTTGGACCAGTTCACAACTCAACCAACAGTGCATTAGTGTCCCTATTTTTCCACATCCTCTCTAGAATTGACCTTATCTTGGTACACAGTGTGAGATATTGGTCTGTGCTTAGTTTCTGCCAAACTGTTTTCTAGTTTGCCCAGCACTTTTTTGAAAATAGTGAGTTCTTGCCCCAAGGATTTTGGGGTTTATCAAATACTAGATTACTATGGTCACTTACCACTGTATATTGTGTAGCTGATCTATTCCATTGCTTCACCACTTTATTTCTTAGCCAGTTACAAATTGTTTTGATGATTACTAGTTTTTAATATAGTTTGAAATTTGGTACCACCTGGCCATCTTCCTTTACATTTTTTTCAGGGATTTCCTTGATATTCTTGACCTTTTGTTCTTCCAGATGAATTTTGTTATTTTTTTTCTAGATCTACAAAACAATTCTTGGTAATCTTATTGGTATGGCACTGAATAAGTAAATTAATTTAGATAAAATTGAAATTTTTATTGTGTCAGCTTGGCCTACCCATGTGCAATTAATATTTCCGCATTTGTTTAGATCTGTCTTTATTTGTGTGAAAAGTATTTTGTAATTGTGTTTATACAGTTCCTGGGTTTGTCTTGGGAGATGGCCTCCCAAGTATTTTATACTGTTTACAGTTATTTTAAATTTAATTTCTTTTTCTTTCTCTCCCTGCTGGGTTTTGTTGGTAGGTCTGTGTTTTAGGAACATTATTTTGGCAGGGAAGAAGAGTATATATAGATTGAAATGGGGGGCGGGGAGTCTAGAAGCAGGAAAACCAGTTAGGAGACTATTGTAATGTTTCAGGTGAGAAATGATATGGGATTCAACTGTGGTAGTGGCTCTCTGCATGGAGAGAAGGAGATGAATGAAAAAGATGTCATAGAGAAACAACTGATGAGACTTGGCACCTTGTTAGATATGGGAGCTTGAGTGAAGAAGAGGGAAGATTGATGTGAACCTGGATGACTTAAGATGCACTGCAGCAATGAGGGAAGTCTGAAGCAGGGACACTTAATGAGTTGAATTTGGACCACGATAAGTTGGAAATCCCTTTGAGGACAGACTTCTTGAAAATGTCATCTACAGTAGGTGCCTCCACTTTCTCATCTTTAAAGGGCGGCGATGGGAATACATCTACATGGGAATACAATACATTCAAAGCTTTTGAAACATCAGTTATTATAGAAAGTTTCATCAAAGAAAATGATGAGACAATATGCTAAAACTTTTAGAATCCGTATATAATGCCAAATACTTTTAGAATAATGTGATCATTAGAAGGAAATCGATATCTCCAAATGATTTCATCTATAAAAGAGAGAAACAACAACATCAATGTTTTGGGCATATAACTAAAAAAAATTAGAAAAGCAACAAATCAGAAATATCAGCTATTATTATTCCAGTCCTAAGGCTCTAAATTTCAAATCTTTGTATCTTTTCACAAAGTCTTGTTACTGTGATCACATATAGACTTAACAAAGGGAAAAAAGGGATAAATAATATACTCTGGAGGCTGTGAGAAAACCAGTTTTCACCAGCTAATAGCTTTGAGATCCATAATCCATTGGATCAAGCAGTAAATAAGAATTTAGCCCTATATTCTTAGTTAAGTAAATATCTCTCCTTATTCTTTCTCTGTTTTATCCCCAAGCTTCAGCTACTTAGAACAGACTGAAAACCAAGCACTAAGGAAAAGAGATTCTCCAGCAACAGAATAGAGCCTTGCTTGTAGGCAGCCTTTGATGAATGTTTGTTTAATTGAATTGAGAGAGCTGTCACCAGACCAGCGAACGGAACCTTTCAGATTTTTTCAGTAGGGAGGTTGGACTAAATGATCACTAAGAGTCATTTTGAACTTAAAAGTCCTATGTGAGCATATCCTAATGTCCAAGCGATTCGAACAATAGTTATTCGATTTCTCAAACCTCAAAGCATTAAAAGGGGCCAGGGGAAGTATAATTGGAAGGTCAATAAGTCTACATTTGTGGGAAAGTTAATGGACATCCACATCTGGAGAAACTCCAGCTACTCTGTTGCTCTCTAACCCCACAGGACCAGAGGCACCCATCTTAGAATCACCCAGATCAGATTAGAGCCACCCATCTTAGGCTGTCTGGCCAGACTCAGAATCATCTGGCCCAGAGACTTCTGGCCTGGAGCCAAGTATGTACTCTATGCCCCATCAGTTCAATTAACATTTCTATACAGATGACTCCCAAAGACTCCCAAATCTATAAAAACCAGCCTTAATCACTCTCCTTATCCTCATTTTTATCCCCAATAGCCAGCTAGATACCCGAACGTCCTGTTGGCACCTCTCATTCAAAACTTCTAAAACAGAACTCTTCTCCCCTAGAAACACCTCTTTTTCAAGCTTCCGTATTTCTTTTGAAAATACCACCATCTTTTCCCCCATTATCAGTAATCAGAGTCACTCTTGAGCCTTCCTTATCCTTCACTCCCTTCATTCGTCTCTAATTAGATTCCAGGTCTTGTGGATTCTTCCTCTCCAGGCTATCCCCTTCTCTGTACTCACACTGCCTGCCATTCTGGTTGAGGCCATAATCACTTCTCACTTGAACTATTTCTTTTTTTCAAATTTTTTTGTTTTATTATTTGAGTTTGAGGCCACTTGGTCATGTTGCTTTCAAAACTAGATTTTCAACTTATTGCTTTCTTTTGGCACCACTGAATAGCCTAGGAGGAAACACCATTGATTTTCTCCTTGCCAAAACTTTCTCCCCTAAGGTTATATGCCCAGAGTTTCCCCTTCCTCCTTCACTACAGGGATATACCCATGAAACTACATTCACGAGCCAACATACATAACAACCTGATGGCACAGGAAGCCTTTACTGAGGATTCTGATCCATACCTTAAGCATCCAAAGATGCTGGAGCATATAGAATCCACTATAGCATCATCTTGGTGCTTCCCAGAACCCTGACCTACAGAGCTGCTCTAGTATCTAGCATTGCAAGTGGCGGCAGGTCCTCCAGCTCCAAGTCCAGTGTCTTGGCTACTGTGCCACAGAAGGATAATGCTTAGCGGCTTCTAAATGGTGATAATTTGCCCCATGGGATTCTCCCTTAAGAGTTGTTGGAAGTCAAGGGAATAGGTTGGCGCCATAGCTGTGGACAAATGGAGTTCTGAAATTTCTCATTTTATGGAGCATATCAAAGTTACAAAATAATCAGCCAGCACTTATTAAGTGCCTATTATGTGCCAGGCACTGTACTGGGTACTAGGAATACAAATACAAAAGACATTCTGATGGGGGAGACAACAAGTACACATACATATAGAGAAGTACATACTGAGTAAACACAAAAAGAATAAACATAAGAATAAACATAGTTTGGGAACAAGTGTACTAGTACTTGTGGGGATCATAAAGCTTCATGTAAAAGGTGATGATTAAGTTATGTCTTGAAGGATTCTCTGAAGGAATGCATGGATAACAACTAGTGCAAAAGCCCTGAGGTGAGAGATTGACTTTCATGTATGAGGAACAGAGAAAAGGCCTGTTTGGCTGGATTACAAAGTGTCAGAGGGGGAGTAATGTCCAATGAAGCTGGAAAGATAGGCTGGAGGCAGGTTGTGAAGGACTTTAGAAGCTAAAGAGGCATTTATATTTGCTCCTAGAGGCAATAGGGAGCCACTGGAGTTCATTGAGTAAGGGCAGCCTTGCTTTTGAGGAAGATTGCTTTGGCAGCTGTGTGGCAAATCAACTGGAGTAGGGAGAGACTTGAGGCAGGGAGACCAAAACACTTCCCATCCATCATGTTGTTTGATCCTTATAATGACCTTGAAAGAAGTGTGACTATTATATAATATCCCCATTTAACTGATGGGGAAGTGAGGCCTAGAGAGCTAGAAAAAGGCAGGTCTTCTGACTCTAAGTCCAGTGCCCCAACCACTACCATATGTTACTTCTTTGTAGTGATTCAAATGTCAGTCAGTCAACAAACATTTATTAAGCACATACTATGAGCCTGGCACTGATGATTTTTATGTTTTTTGTCTTTTTTTTTTTAGCTAGCTATATGAATTCATTGGCATCTCTAGGAACTCCCAGTGATGACATTCCCTCTAGTAATGCAGATCAGCATTTGTTCTACAACTTAGAGTGTTTGGGACTTGCTCGAGGGCACTATGGTTAAATTAACTAAGGTTAATATGTCAGAGATGGGACTTGAACACAGGTCTTGCTGACTCTGAGGCTGGTGACTCTCTTTCTACTATGTGACACTGTCTCTTCGCACTGGCGACTCAAAGACAAAAGTTAAACTCACTGCCTTCCAGTAGCTTTTGATCTATCAAAGGAAACAGGTACATAGATAAGCATTTACTATATACAGAATATCCCAAAATTCTTAGTGCAGTTTTGAGCTTAATTAACTTCAAAAATATAATGATTAGATTCCAGGTTCCATGGATGCTTCCTCTCCAGGCTATCCACTTCTCTGTATTCACACTGCCTGCCATTCTGGTTGAGGCCATAATCACTTTTCACTTGAACTATTTCTTTTTTTTTAATTTTTTTGTTTTATTATTTGAGTTTGAGACCACTGGGTCATGTTGCTTTCAAAACTAGATTTTCAACTTTTTGCTTTCTTCTGGCACCACTGAATAGCCTAGGGGGAAACACCATTGATTTTCTCCTTTCCAAAACTTTCTCTCCTTTATAAACTTGCAAAAAGCACAATTTGAAAGGTTAACTATTTAAGTATCTGTTATTCTCATTTTATGCTTATTTAGTTTTGTGAATTTTAAATAATAAAACTTAAATGTTTGTTTCAGCCCCTCTTAAGGCTAGGGTTCCTTTCAAGAACTCAGCAGCCACTAATGAAAGTTTTTACAGACTTTGAAAATCAGCTAGAGAAAAGTATGCACAAGATGGCGGTTATGTTGAATTTTAATAGGAAACATCGATATTTTAAAATTTTAAACAATTGACTTTTCAATATATTTTTTAAAATGTAGCATTTATACTTCTGAAGTTGTTAAAGCTTGAAAATGCAGTAGAACTTTTCAGACACACCAGGTAGTAAATATTTGTTGTTGTTCAGTCATTTCAGTTGAGTCCAACTCTTCGTGACCCCATTTGGGATTTTCTTGGCAAAGATACTGGAGTGGTTTGTTTATCATTGCCTTCTCCAGCTCATTTTACAGATGAGGAAACTGAGGCCAACAGGGTTAAGTGAATTGCCCAGAGTCTATTAAGCATCTGAGACTGGATTTGAACTCGCGTCTTCCTAACTCCAGGTCCATCTACTCTATCTACTGCCTACCTAGCTAGTGTTTGCCAGAGTAAATTTATACACACACAAAGTAAATGCAAGGTCATTCATTGGGGGAGGGGAGGGGTGTATTGTCAGCATCTGGAAAAATCTAGAAAGGTCTTATGTAGAAGGCGGTGTGTGAGCTGAGATCTTATATAAACTAGGGGTCCTATGAGGCAGAGGTAAGGAGGAAGTCTGTCACAGGTGTTGGGCCTAGCGTCAGGAAAACCAGAGTTCAAATCCTGCTTCAGGCACTTAATAGATAAGTGACCTTGCACAAATCACTTTACCTCTGTTTGCCTCATATTCCTCAACAGTAAAATAGGGGTAATAATAGCACCTGCTTTGCAAAGTTGCTATGAGCATCAACTGAGACGATATTTGTAAAGTGTTTGGCATCGTGCCTGGAACATAGTAGGTACCACATATATGCTAGGTTATTATTATTACAAGCATACGATATAACCTATGGAAAGGTTCAGAGAGTGAAGGTGGCATGGCATGTAGGGGGAATAGCCTGATGGTTTGGCTGGACCATAGAGTGCATATAAGGGAGCAGAGTATAGTCAGTGTAATAAGCCTGGAAAGATAGCTTGGAGCCGGGTTATGAAGGGCTTTAAATGTCAAATAGAGGGATTTCTATTCAACATTAAAAGTAATGAAAAGCCACTAGAGTCCAACGATCAGGAGAGTGACATAATCGGACGTGTTTTAGAAATATCTCTTCGACAGTTCTGTGGAGAATGGATTAGATAGGAAGGAGATTGGAGGCAAAGATAGCCATAAAGGGGCTATTGGAGTATTCTAGGGGAGGGAGAGGAGATGAAAGAAGGGGAAGATTCCATTGCACCCCGTTAATGGATCAAGTTCAGGAATATTGCAAGGATTCAGGATGCCAGCACTATCTAGTGATACTGTTGCATTGACCACATCTCTTGCTCACCTTCTTGCATTTCTCCTTCTTTCCTCACCTTTCTCCTTGGAATGTTACCTCACTCTTGATTCTTCTGTCTTCCCCCGGAATGCAGATCCTGGCTAATGTTATCATCTACCTGTGCGCCATCATCGTGGGCATTATGTCCTACTACATGGCTGACCGCAAGCATCGGAAGGCTTTCCTTGAAGCCCGTCAGTCCCTTGAAGTGAAGATCAACCTGGAAGAACAGAGCCAGCAGCAGGTAGGTCTAAAACACTAGGGATGTCAATGCAAGGATTTTATAAAATTCTGTCGAATCTAGTAATAGGACAAAGTAAGACAGTGGGTCAAGATGAATGGATGTTGGTGAACTTGTATGGGATCTCAGGGATAAGAGCTGACCTGACTGACTATAGGTCATCTAATTTACAAATGTTCTTGCAATGCTCCAGCTGCATTGGATCTCATACCAAGTTTTCTGCTGCCTCATTTCCCCCTCAACTGCCTTTCACTATTCAGTTACTGCCATTTCTAATGTTCTATCATAGGACCCTCCCAGTGTTATGTAAATAAGCTTGTATGCAAAACCAGAGGTGTTAAATTGGCAGCTGCAAGCTGTCCATAAAACTCTAGAGTACAACCAGATTAAAATATAATTGGTAAATATTAACAAATAAAAATACAGTACAATAGAGTTGATGTTAATGTGTGGTTTTGTAAGTCAATATGCAGCCTGAAGATCCATTTCCATTTGAGTTTGACACCTCTGAGCTAAATTGTTGCACTTGGCAGTGACAAATCTTCATTTGTCCAGGAGATGGAATGTTTCCTGACTGAGGTTATTTCTGGGCTCTTTTGACCTCCTTGTTGTGTTGATCATTGGAAAAGTTAAACTTCTCCAAGTAATGGTGAGTCATGCTCAATGTCTGCTTTTACTTATTCGGAATCTGCAGTTGGTTAAAAACAGGTCTGATTGGAGCTTCTGGAAACACACACAGTGTTTTCTCTTCGTTTTCATACTTTCTTCTAATTTAATATTGATTTTTTTCCTAACCAGTTTGCACTTAGATGACTGATGCTGCAGCAACTTCCACATTGGCAGCTAGGCATTCCCTATCTGTTAAGAGAGAATCAATCTTATTTCTTTCCTTGTTGCTCAGTGCTCACCACAGTGAGCCCCTCCTTACTCTCTTCTTGAAGAAAATATTCATGACATACAAATTGGAGGAGTCTGCATCACCTATAAGCCTTATTTTCCAGCATGGTTTTCTCTATCCTCCCTTCACACTTCAAGAACTACATTGCTTTCCCTTGGTCAGATGTCTTGCTTTTAAAATTCCGTACCTTCTCCCCTCTAATCTTTTAAAAAAAAATTTCCTTATTAGTAAATCTCTATATCTATCTTCCCCTCTCTCTCTCTCTCTCTCTCTCTCTCTCTCTCTCTCACACACACACACACACACACACACACATACATACATATTTGATATCACCTTTTTTTCCCTTGATGCATCTCTCTTCATGACCTTCCTTAGTCAGCCATGTGATGGTAGTGAGAGGAGGAAGGAAGGAAAGGGCAAAGGAACCAAAGGAGTCTCAGAGGCATAGGGCAGGGATGGGGGCTGGGGGATGGAGGAGAAATCTCTTAGGGTCATGGCTTTTTGGTCTGAATGCCTATTTTGGGTCTGACATGAGTCCCAGCATTTATTAAAGCAGTAACTGGCCAGAATTATATAATGCAGGCAAAGATTCGAAAGCAACCTTGCAATGACTAAAATGGGACACATGGCCAACACTATTACAAGCAACAGACTGACAAAGTTTTGGTCTAATGACCAAATTCAAATGAGGGAGGAGTGCCCAGTGGATGGTTGGGCACTGCCTCCCTGGAGGCTTGCCACCTGGGATCTGAAGTATACCTGGAAGCTAGGGAAGGGGAAGTCCTTTGGGGGACCATCTTAGGACCAAATCTGACAGGGTATGGTGATTCAGTAGGGGAATATGCCTAATTTATAAGCCTGTGGCTTGGTTGTTTGTGGCTGGTCATTGGGCCAGTGAGCATAAGTGACTCCATTATATTACACCATTCCTTAGAACAAAGAAAAGAGGAAAAATAACAGTTTAGCAAAACCAACCAATAAACAAATTGTGGTTGACAATGTCTGCATCTATAGTCCGGCTAGCTGAGGGAGCTAGGTGGTGTAGGGGAAAGAGTGCGGGACTTAGAATCAGGAAGATCTGAGTTTGAATTCTGCCACTTACTAGCTCTGTGACTCTGGACAAGTTGTCTGATGTCTTTGTGTCTCATCCGTAAAATAAAGATCACAGTAGCACCTTCCTCACAATGCCTTTGTTGTATAAAATGAGAGAATATATGGAAAAAGTTTTGCAAATCTTTAACTGCTCTATGAATGTTAGCTATAGTCTTTCTACCTTCATAACATTTTTGCTCGAACATTGGATCACATCACTCTTCTGCTCTAAATCTTTTAATGGCCTGAAGAGTCAATTCTTCAGTGGAGGACTAACATACTTTTCCAGAGTTATTTTGTCCCACTCTCTACTGTGTTCTGTCTGCATCAGTCCAGCTGGATTACTTCCTGTCCCACATACCCTCCTGGTGCTTTCCCACTTATACTTGTTTGTACTGTTTCCTGTGCTTGTAATTCCCTCTCTCAACTCTGTCTTTTGAATTCTAGCCTATTGGTTAAAGGCCAGCTCAGGTGCCACCTCCATATGAAGCCTTTCCTCCTCTCTTAGTGGATAATGACTTTTCCCGAGTCAGATATCACATGGCACTTTATTATGCATTTATCATGTATTGCTTTCTGTGCTTTTTTTAAGGGAGGGGTATAATGTGTCATTCCCAACTAACCTAAGCTCTAAGCTTCATGGGTTCAGGGACTGCCTCACTGAAACTTTGGACCTTGGCCTGTGCCCAGCAGTGTTCTACATTCAGTGGATGATGAAATGGCTCTTGAATTGGAATTGAATTTGTCTGTCTGCATCAGTTGTTAGACCTATGACGTTCTCTTAAGTGTCCCATTTCTTTCCCTTTGTGCCTGTCTGAATGTAAGAGCTGGGAGAGGCTGAGTGCCTTCTGGCTGGGTTAACCTACAGTAACCACTTTAGACAGAGGGACAGTGCTGATGATGTGATTAGATCCACTGTGGGGGTCGGAAGAGTCAGAGAGAGAGAGACAGACAGAGAGAGACAGAGGGAGGGAAGGAAGGAGGGAAGGGGAGAGAGGGAGGGAGGGAGAGAGAGACAGAGAGAGACAGACAGAGACAGAGAGAGACAGAGGAGGAGGGAGGGAAGAAGGGAGGGGGAGAGAG
>CM053625.1:160043489-160096295 GCA_028646595.1 Phalanger gymnotis | reverse complement strand
GGGAGGAATGGAGAGAGAGAAGAGACAGGACGAAAGAAGAAGGAAGGAAGGAAGAAAGGAAGGAAGGAAGAAAGGAAGGAAGGAAGGAAGGAAGGAACGAAGGAAATAAAGAGAAGTTAGGAGATGGTATGTGCTAGGCAAGCCAAACCACCTCACCTATCACGCCCCCTCAGACCCAGCTAGAGATGGCCCAGGATTCTGAGCTTAAGGACTTCGAGAATAGTAGTGCCCCCATCTCTCCTCACCCCCAAGACCATCAGTCTTACTTCCATCCCTACTCCCATAGCCCTCATCTGGGAAATCAGCCCTTGTGGAGATGTAGCCTGGCTGCAGGTGCTGCAGTCACAGACACTGAGGACTGAAAAAAAAATTCTTGCCGGCCAAATCTTTAGTGCTGTCAAATGGTTCAACATTCCAGAAATGGATCTGGATTTAGTTGTGGAAATACATCAAAGAAGATGCAATCCATGTGCTTTGCCCCTCACTGTACTCTAAGGAACATGGGGGCCTTTCCATCTGACTGGCAGCTGAAACCTCCTCTACATGTTCCATCCCCTTATTAGCATGTAAGTTCCTTAAGAGCAAAGACAGTCTTACTTTTCTATTTTTATCACTGTTGCTTAGCACACAGTAAGTACTCACTTAATAATTTTTTTATTCATTGATTCATTTATAATTGATAAAATTTTGTTTTCTGAAATCAGTTTTTTCTTTTAACACCAACCCAAGAAATAAAAAAGCCTGCTTAAAATCTTAAACTATAAATTAAATGCTTAAAATAATTAATAGGATCATAGAACAACAAATCTGCTTTCTATTAAAAAGCGTTACAATATTGAAACAGAAAAAGGGTTTTGGTATGATCCCATATTGTTTTGTTTTATAAGTTCTGCAAATGATGAAGAAATATCCCCAAAGTCTTCATCCCTAGAGGTCCCCCAGGCTAGAGGATCTGAATCTGATAATACAGACAGGTATCTTTCCTGATCTTTGAAGTACACTTCCCCCACCTGTCTCCCCGCCCCGCCCCTGGCCCTCTCCGCCGAGGAGTTATCAATTTCCCTGAATAACTAAATCCCAATTAGCTGGAATCCTTCTTGGGGTAAGGTAAACATCCTCCATCACAGTTTCACCCTGTACATTCTCTTGTCCTCAGTGGTTGCTGAGGGTCTCACCTTCCCCTGAGTTATAACCTTAATACGTGAGAATGCTTGATGCCCTCATTCCTCTATCTTTCCTTCTCCTGACAATTTCTTGTTCTATAATTCGCGCCCCCCCAGGTTCTTTCCCTCATATCTTTCAAATATCATTTTATATTTTCATTTTCCTCTAATTATGAAATGCATTTAGCTGCAACACTTCTAGAGCTTTTCTTTTAGTAGGTATATCCAAGACAGAGAATAAAAATGAATAAGTTGGGTTCCAAGGAGAGTAGGCTGGATTACTTATGAGAAATCAGAAAGCTTCTTTAGAGATCTACACTTTTCTTAGAAATAAAGGCTCATTTTTTTCTCATGGCAAAGTTACATAGCTAGAAGTTTGGGAACACCAGAGTCTGTAAGGAAATAAGAATGTTATACAGAGAGCAACAGAGCATTGGAAAGGTACATAGAGTGCAGGGAGTGAGGGAGGACAAGCTGTGACGTTGATCAGATAGGGAACTATGAAGAAGAACTGGAGGAGAAATACATGAGTGAAAAAGAATATGGTCTAGTCATATGACAAAATGGAGGGCTAATGGGCTGTGACATCAAGTTCACTGGTATTCTTGCAATGGTAGGAGAAAAGTTTTTCTGAAGTCCACTTGTTTGTCATTTCTTAAGGAAAATAGTATTCCATTGCATTCATATACCACAGCTTATTCAGCCATTCCCCAATTGATGGGCATCCCCTCGACTTCCAGTTCTTTGCCACCACATAAAGAGCTGCTATAAATATTTTTGTACGTGTGGCTTCCCCTCTGCTTTTAGCACCCTTTATATACTTTCTTCCAATAGAATATAATCTCTTTGAGGGCAGGGACTGACTTGCTTACTTGTATTTATATCCCTAACACTTGGTAGAATACTTAGCACATAGTAAACGTTTAATAAGTGCTTTATTCAAAAAATGTTTTAACCAATTAATTGATCATCAAGCATTTATTAAGTGCCCCCCATGGATTAGAGATTAAGTTATGTACCCATGGACCACCAGAGCTGTGGGAAACGATGGCAGGAGTTTTGTTTCCACAGACTTGAAAGTATCTCCCCTCCCCCTTAGCTTTAGCAGAATGTAAGTCAGGTGACTGGTTCTACTCAGAGCTGTGATCTAGGGGGATTCTGATCAGGTAAAAGGTTAGAGGCTTGGACACATGCTTAAGGAGCTGTTTGAGGGAGGCATAATGTGGGCAGTTCAGGGGGTTGCATCTGGCCAATGAAGAGCCACGTGGGAAATTTGAATTAGGAGCCAATAAAAGGACTGGCATTTGTCTGAGTCCTTGTACCCTCCTATACTTTGTTCAGGGGATGTACCCATTTATTCAGACCAAATAAATGTAAGATTTAATTAAAACCTTCCTGGCTTTCCAATGAGTATTGTTTATTCCTAGACTAAGTATGTTTCTAACAGGTACTATCACTCATTAATTTTTCTGGTTTTTTTTAATGATTTAAAAAATTTCCAGACCATGCTTACCCCTTGGGTTATAATTTCCATATGCTAACTATCCATTGAGTTTGGTAGAACTTTATCTGCTTTGTACTGAATTTGTCCCTTTCAAAGCCAAAGTAGCCTCAGAACTTGATCAAATCTACGCCTGTCACCAGTTTTCTGTTCTCATTCCTTCCCTATGTGATTTTATGGATTTGGGTTACATACCCATAATCAAGAATCCCAAGAGTTAGAACTGACCTCACAGGGCGTGTAATTCAACCCCTACTCAGGATAAACATTGACATCATGCCCAATAAATGTTTGTTCATCTAGCATTTGTTTGAAGACCTCCAGTGAGTGGGAATTGACCGCTTCCTGTGGCAGCCTGTTCCACTTTTTTTAGTTCTTCTTATTAGGAAGTTTTCCCTAACATTGTTAGAATCCTTTACTCTACAGTTCCTATCCAATACCCAGTTAGCCCACTTGGTCCAAGCCCAAGTCCATAAACATTCATTAAGCACCGCTAAGTTCCAGGCACTGTTCTAAGTGTTGGAGATGCAGACACAAAAGAAGACAGGCCTTGTCCCCAGGGAGCTCACAATCTAAGGGGGGTGGTGGAGACAAAACACAAAAAGAAGCCAAAAAGTGTGGATGGGAAGAGGAGAAGGTACCTGACATGAGGAAGAAAATTAGGCAGAGAAGGCCCAGGCAGTGGGCCCATTGCAGCCAGGTGGCTGAGTTGAACTCTCTCCTTAATTGGAGGTTTGGAGTTCATGCTGTGCTCTCTCCCTTCCACCCCCCTGCCCCCAATCAGAGAGGCAGAGGGCAGTGAGGAGATGGAATCTCAGGGCCAATGAAATCTTATAGGATGATGAAGTTATTCCAATAACGAGCTTCCTGAGGCATGGTAGAGGAGTCAATCAGAGAAATCCCGAAGTAGTGCAGCCAGGTGAGAAATGAGCAAAAAGCCGGGCGAGTCTAATCTTTCTTCTCCATGAGTGCTCTTCAAGCACTTGAAGAGAACCATCTTTTCCCTCTGAGCCTTCTTTTCCCCAGACTAAACATTCCCAGCTCCTTCACTAATCTTTGCATAGCATGCATCTTTTTCAGCATTTTCTTTGTCACCTTCCTTTAGATACTCTCTAGTTTATCGGCATTCTTCCTAAAACAAGGCACCAAAACCAACACGGTCCTGCAGATGTATTCTGACCAGGAACAGAGAACAGCAAGCCTATCACCTCCTTTTTGTGAACATTGTGCTTCTAATCCAGTCCAATGTTGAATTCACTTTTTTGGCTGCTATATGATACTCTTGAGACACTTAGAGGGAAAAATCCCAGATTATTCCATTCAAGCAATGCCTTTCTATCTTTTCCTCATGCAATTGATTGTTTGAGCCCAAATATGGTAATTTACATTTTTCCCTATTTCACCATATTTGATTTTTTCCTACCATTCTAACCTTTATCCAGAGTGTGAAGTGCCTCTTTTTAAAATAATTTTTCATATGACAACTCTCCTTCCCCTCCAATATTTTGCTTGCCCTTCTCAAGACCTACTGCAGTGTTACATATCTTTGCTGATGTGTGGCCAGGACTACAGAGGACATATAAAATTTTGAACAAGTAGAAAATGTTTTTCATGTCATCAAAGGGTCATAGATTTAGAGCCGAAAGGAGCCTTATAGGTCATCTTGTCCAACCCTTTCATCTTATAGATGAGGAAATTGAGACCCAGAGAGATTTATCTGAGGTCACACAGGAAGTATCAGAGCCATAAATCCTATTTCACCGTGCATTTTGCTCTCAGTACCCTTCCGGATGATTTAGTCCCCTGGTTTCTTCAGCACATTTGGCCAGTGTATTCAGTGAATAGTCTATAGGGATATCTTGCTTCATTTTCTGGGTCACAACTGACTTTTTTGACCCCAGAATCCAAGGAGTACAGATGACTTTCCTTCAAATGTATCACCTCCCACTAGCCTACCCTGGAGTGCAACTTATTGTTTAATCAGTTCAACAACAAATATTTATTTAGAAATAAGTCTTATGCTAGGAGAGACAGGGCACTATAGTGTTAGACTTGCAGTCAGAAAGACCTAGGTTGAAAACCTGCATTAGACTCTTACTAGTTTTGTGACTCTGAGACAGTCACTAAATTTTTCTAAGCCTCAGTTGCTTCCTCTTTAAATTGGGGTGGGATAAGAGTACCATAGTGCTGTTGTGAGGCTCAAACCAGATATTTGTAAAGGATTTTGCAAACCTTAAAAGGCTTGATGAATATTTGTTGTTAAGTAACTTTCGGGTATACAGAAGAAGTCTAAAATGGTTCTGCCTCCCACTCACACAACCTCATGAGACTATCTTTCGTGTCATCTGCAATCTTAGAGATTTCACGGCATATTCCCTCTAGATTACTTACAAAAACATGAAATAAAACTGGTCCCTGTGGAATCTTATATTTATATTTCTCCATCTAAATAAATGCCTGGCTGCCTCTAACCTTTATTTTTGTAGCTTTAAGCCAGTTTATTGTAGGACAAAACATTCCTCCCAAGCCATAATCATGGGATTTGAGAGTTTGAAAGGGTCTCAGGGGCCATCTAGTCTGACCTTTATGTCAAGGGAATACTTAGTATACTAACATACCCAACAAGTGGTCACCTAGACTCTGTCTGCTTGAAGACCTACAATAAGGGGGAGTTCCCTTACCTGTTGAGGCAGCCATTCCTCTTTTGGACAGCTCCATTTGTTAGGAAGTTTCCTTACATCAGCCTAAACTGGACATTTTGCGAAGTTACCACTGCTCTTGGTTCTGCCCTCTGGGGCCAAGTACAAATCTAATCCATTTTCAACATGACAGACCTTCAAATACTTGAAGACAACTCTCCTGGTCTCCCATGAGTCTTCTTTTCTCCAAGCTAAACATGGCTAGCTCTTTTAACCAATGTTCATATGTTGTTTGCACAGTGCATTGGTAGTGGGTTCTCCTCACTAGAAGTCTTCAAACACAGGTTGGATGGCTGTTGGGGGGGGCTTTGGTAGAGGAATTGCTTGATCTGGTTGAGTTTGGACTACATGGCCTCTGAGATCCTTTGTATCGGTTTATTTGGCCTCTGTAGCAAATCTGGATGACACGTTTAGGAAATAGTCCAAGTTGACAACCAGGTCTCTTTTCTAGCTCATAATTGACAGCTTGGACCCCGCTGTCCTAGATACTCTCTGATAGTCTAAGTGATTTCTTTTTTTTCTTTACTTAATAATATTTTGTTTTTCCCCAATTATGTGTAAAGATAGTTTTCAACATTCATTTTTGTAAGATTTTGAGTTCCAACATATTCGCCCTCCTTAAATGACTTCTTAATGCTGATATCCCTTTGGTGAAGCCACTTACCTGAAAATCATGAAAAACTCTGATTATTTTCATGGCATAGTATATAGAAGAGGTAAGCCTTAAAATCAGGATTATCTGGGTTCAAATCTTGCCCAGGCCCTCTCATTCAAATCCCATGCCTCTTTTCCCTGCTCTCTGCAATAAGAAATGAAAGAATCATGTCTCAGAATTATCTCTAAGTGCTAGATGACTGGACCAAAATCATAAAAAAGAAGCTTAAAAGGATATATTCAAAGTCCTGCATTTAGTTTTTTTAATTGTATGAATGTATGATGGAAGGAAGTAAACAAGCATTGATTAAGCACTTATTATGTGTCAGGAGCTATGCTAAGCACTTCCAAACATTTCATTTAAAAAAAATCATCAAAAACATTTATTTATAACAAATGGGAATGATTGACTAGTTATAGAATGGATCAAGAAAGAAACAAACCCCCCTAATTATGGCATTTATAGAAAACATACTTAATACAAACGTATCTTACTAAATTAGATATTGCTAGCATTTTTTCCATTATGAATTCTTTGATGTTGAATAACATTTTTTTTGGAAAGCATTGTAGCATTTACAATAATTTTTATGAATTCTCTGCAGAAGTTTAATTAGGTTTGACTTAGCACAAAAAGCTTTTCCTTTTCTCGATCCTCATTCTCCTTGACCTCTCTGCAGCCTTTGATCAGTGGATCACTCTTTCCTTCTTGATACTTTCTTCTCTCTAGGCTTTTGGGACATCGGTTTCTGGGTTTTCCTCCTACCCCTCTGACCACTCCTTCTATGTCTTCTTTCCTGGATTTTCTTCCAGACCATGTCCTCTAACCATAGGTGTTCCTTAGGGTTCTGTGCTGGGTTCTTCTCCCTCTATACTACTTCACTTAGTGATCTCATTGGCTCCCATAGATTTAATTATCATTTCTATGCTGATGATTTTCAAATCTGCTTTCTCTGATGCCTCTCAAACATTTCATTTGATCCTCATAGCAACTCTAGGAGGGTATTATTGTCATTATTATTATCCTCATTTCACAGTTGAGGAAACTGAGGCATTCAGAGGTTTAATTAGTTGCCCAAGGTCACACAACTAGTAAGTGTCTGAGGAAGAATTGGAACTCAGGTCTTCTCAACTCTAGGCTAAGTGTTCCTAAATCAGAGAAGTGTCCATTTCATCACTCAGCTGCCTTTAGATACTAGTGAGTTTTCCTCTTCACATCTCCAGGATTCCTTTGTATGGACCTCTCCTTTTACTCTTTTATGCTTTATCTTAAGATCATAGAATTGTAGATTCACAGTTAGAAGGGACCTAAGAAATAATTTATTCCACTTTCCTCATCTTACAAATAAAGAAACTGAGGTCCAGGGAGGTTAATGACTGAAATTTAAGGTCACACAGTCAGCCAACAAGCATTTATTAAGTGCCTACTGTGTGCTAGGAAGTATGCTAAGTTCTGGGGATATAAAGAAAGGCAAAGAAACAGTCCCTCCTCTTGAGAATCTCACAGGCTAATGGGAGAGTTGACATGCAAACAATTATGTACAAATTGGATATTATGTATACATATACACACATATAAAGTTATTCAGTTGTGTGTATCTCTGTGTCTATATATATTATATATATATGCATATATATATGTTATAGAGAGAGACAAAGAAGTAGGGAGAGAGAGAGTTGTTCAGTTGTTTCAGTCATGTCTGACTCTTCATGACCACGTTTTGGGGTTTTCTTGTCAAAGATAGTGGAATCGTTTTCCATTTCCTTCTCCAGTTTATTTTACAGAGAAAACTGAGGCAAATAGGGTTAAGTGACTTGCCCAGGGTCACACAGTTCTTAAGTAATTGAGGCTTGATTCAAACTCAGGTCTTCCTAACTCTAGGCCTGTCACTCTCTCCTGCAGCACCTAGCTGTCCTATAGAGAGAGTAAATAAGAGATAGTCTCAGAGGGAAGGTGTTAGGTTTAAGGGTGATTGGGAAGAACTTCTGGCAGAAAGTAAGACTTTAGCTAAGACTTGAGAGAAGTGAGATGATGATGAGTAGGGTTTTGGGGATAGCCAGTGAAAACTCTTGGAGTCAAGAGGGGGAGGCTCATGTTCGAGGAATCCCAAGGAGGCCCATGTCACTGAATCATGGGGGCAAGAGTTGTATGTAAGATGTAAGAAGACTGGAAAGGTAGGAAGGGGTCATGTTATGAAGGGCTTTGAAAACTTGAGGATTTTATATTTGCTCCTGGAGAAAATAGGGAGCCATTAGAGTTTCTTGAATAGAGGGATGACATGATCAGACCTTCTAGGAAGGTCCTTTTGACAGGTGCGTGGGGGATGGACTAGAGTGGGGAGTAACTTGAGTGAGGCAGACCCACCAGCAGGCTATTGCAATAATCCAGGTATATGGTGATGAGAACCTGGACCAGAGTGGGGGCAGTGTCAGAGGTGGGAAGGGGGTGTATATGAAAGAGGTTACGAAGGTAGACACCACAGGTAGTAAGTAAATGGCAGAGCCAACATTTGAACTCGAGACCCATGACCCCAAGCTCACTCCAAGCATAGTATTCTATCTACAGTACCATGTTCTTCACTGGAAGGTTTTTAAGTAAGGGATGGATGATGTCCTGTCAAGTTTACTAGAGAGGGGATTCTTTGGTGATACGATAGACTAGCTGGCCACTCAGGTGCCTTCCAACCCTGAAATTTGATTCTGATCCCTAAGGCACTCCATTAGACACCCCTCTCCAAGGTGATAGCCAGCCATTAAAGGCTACTTTTCTGATCTGGTCATTCAACCAATTCTAAATCAATCCAACTGAACTGTCTCTTATAAGAATAACTCACATTTATGTAGTGTTTTCCTCCTTAGGACCCTAGGTGGGGGGAGGGGTGGAGAGAGAAATATTATTCCCATTTTACAGATGGGGATAAAATTAATCTGAAAGATGAAATGATTTGTCTGTGATCACACATGTAAGTTTTTGAGGCAGGATGTGAACCCAGGTTGAATGAATGGAGTGGGCAGGTACCTGAAGGGAGAGGGTTGGAGTAAATGGTTTTTTGAAGTCTCTTCTAAACTTAGTGTTCCATGATCAGCTGTTTTAGTCATGTGGACACATACATACAATCAGCAAGACTCAAGACCTTGTCCCTTGTTGGCAATAATGACAAGGGAAAGTTGTCTCTGGTAGGAAGAGGAAATGACTGGGACGTATACCCTTGGGTTACCAGTTTGGAGCTATTATGTGGTCAGATGTCTGAGAAAACTGCCTCAAATCTGTGGGACTGCCTGAGGGTAGGCCTGGTCAACCATTGGACCAACCAACCACACAACTGTGCGTCCCTGGATGAGTCACTTCCCTTTGGGCCTCAATTTCCTCATTTATAAAAATAAGAGGTTGGACTAAATGGCCTAAGGTCTTTTTCAGCTCAAAGATTTCATGTTCCAATAGTAATAATAATAATAATAATAAATGAGAATAATAATATATTTATTCAACTACGAAAGAGGTTATTTTATTTACCTGGATAATAATCTGTGGGAGGGGCACCTAGGTGGTACAGTAGGTGGAGTGTTGGGCCTGGAGAATGGAGGACAGGAGTTCAAATCCAGCCTTAGACAATTACTAGCTGTGTAGGCAAGTCACTTATCCCTGTTTGACTCAGTTTCCTCATCTGTAAAATGAGCTGAAGAAGGAAATGGCAAACCATTCCAGTGTGTTTGCCAAGAAAACTCCAAATGTAGTCATGAAGAATCAAGCATGACCGAAAATGATTGAACACCAATAATATGTAGAACATTAAATGTATTTTAAAAAAAATTCTAGGGTAACAACTTCTCTCGAGGCCATTTCTATCTGAACTCCAACAAAAGAATTAAAACTTTTATATAAGAGCAACTGATGTTTACATATAGCTTTAAATTTTGCAAAATGTTTACTTACATTATCTCATTTGATCTTATGATTAATAAATCAGTGGGTAAGCATTTTTAAGCTTTTACTGTGTGCCAGACACTGAGTTAGAAACTAGGAATGCCAAGACAAAAGTGATAGATAGTCCTTTCCCTCAAAGAACTTTGTTGTTCTGCAGTCATTCATTCATGTCTAACTCTTCATGACCTCATGGACCATACAGTCCATGGGATTTTCTTGGCAAAGATACTGGAGTAGTTTGTCATTTTCTTCTCCAGTAGATGAAGGAAAACAGGTTGAATGACTTGCCCAGGGTCACATAGCTAGTGTCTGGGGCTGGATTTGAACTCAGAACTTCCTTACTCCAGTCCCAGCGCTCTATCAACTGAGCCATCTAGCTGTCTCAAAAAGCTTACACTGTACTTTTATGCTCCACTAAGCTATGGACCATGGTGATAGGCCCCTTACCTAGGCCATCTTGTCTTTACCAAAACCTTCTTTATATGTAGCATCAAACTCTTTTTCCCATAACAGTTGACTGACTCTAATCTCTTACCCACTGTCTTAACTACTGATGGAAGACTAGAGTCACAGATAGAGAGGATAGCCCTGGGGCCTTGGGACCTTGACTCGTTACATCTAGTGCTCTGATGATGCACTGAGGAGTTAATTACAGTGACAGTCCAGCAGGGATTAGATAAATGAGTTAAATGAGATGGTAAGCTAAGTTTCTACTGCATTGGTATAAAGCAGTGAGAAGAGAGACAGAGAGACAAAGAACCAGAAAGAGACAGAGAAATAGAGACAGAGATAGACAGATTGGGCATGTGTAAACAACGAAGCAAGACAGGATACTTTTGAGTGGGGATATAAATGAGTCTGACGCTGTCCAGCAGTTGCCATATTCTCTTTTTCAATACGATGTTTAACTTGTCTAGGTTATTCCCATGTGAAAAGGCTATTGGAACCTGGCCAATGGCACCGGTACCCACAGTACCCACAAAAGACAGCTCTACCATTGCTCCAATGATTGAACAAAGGCTTCTCTGTGAGGGGAAAAAAATATAGGGGCCAAGTTAGACATAAGAGGATTCCTCCTAAACTGGTGTCCCTGTTGAGGGCACCATTGTCCTTCCAGTGACCCAGTCTGCAACTTTAGAACTATCTCCGACTCCTCATTTTCACACCTGCCACCATGTTCAATCATTTGCCAACTCTTGTTGATTCTGCCTCCATAACTTCTCTCACATTTATCCTCTCTTCTCCACTTATGTGACACTACCTTAGTTCGAGCCCCCATCACCTCTTGCCTGGACTATTACAGCTTCGTCTTTCTCCCCTCCAGTCCCCCCTCTACGTAGCTGCCAAAATGATTTTCCTGAAGCACAAATCTGACCATGTCATTCCCCTGCTTAGTAAATCCAGTGACTCCCTATTGTCTCTAGGATAAAATGGAGACTCTTCTGTTTGGCTTTTAAACTTTTCGTAATCTGGCTCCAGCCTACCTGTCTTTCTAAAAGGAATTTCCTTTTTATTACTATTAACTTCACAAACATCAACAAATATCACCATTTCCCTGAACCAAGAAACACAGAAAACATATGAAACCTTTCTAACCTACTTTTCCAGGCCGATTGCCTATTTTGTCCCTTCATGTTTTCTGTGGTCCATCAAAACTGACCTACTTAATACTCCTCATACAGTGGATTTCATCTCCCAGCTCTGTACCATTGCAGAGGCTGTATCCCTTCCTCCATGCCTGGAATGCCCTCCCTACACAATTTTGCCTCTTAGAATCCCTAGCATCCTTCAAAGCTCAGCTTAAGTGTCACCAGAGTTGACTCTTCATTTTTTGTATTTGAGTACTTGAAGTACTTGAGGCCTTTCCTGATTTTTCTACCTGCTGGTGCCCCCAGGATAATTTTGTTTATAATATATATTTACTTATATGTGTATATATAGTTTCCTCTGATAGAACAAAACTCCCTAAGGGCAAAAGCTGTTTGAGTTTTATCTTAGTGTCTTCAGTGCCTGGCAACAAGCTTGGTGCTTGATAAATATCTGTTGATTAATTGATGTTTGATTCACCAAAGACAGGCAGGGTAGTATG
The DNA here is from genome assembly GCA_028646595.1 of Phalanger gymnotis. Classification (NCBI taxonomy): domain Eukaryota; kingdom Metazoa; phylum Chordata; class Mammalia; order Diprotodontia; family Phalangeridae; genus Phalanger; species Phalanger gymnotis. Next base: position 160,084,264 of record CM053625.1, on the reverse strand, counting down.
GTGCCCAGGGCACTGGACTGTCAGTCAGGTGTGTCTACCTAATCCTAGTTCTAGTATTTATTGGCTGTATTACCTTGTCCAAATCATATCACTTCTCTGGTTCTTTCTTACCCTGATCAATAAAATGGGAACAGTAAGAGCTATGCCAAATTCCATGAATGTATATGAAGTGCTTCGTAACTATAAAATGCTTGGTACAGGAGTGGTTGTGTTTGTGGTTGTGGTTGTTGTTGCTGTGATAAATGAAGAATTTCAGAACTTCAGTCCCTCTGTGTCTATAGCACCAATCTGTTCCCTAGACCTCATGGCACCTCTAAAGACAGAGTCCCATGGGGCAAATCATCACTACACCTTGGAAAGAACAGATCAAAGAATTAGACATATGATTAAGGAAAAAAAACAGAAAAGCAACAAATCAGAAAACTCCAATTAAATACCAAATAAGAAATACTAAAAAAAATCAAAGAAGAGATTTACAAAATTGAAAACAAAAAGAAAGCCACCACTGAGTCAATAAAAAGATAAACAGCTGGGCTGACTTTAAAAAGAAAGAGGAAAACCAAACTGTTGGTATCAAAAAAGGAAAAAGAAGAATCATCAGCAATTGAAGATGACAAAAAGGGAACCATCAGAAATGATGTCGCCCATTACATGCTGACAGTATTGATCAGTGGGATGAAATGGATAAATATTTATAAAAATTTTAAATATCCATATAAATAGGTTAATAAGCAGAAAACCTGACCCGATATGAGAAAAAGAAATTGAAGAGATTATTAATGAACTCCCAAAGGGGGAAAAAACCTAGGACCAAATGGATTTACATGTGAATTTTATCAAGCATGCAAAGGGCAGTTAATTCCAACATTACATAAATTGTTTGGAAGAATAGAAAAAAAAATACCAAACTCCTATAAAGAATTTGTTAAACATTTTTGTTTATCTAACAAAGTACTAGACAGCATAGCAGGCAATCTAAAAAGATTTGTCTCTTACCTTCGTGGAATTTATAGTATTGTTCACTTTGCTAATAACTCTTAGCAAGGTAGTTATATACCTTGGCTGGCCAGCCAGATGCTGAGTGGTAGCTGGGTGAATTAGGCACAGCAACAAGGCAAAAAGGATTAAGCAGTTACAATGTGTCAGACACTATACTAATCATTGGGGATAAAAATACAGGGGAAAAAAAGAAAGATATTATCCCTGTCCTCAAGGAGCTTAAATTCTAACAGGAGAAGATAGCACGTAAAAGAGAGCTAGAAAGGGGAAAGGGCAGGAGCATGGTGGCAAAGGATGGTCAGAAGCACAGCCTGAGTAGACTGAGGCATAGCTGGTCTGGACTTGCCCCCAGAATGGAGGCCCTGGAAGAAACTCACCAGTGGGCACAGTAGAGGGATGTTCCACAATAAGAAGACAGCCGAGTCATGGTGTCAAAGCCTAGAAATGCCAGAGGTTGTTAGACCTCTTGCTAGATCTCTTTTTTCCTCAATTATAAGATTATTGCTTTGGAACAAGAAAGGTCAACTAGTCTAACAACCTCACTTTACAGATGCGAAGTATAATGTCCAGAATGTTGTGACTTGCCCTCAATCACAAAGCTTACTACTGGGGAGCCAGTCTTTTGACTCCAAATCCATTGCCTTTTCACTGGACCAGGCTGATGTCCCAGCTCTTGTGTTGCCCTTCTCACAGGTTTGTAGTGAGAATCAAATGAGATAGTCTGTGTACGGTACTCCGTAAAACACAGAACAGCATGTTAAGGTAAGCAAAGCTTCCATTGCTAGGTGCCTTTGTGACCTGTTATCCAGTATGTGTCAATCTCATACATCAACCTTTCCCCAAGGAACTGTTGATCATTCACAGAGCAAGGTGATACTTTTGACTTTTATCACCAAAGGACATATATTGCGCTTTCCCCCAGTGTCTTTAGGACAAGCATTCTTAATCTTTTTTTTTTTTGTTTCATGGATTGCTATTTTTATAGTCTGGCTAAGCCTATCGACCACTTCTCAGAATGATGTTTTTAACATGCAGAAAGTACATAAGATTACAAAGAAACCCATTATATTGGAATATAGTTATCAAAATATTTTTTTAAAACAAGTTCACAGACATCAGGTTAAGAACACCTGCTCTAAGGTATCTTTACTGACCTATTTCTATTCTGTTGTTTGTTCCCCAAGAAAATGCATCTGGAAAATGGCTGACTAGCAATGAGATGATGACAATGATGATGCTTCACAGTTATACAGTGTGGTATAGTGTGCAAAATGCTTTATTTACATCAATTGTGAGATGGGTACTATTTTTACTCTCATTTTACAGATGAAGAAATTGAGACTAAGAGAGGTTAAGGCACTTGCCCACGGTCACACAGCTAGTAAGTGTCTGAATAACAGTCCAGGTGAGAGATAATGAAAGCTTGAACCAGGATGGTAGTGGAGAGAACGGGATGGGGATGAGATCGCATGGAGGTAGACTTGACAAAACCTGAAAACTTACTGGATAGAGAAGGTGACAGAAAGATGGAAAGAAGAATCAGTGGTTACTCTGAGGTTGAACCCTGGTGAATAAGATGATGGAAACAAAATTAAGAAATTTTTGAAGAGAATTAGGTTGGGGGTGGGAAAGATATAAATATGCAGTTTGATATGCTAACAGGGCATCCAGATGGAGCTGTCCAGCAGGCAGACATTGATTCAGACTAGTGTTCAGGAGATAAATTAGGATGGGTGTGTAAATATAGAGATCTCTGTAGAGATGATAATCAAATCCATAAGAGCTGTTGAGATCTCCAAAAGAGAGGGTATAGAGCAGAAATTCTTAACCTAAAGTCTATGAACATTTAAAAAAATTTTAACAACTACAATTCAGTATAGTTGGTTCTTTTGAACTTCTTTGTGTTTTATTTTGTGCATTTAAAACATTATTCTGAAGAAAGGCCAATAGGCTTCACCAGAATGAGGTGGGGATTGAATGCTCCAAAGGGGTCAGTGGTAGCTGAGAAAAGGCCATTAGATTTAAAGATTTTTCCTGTCAAAGGGGGAAGAGATATTGATGATTGATAGCTAGAAGGCATAGCAGGTAAATACCTGATCTAGAGGGTTGGCAGGGAGAATGGAGAGGGCACAGAGATGAGAGATGTGGAGATCACAAGACTTGGTAAATGATTGGATGTGAGAGTGAAGAAAAGTGAGAAAGTAAAGATGACTGAGGTTATGAACCTGGATGACTAGAATGATGGTGGTGCCCTTGACCACCAATGACCACTCCCTAGGAAGAGTTGGAAGGGCAAATGTTCCACATGAAGGTAAACAGCAGTGACAAGGAAGAATGAAATGCTGAAAGGAAGGGTGCCATGGTTATGGAACCCTTGAGGTAGGGATGGTTATGCCACCTGGCTTAGAAAGAAAGGTCCCCCCATGTAGGCAGTCAGGGTTAAAACCCTGGTCATTTTGCCCTAGTTATGACTCTGCCCTGGGCAAGTCATTTAGATCCCCCAAACCTCAGTTTATTTTTTTATCAAATGGGGATAACAGTGCCTACCTTCCCTGGGCTGATATGAGGAACAAATGAAAGAATATGTCTAAAACTATATAAATATACTCTGTTATTATCATCTCTCCCTAGTCCCAGCTTCAGGATGTTTCTTTGTTCCCTTGGGGCTGGAGTATGACTCATTGGGTGACCTTGATTCCAGGTTCCTACTTCCCCAGCCTCTTGTCTGGGGTGAGTCACAGACCTTTCTTCCTGACTCAATTTTGAGGAAATAATCTTCTATTCAGACCCTCTCTGGGTGTTCTCTACCTGATTTTTTGAACATTGATTTAGGACAGGGATTCTTAAGTTGTCCATGAACTTTAAATGTATGTGTTTGTGTATGTATATAGTTTAATAACTATTCATTGTAATTGGTTTCCTTGTAATGCTAAATATCTAATTTTATGTAATGAAAAACTTTCTCAGAAGAGATCCATAGATTTCACCAGACTGTCAAAGGGGGATATGAGACAAAAAAATTAAGAATTCCTGCTTTAGGATCAGCAGAGTTGGGCTTTCAGCATAACTAACCCTTCACCAAGTCCCTAACTCAGCATCTTCCAAGCTGTGCTCCATTGAACCCTAATGTTCTGTGCAGCATGAAAAGGCTTCTATGAAAAACACTGTTAGTAACATCTTCTAAAATATTCAGTATGAAATTATGTAGGGATGCCAAATGGAAATAGACTTAATTTTCCCTATTTTGCTCCCAGAATTCCTAGGTCCATTCTTATTCTGCGATAGGCAGGAAGCATAGTTAAGTAGAAAGAGGACCAGATTGGGAGCCATAGGACTAGTCCTCAGTTCCGATCCTGCTTCTGCTGTTTATTATCTGTATGACCATGAGCATGGTACTTAACCTCTCCAGGTCTTAGATTCTTATCTGTAAAAGGATGGGATTGGACTTGATGGTTCCTAAAGTTCCTTCCAGTTCTAAGTCCGTGATCCTCAAGCTAATATTGATGGGTTCCTCAATATATTTTAAACCCCAAAGTGTTCTCTGGCCAGAGTAATTTGGGCATTTCTATGTTGAAGAGACTCTGCTTCCTGGGTTTCATCGATGCTGGTGGAGCATCACTGTCCGCTTGACCCTCAGTTAGCTCACAACCAATCGTCAAGAGTCAGCAAGAGCACATTGGTTGTAGAACATTCTGTAATCTGTAGAACAGGGAAGAGCTAATTCTCTCACTTGGGAATTGTGTACACCGTCTTGCTTAACTCCCATTAATAAAACTAGTCAAGGAGGCATTCTAAGGAGACATACTGTCATTCCACTTCCTAACACCCCTGTGAAGCCAGCATGGGGCAGAGATTTCTCTCTCCAGGTAGGCAGTCTATAACCTTTTGTCTGAATGTCTATCAAGGGAATGCAGATCCTTTCACCTTTTACAGAGCCAGAGGAGAGAAAATCATAGAGCTTCAGGGCAGGATGGAAACTTAGAGATCAATCATCTGGTCCAACCATCTGATTTTGTAGCTGATGAAAATGTTTAGGGAGGCTGTATGGTGCAGTACATAGCATGCTGGACCCCACATCAGGAAGACCCAGGCTTACATCCCTCCTTTGACACTTACTAGTTGTATGACCTCAGGCAAGTCACTTCATCTCTCTGGGCCTCAGTTTCCTTGTCTATAAAATGAGAGGATTGGATTCTCTGCTCTTTAAGGTTCCTTTGAACTCTAAAGCTAGGATCCTAGGTTAGTGGAAAGGGCAGCTAGGTGGTACAGTGGAATGAGCATTGGGCTTGGAATTAGGAAGACTCAAATTGGTGAGTTCAAATCCAGCCTCAGACACTTAGTAGCTCTGTGACCCTGGGCAAGTCACTTCACACTGTTTGTCTCAGTTTCCTTATCTGTCAAATGAACTGGAGAAGGAAATGGCAAACCATTCCAGTACGTTTGCCAAGAAAACCCCCAAATTGTGTCACAAAACCACACTGAAACTACTCAACAAAAACAAAATGTTAAAGGAAAATCTGGAAATTAGGTCTCCTAATTTCTATTTCAAGTCAACAAGCATTTATCCAGTGTTTAGTATGTACCAGATGTAGTAAATGCCAGGGATACAAAGAAAGGTGAAAATGGTCCCCGGCTTCTAGGTGCTTACATTCTGATGGGGGATGGATGTTAATGACCTGGATGGCCCTATGTTTGGTCCCAAGAGATCTGGATTTATCTTCCTGGGGACTTAAGGGGCCCCTGGAGGGTCACACACTAAATAGTAAGTGGAAGAGAAAAAAGATAAATAAAAGACGGAAGAGATGGCTTGCAAGCCAAGGGGAGAAAGAATTTTGAAGAAATCAAAAGAATTTAAATGCAGCACCAAGAGGGATTGTAGAATCATAAACATGGATCTGGAAGAGACTTCAGAGGACGGCTAGTCAAATACCCTCCTTTTGCAGATGACAAAATTTTGGCCCACAGAGATTGTGACTCGAGCAGGGTTAAATATCAAGGCAGAATTTGAATTCAGATCTTATGATTCCAGAGGCAATGCTTTTTCCACTGTCTCATGATGCCTCCCTGAGGATAAAAACTGAAAAGAGACCATTGCATTGCACATGGAGGAAATATAGGTGACCTCAAAAAGACATGTTTTAGTTCAGTGATAAAAATGTGGAACTTAGATTGTAGAGACTGATAAGACCAATGAGTGGGAAGATAAAAACCTACTGGCTAGAGCAACCCAGCAACAGTATGAGGGAATGCATCGAAGGCATAGGGTAGCTTGGAATCAGCAAGACTTGGGTTCAAATCCCCTCCTTTCATATTTACCAGCTGTGTGACCCTGGATAAGTCATTTATCCCTTTGAGTGCCTCTGATAATTCCCTAAAGGAGGTGCAGTGACTAGAGAGCACTGGACTTGAGTCAAAAGGACTTGAGTTCAAATGCAGCTTCAGACACTATCTATGTGACCCTGGGTAAGTCACTTAATCTCTTTCTACCTCAGTTTCCTCATCTGTAAATGGGAACAATTAATAATGCCTACCCCCAGGACTGTTGTGAAGATTAAGTGAGAAAAATCTTTGTAAAGCACTTTGCTAGCTTTAAAGTTCCTTAAGTGCTGTTATTGTGGCTGCTGTTTTGATGATGATGAGGATGATGATCTATCAGGTGCCATAGAGTTTCTAGCTGCTTTGATGGAGATTCTCTTACACCGAGGAAATCCCAAATCCAACTGTTCAAACTAGGTGAGGAGGGATAGAGTGCTGGGACTGGAATCAGGAAGATCTGAATTCAAATTTGGCCCCAGATATTTACTAGCTGTGTGACCCTGAGCAAGTCACTTAGCTCTGTTTGCCTCAGTTTCCTCATCTGTAAATGAGCCGGAGAAGAAAATGGCAAACCACTCCAGTATCTTTACCAAGAAAACCCCAAACGGGATCACAAAGAGTGGGACGTGACTGAAATGACTAAACAACAACAAATGAGTAGGGTTAAAGGAAGGCTTTAAAAAATATAGGGTAGACTCTGGAATATTTAAAGTTAGAAGGGAAGGAACAACTAGGAAGAGATGAAGGATATCAGTGATGGAGATTTGAGTCTGTGAAGTAGGTATGTGTGTGGGGGGCGGGGTGGAGGGGGGGAGACAGGGATCTGATATAGAATTACTGCTTCTGGGTGAGGCCAGGAGGCCAAGAAGATGGAGGCAAGAGGAGGGGCAGGGGCAAGGCTTGCATCAGGGTTATTAAGAGAGGTAGCCAGGAAAGAGAGTAGTAAGGCCATGAGCCTGGAACTTTAAGAGAGAGGTTTTAAATAGCTGAGAGAAGCAAAGAATAAATGAAGGAAAAATTGTAACTATCTTTTCCTGGATGGTGTAGAATTCAAGGATCACAGAATTACAGATTTCAAGTTGAAAAGACCTTAAAGGCTATCTAAATCCACTGCCTTCCCATTTTGCAGATGAGGAAACTAAGGCCTAGAGAGATTAAATGATTTGCCCAGACAGAGGCCAGATGTGAACCTAGGTCCTCTGATCCAAAGGCAATGCTGTCTTGCCACTGTATTGTGCTGTAGTAACAGAATATGAATCTGTCATGATCCGGATTTAGTTGGTTCTGGAACTTTCTTTCTCAGAATTAAGAACAACAGTGTGTTAAGGGAAGATATTCATGAAAGCTATGACTCAGGCTTGAGATGGTCAGGTAAGATGGGCAAGGATGATGCAAGGGAAGTAGAGCACAGGACCATAGATGTAGCTTTAGAGCCTAAGGGAACCTTAGACCTCATCCCATCTAATCCACTCACTTTACAGGTGAAGAGACAAACCTGAGCTGGACGTAACCCTGCATTCTTCATTTCCATCCTCTTTCCCCTTTCTCCTTCTTGGCTTCTCTGGTGTGCCTTTTCAAAACCTCCAACGTCAGAGATATTCCTACATTGTACGTCCATAGACACATCTTGGGACAATCGGTTCAGGACCTTTTCCTCAGAGTAAGGCTCTTTAGTCCCAAAGCATCGTGGGAATATGGTGGTCCTTCAGAAAAGAAGGTCTTGAGTCTTGCTACTTGTGTGTGTCCCCAGAATATGTTATCCCAGAATCCTTTGCCTTAAAGGGACCTCACCAGGTCCTTCACTCTAACCCCCTGCCTTCAGGCACTAAAACATCCCGGACTTTGCCACATGACCAATTTATTAAGCAACTATTATGGACAAAGCACTGTGCTAGGCCCTGAAGGTAACATAGTAATTATAGCCTAATAGATTAAATCCTTGCCTTTGTCAGCCTTATAGTCCAAAATGGAGACTATTATGGTATATGAATAAATGTTTGATAACTGTATAATACTTATATATTGCTAGAATATGCATAGAATATGCTGAGGGAATAAGAGAGATATAAAGTGTTATATATGAAGTCCTAGGAAGGAAAGGTCACTTATGACAGGTTGAGGAGATGGCAGGGAAGACTTCATAGATGAGGTGACTTTTCAGCTGGACCTTGAAGGATGGTGCAGGATTTCACAAGGCAGAGATTGCTGAGGGAGGGACCAGGTGAGCATGAGCAAAGGCTTGGGGGCAGGAAAGCATTGACTATGGACAAGGGGATGATGAGTAACCAGCCTGCTTAGCTGAGATAAGGCAGGGGTGCCAGACAACCTTCAAAGGCAGAGAGTTGGGAGTCAGGATATACTGAGTATAGTTAAAGTCTTTGGAGTGAGTGTAGAGAGAGAAAAATTAAGACCTCAGAGCAGAACCTTGGAGAGCAACCACCTTAAAGGGTTAGGGGGTGCACCATGAAAGTATCTCACAGGAACCAAGGAAGGAAAGTGTCCGAGAGAAGGAAGTTTGTATTGTCAAGTAATGTAGAAAGGAAACCCCAGTTATTTATGCTGACCTGCGGAAAAGGAATTGCCTTGACATCATCCAGAGAGAGAGAGAGAGAGAGAGAGACTAGTGGGGTTGGGGTGGGATAGCATGCAGCTTGATAATGGAGTCCTTATGGGATCTTAGATTTAAAAATGGAAGGGACCTCAGAGTCCATTCAGTCCAAAACTCTCATTTTATAGATGATGAAACCTGAACCCTGGAAGGTTGTTACTTGTCCAGGGGTATGGAGATATTATATGTCAAAGACATGATTTAGATTATTTTTACCCTGTCTTTGATGCTCTTTCCACATTGCCTCCCCCAAAGATTAGATGGTTCCATTCCTGTGTTCAAGGAAGAATGCAACCCCACCCATCCCCCTATCTACTCTGTAGACTGTAAATTTCCTATTTGCCTTTTTTGGGGGAGGCAATCAGGGTAAAGTGACTTGCCCAGGGTCACACAGTTAGTACGTGTCTAAGGCTGGATTTGAACTCAGGTCCTCCTGACACCAGAGCCAGTGCTCTATCCACTGTGCCATCTAGCTGCCCCTCCAAATTACTTTTGATAGTTTTCTAGGAAAGCATTGTTATTTCCTTATTCTATAAGTAATACTCCTACTGTGCTTTAGACTTCCTAGTGCAATAATATCCAGGATAAACATAAGAATGTGATTATGAAACACTGCTCTTTTACTCACAGGCTTGTACAGGTTGCCTGCAGCTAACAGGCGCGCGCAATCACAGGCTCAAGTTTCAAGGTTCCTAGACTTTTTCTGTTCTACCCAAAAGATAGCTAGTGTTAAGTCAAATTATTTTCAACTGAGTTAAAACTGCTCTAATAATGTAAATTATATTTTATCTGAGTCTAAAGGATTATTTAGGCAGTAACTGATACTTGCTGAAGAAAAACTTTTCAGATGGTGTACAGCTGACTGAAAAGAGACCCAGAATGGAGTCATTGATCTTGGGTAAATATGGCTGAAGGCTTTTTTCTTACTAAAGCAATTCAAATTCAGATGAAAAAGTCACCCAAGTTTCTGTGCCTCAGTTATAGTATGGTGTAGACTAGGTTGTGGGGGGCATAGAACACTGCGGGCTTGAAGTCAGGAAGACTCTTATTCCTGAGTTCAAATCCAGCCTCAGACACTTACTAGTTGTATGACCCTGGGCAAGTCACTTAACCCTGTTTGCCTCAGTTTCCTCATATGTAAAATGGGCTGGAGAAGGAAATGACAAACCACTGCAGTACCTTTGCCAAAAAAATCCCAAATGAGATCACGAAGAGCAGGATACAACTGAAACAACTCAACAACAACAATAGAGAATAGGAGATTTGACTTGAAGTCAGAAAGACTTCAAATCCTACCTCAGACCCTTAGTAACTGTGTGACCCTGGGCAAATCACCTACCTGTGCTTCATTGTTTCAACCTCCATCTATAAAATATGGGGGTGGAACTTGGTCCCCTCTAACATCTTCTAGTTCTAAAGCTATGACCCTCTGATAGCTAAGAAAGAAGAGGCCAGTTCTGTTTGCTCTCTTTTTATTTTTTTTTTCTTTTTGAAAGCTCCCTGAATTTTGCTGCTTTTTTTTGTAACCTCTGTGGGCTGGGCTGAATTCAGCTACCACTAATGCCCTCCTACCCTCCCCCCAAATCATACCTTGGCTGTAGTGCCCCCCTAGGGCTCCTCCTTCAGTTAGCACTTCTTACCTCTTCCCTTTGCTCACTTGCAGAAGTGTTTTTGCTTCATCTAAAAATTCTCACCCTTATTTCTATAAATAGAACTAAAACAGCTTAAGCCAAGGTGGGGGCCTGCCTCCTCAGCTGTCCTCCTGACTTGTTTGCTTCCTATCTTCTTCTCTTCTCCTCCTCACAGAACAGCTGTCAGGTAAACACAGGACATTTCAGTCATTTTCCATCCCCCCGCCCCCTTGCTTGCAGTCACAGCCGTCTTCAGCCGCACTGGTACTCTTTGTCTTCTCCTAGTGCTGTCTTCTAATCATCCACAGCTGGGGCTCCTTCATTTGTTCTTGAACAGTTTCAATCTTCTATATTCTCATGTTGGATTATCCAGATCATTGGTTGGCATCTCCTGATGCTAAGAGCCAAGGGGGGGGAGGGGTGGATAGGAATCTCTGAGGCATGCTGAAGCCCTAGGATTGTTGTTTGTCCTTCATTCTGGAAGAGGACCATGACATCAGAGAGGTGATGTCATGACTTGCAAGTGAGTTGGATTTAAGTGATGGAGGGCTGTGCAAAGTCGTCAGCCTCACTTTCTCCTCTGGAGCCATCTGGGTCCAGTGGTAAGACATAGCTCAGGATGACTGGAGATGGCCCAGGATGCAGTGGGAGGCCATGGCCTTTTTGAGCTAAGGTCTCTTCCAGGTCTCAGTCAGTGATTAAGGCTAGGTAAAAATGAGGTAAAGAATGGCCTCTTTTACTTAGTCAAACATAAATAAATAAAATAAAATAAACCTGGGAGAAGACCCTCAGGGTTTTGGCCCAAAACCGAAACAATCACTATTTACACTCACTCTGAGCCAACAGAATCCAAATGATGACTAAGGGAGGCTTAGGCTGGGATCTATTGTTGACCAGTCAATGGGAGCCAGAGCGTTTGGGTTTAAGGCATGGTCCTTAAAAAAGAAATCTAGCCCATAAACCCCAAGATACTTTGAGAGAGTTCAGTGGTCAAAATTTATATTCCTTTGGGCAGAACACCTGCAAGTAAGGGTAGGATTCCCTATGTTTATGGAGGGAGGGGAAGGAAGGAAGGAAGGAAGGAAGGAAGGAAGGAAGGAAGGAAGGAAGGAAGGAAGGAAGGAAGGAAGAAAGGAAGGAAGGAACGAAGGAACAAAGGAACTAGGGAGCTGCATTGCTCAACTGAAACTGGCCAGTTGAATCCCCAGTAGGGCAGCTACCATTATTCACAGATTGTTGTTTGTATTTTGTTCTCGAAGGTGACCATGACATCAGAAAGGCGATGTCATGACTTGCAAGTAAATTGGATTTAAGTGCGGTGGTGGGGGCTGTACAAAGTCACCAGCCTCACTCTCTCCTCCAGAGCCATCTGGGTCCAGTGGCCAGATGTAGATGAGGATGACTACAGATGGCCCCTGGAGCCCTGGGGAAGGCACCAGCTGAGAGATTCCCTTGGGGGGAAGAGGGCTGGATGGTTCCTGGGCCCAGCCCAGTTGGTTTGTTATTAGTAGCTATTGTGTTTTATACATCCTCCTACCAGGCTGGAGGCTCCATGAAGACAAGGATCGCATCTCTCCATCAATCAATAAGCATTTGTTAAGCGCCTACTTCCTGTGATGCACTATGTTAAGTGCTGGAGATACTGAGGGGGAAAAATAGGTTTTGTTCTCAAGAAACTTACATTCTGTTGGTTCCTGGATGGTCCCTGGGATGTGACTCCTGTCACACAGTCCATTGCAGGTGGAGGGCTCACAGACCTCACCTGGAGATTGGCAGGACTTTTTCCGGTTTTAAAACAACCTCTCCACCAGTGCTACAGAAAATTACCAACCTATGGCATTCTTTCTAGCCTTTCCATGCTCACTCATGTCCCAGGGCAGTCGCTAACCTGATTCATTTCCAGTGCTATGGGGCACAGATTTTCTCTGCATGAAACATCTCACTTATCAGACTTGAATTGCCTATAGGCCGTGAGCCTTGGGCTCTGGCTGATTTTCATTATGGTTATTTATTGCTTCTTTCCACCTCTGCTAATCTCATGCGTATAAAGGGAAGGTCAATATCTAGTCTGTTAAACAGCTCTCCCAAGTGAAGAGACAGCATGACGGAGGAGCTGGCTATGTGCTACCCTGGGACAAGGTGCTATGGTAACTTGGCTCGTATAGCCAATACTATGAGATGACAGCATAATCTAGTGGAAAGAGCTCTGGTTTTGGAGTCAGGAGACCTGGGTTCAAATCCAGAATGTGCTTCTTTCTGCCTGTGTAACCTTGATTCAGTTGGTTCACCTCTCTGGGCTAAAAGTTTCCTATTCTGTGAAAATGAAGGAGTCGAGCTAAGATTGTATCTAGCTCTAAACCTGGTGCCTTGACCCATTATAAGACTCCATTCACCTGTAGCTAGAGTGAAATGCTGCTCTCTTGAGGGGGTTTTCATTTTGTGAGGCGGGATTCATAGTCCTATGGTAAGACTAGACTTGAAGTCAGAAGATTTGGATTCAAATCCCAGTTCTGATACTGATAACCTGGGTGACCTTGGGCAAGTCACTTAATTCCAACTTTTTCATCTATAAAATGAGGGCATTTAACTCTGTATCTTTAAAGTGTGCTGAAACTACATAGTGCCCTTCTGTATTTTATATAACCATATAATGATAAATTCAGAGCTGGACAAATCCTTTGAAGCTCTCTGGTTCAGTATTCTCATTTTATAGTTCAGGAAATGGAGGTAGGTACAGGAAGGTTAAATGACTTGCTCAAGGTCACGTATGTAGTAAGTAGCAAAGTGGCAGAGTCACACTTGAACTCAGGTCCTCTGACTTGAAACTTTTTTTAAAAATTTATTTTATTTTTAATTTATGCAATAAAGCAAGCATTTCTATAACATAGTATAATTTTTAAAAAGATGATTGCACATGAAAATCTGTCATGTACAACTTGCTATTCTTTTAAAATATATCATAAAATTATCATGTAAATTTTTTCCCTTTTTTACTTCCTCTCCCCCACCCTAGGGATGGATACCATTAGACACAAATAGGTATACGTGTGTATATACATATATATGTAAAATTATTCTGTACAGATTTCCATTTATCAGTTCTCCAGATAGCATTTTCTTGGAGCTCTTTCCCCACACCACTGCTGGCACCCTAGTCTTATTTCATAAACTAAATGGAATCTGGGCAGTCGCTGACCTCTTCTAATCATTGTCATAATATCTCCTCCTTACCTTCTTTCTATTCCTCTTCTCAGTTTCCTTTTCTTTTTTTCAGTTTCCTTTCCTAGCAGGCTCTAGGGAAGTCCTTCTGAGCTGGTGACTTAGCATCTCGATCCTTCTGCTGTTGCAACTTAGCAACAAGTAGGTATTGGGTGAACCCTTTGTGCTGAGTAGCTATTGCTTGGGGGCTGTTGGTAGCTAAGTAACCCCTTCAATATCCTTGACTAAACCTTGGGGTTCAGTCACATGGGAGGAAAGGGGACAGTGCTACATAGCAGGAAGAATTCTGTATTTGGAACCAGAAAACCCGAGTTTGAATCCTGGCTCCACCATTTACTAATTGTGTGACCTTAGACAAGTCATTTACCACCCTTACCCCTCAGTTTTCTCACATGTAAAATGAAGGAGCAGAACTAGATGAGCTCTTATAACGCTACTTATCAATCAATCTCCAAATTTGGGATTCTAGAAATTTTAAAGTCTCTTCCAGCTCCAGTCTATGGTCTTATGATGGTTTGAGGGTAGTCAAGTGAATACTGGCTCTGAGGCATTAGGAATTCCCCAACCATTGAATAACAATTTTGAACAATGTGGAAAAATGGAACTTGGGACAGGTTGTAGCTTCTTGGTTGTTGGGGGCTCTTTAGTGTGCCTACTTCTCTGACTTTAGGGATGAGCTGGATTCCTCTCTCTTCTGCTGCCTTTATCCTAACTCAGTTATAGCCCTGCTGGGGCAGGTGGAGGGGTGGAGAAGGGATATGGTGTTGACTTAAAGGAAGACTCCAACATGGCCTCTATCTTAAAGAGTTCCAGTGACTCCATTTTATGGAAGGTCGAGGAGGGAGGGGATGACCAGATCTTTTCACTATACTAGAATCTTTTTATTGTAGACAGTTGGAGGTGGGACTTCAGCTGAGATTTGTTATTATTTTGATTATTCAGTGAATAGGATCACGGAGCCATGGGTGTTGAGCTTAAGGACTTCTGAGGCTTTGTATTAGCAAGCACCCTAGCACACCTAGGATGGCTTCCTAGCACAGGTTCTTTGATCTGCTTTTCTGAAGGAATGACAGCTTCAAAGGGGTTAACTATCTCACTTTTTTTTAAACAATGCACACTTTATTCTATCTAACCTTCTCACAAGGGTTGGTGAGCACCAACTCCTGCAGCATTCCCTATTCACCCTTCTTGATGGGCTGGTGAGAAGGGGGAGGGGGCAACTCCCCCTACTTCTCGATGGGGTCGAGATGGGCACAACTTGTACATTCCCCTAAATCCCCTCAAGCCTCAATGGGGGCCAGCTGAGGCAAACACAAATTCCCCCCAAGCCTTGATGGGGGCTGATCAAGGCACACACAGCATCCTAACTTGTGCATTTCAACCCTGAAGGTTCCCCACTCACTGACCAATGCCTACTTGCTTTATACTTATACTCCACCCCTCCAGGGTCCTGATCATTACAATTTAAAAAAATGACACTTGGCCCTCACAATCTACAGAGATCATGATGGAGATGTTTTGAACCATAGAACTCATATCTAACACCCGGGGACAAGAGATTGTTATGGCCATGGATCCTGGAAAAGAAAACTCAAAAAAATACTAACAAATTTATGCTTACAGGCTTTTGACTCTATATCAGTAAGGCAATAAACACAACATAAATTGCTATTACAAACTCCATGCCCCTCGTTTTTGCATATGGAAATGCTAGTGTTGAGGAACTCTTGGCATAGGAGCTTTCTCCACCGGCAACAGATCTCAAAGTGTTAGATAGTTTCCTGAGACTCAGAGAGGTTTAGTGACTTGCTCTGAGTCAATCAGCTGATTTCAGTGTTGGGGTGGGCACATCCAGGTCTTCCCTGATCCAAGCCAACAATTTATCCACTATATCCCGCTGTTCTTCTAGTGCTGTAATGGGGAGAGGTGAACTGAGTCCTGGACTAAGGAGTAATGAGATCCAGCTTTTAGTCCTTGTTCTGCCACTAACTTGACTTAGTAATCTCATGTTTCCAGCTCTCAGTTTCCTTATCTGTAGCATAGAGATTGGTCCTGCTTATTTCTAAGGCTCCTTCCATCCCCAGACTTCTGTGAATGACTCCAGACAACACAAGTGCTGTAATTAAGCCTCAGCATTGGTGGGTTTATTTTGGATTTGAGTGTCTTCGAGGTTCAAAGATGGCACCACAAGGATTTTCCAGAAAGACAGATTACTAGGAAGGATCTAAAGTAAAGTCAAAGAGGACTCTTTAGACTGTAAGAGATGAGGATGTGGCAGTAGAGGACAAAATGGAAGAAGAGAGGACCTGGAAAGATGAGATTTGATGAGAGAAACTGGCCATCCTGCATTCCACTGCAACCTTTCTAGAAGATTGATTTGACTATATCATTCCTCTTGCCTGGGATCTCTTCTCCCTTCTTTCTCTGGGCCTTTCATTTTTCTTATCTGTAAAATAAGGGATTGGACCATTTAATAAATCAACAAACATTTATTAAACACTTATGATGTTCCAGGTACTGCAAGGATGCAAAGAAAATAAAGTCCCTAGCAGAACCAAAAGAACATTGTATACATTAACTGCAATAATGTTAGAAGATTCATTGTAAATGATTAAGTTTTCCTGAATATTGTAGACCCAAATCAACTATGAAGGAAGATGCTATCTACCTCCAGAGAAAGAACTGATAAATAGAAGTATGCATAGTAGGGTTTTACATCCATCCATCCATCCATCCATCCATCTATCTATCCATCTATCTATCTGTCTGTCTGTCTGTCTGTCTGTCTGTCTGTCTGTCTGTCTATCTATCTATCTATCTACCTACCTACCTATCTATCCATCTACCTATCTATCCATCTATCCATTTATCTATGTCAAATGGTGGCCTTCTCTAGAGTGAGGTAAGGAAGAAGAGAGACAATTTGGAACTTTAAATGTAACTAAAATAAACAAACAAACATAAATAAAATGCTACAGCAAATGTCTCCCCCCACCCCAGTCCCTCAAGGAACTTACATTGTATTGAGGAATAGAACATGTGGATGTGTGTGTATACATATATACACATATATACATGTATACACACACTCACAGAAATAGATGACCTCAAAGGTTCCTTCCAGCTCTGAATCTATGATCTCATGATCCCTCTACATCTATCCAAATCCTCCCTGCCCTTTCAGGTCCAGCTTCAGTCCCAGGTCTTCCTTGAAACCTTCCCTGAACATCCCAGCTGAAACCATCAAACTGTCCTCTATAGGAAAAAACACCTAACAGTTAGAGCCATCTCGAGGTGTATAAGATGCTGCTACTAGGCCCCTCCAACGCCCTTGCTGGATGTCCTCCAGGAAGGCTAGATGACAACTTATTACAGAAGTTGTAGTGGGGATTCCTCTCCAGGCATGGATTGGACTAGATTGTCAGGGAGGCCCTGTACAACTCTGAGAATCTATGATCCTGGGACCAGAACTGCCTTATCATGTCTCATCTTTACTCATCATTTGGCACTGAGCATCCCCTGCCTTTCTTGTTAGTTATTTGTTCCCAAGACTAGGTGCTAAGATGCTGGATGGCAGGGATTGTGTCTTATTCATCTTTGCTTCCCCTCAACTGCTGAACACAAAATGTGTGCAATAAATACTCGTTATTTAATTGGTAGACAAGACCAGATCTCCTCCTGAGCCCAAGACACACTGCTTTCCTTGTTAATTTATAAAATTGTGTCAGGTTTCTA
Organism: Phalanger gymnotis; assembly: GCA_028646595.1. Taxonomy (NCBI): domain Eukaryota; kingdom Metazoa; phylum Chordata; class Mammalia; order Diprotodontia; family Phalangeridae; genus Phalanger; species Phalanger gymnotis. The sequence continues at coordinate 160,066,756 of CM053625.1, read as the reverse complement.
GACTCAAATCAGCCAATAAACAAACATTTATTAAGCACCCAGTACGGGACTATCTCTTTATTATTGGCACCCTCAGCACTTAGCACATGCCTGGCATGGAGAAAATGCTTAAAGAACATTGTTGACTGGCCTACTGACTAGTCTATGCCAGGCACTGAGCCAGCGCTGGGGTACAAATAGAAAAGTGAGACCTCAGAGTACTTACATTCTGGAAACTGTAAGAAGATCAGGCCCTTGCCTTTATAATCAGGATCCTAGCAGCCTTCTCCAGAATAGTGGGGCCCCTCCTCCTGCACTCTCAGTGGCACAAAGGATAGGGAGCCCCAAGTTCAAACCATCCCTCCCTGGTGGCTCCTTTCTCAGCTTAAATCATTCACCTGACACTGATACCGATGATTGCTTTCTCCTCTCAGGACTCCCTGAGACTCCTCCTTGGGTTGCCTTTGGCAGCTGGCTAGGGCACCAGGTCTCTGGGTTCTCTTAAAATTCCTCCCAAGCCAATACTCCCAGTAACTTGGGGGAATCTGCTTCTTGGTTCCCATTAGATGGGTTTTAGGATAGTCCTGGGGTTATCTAGTCCCTGTCGAAGATTTCCCTCTTCCTCTGAGAACATGGTTTGGGTGGGCATAGTGTCCCTAAACACACACACACACACAGGAAGGAGGCAGTGGGGCGCCAGGGTTTCAGATGTGGCTTGCCTACGTCGATGGGCCCTCTGGAGACATCAGCCCATGAGATACTGTTGCTACCTCCACAGCGCCTCAGGTGCAGTCAGGGCAGGATGCACTGGGCTTATTTTGATCTCCTATTCCACAGCTTTAATGAAGTTTTCCAGAGTCTTCAAGGCCACAAGGTACATCGCTATGGAAATAAAAGATGAATAGTAACAACCATACTGAGTTAGATAAACCAAAATTTACCATCACTTGTATTGCAAATAAAAAAAGGATTCTCTGCCATTAAATTAGAATAGACCATGAATCAAAAGACCTTCATCATAGTCCTAACTGTGCTACTTATGAATTGGGTGCCTTGGGCAGGCTGCTTTACTCCTCAGCCTCATTTTCTTCATCTGAAATATGGGAACAATGATACCTAATTAACTCAGTAAGCACTTAGGTGGCATAATGGATAGAGCACTGAGCCTGGAGTCAGGAAAACCTAAATTTAAATCCAGCTTACTAGCTTACTTACTAGCTGTGTGATCCTGGGCAAGTCACTTAACCTCTGGCTGTCTAAATTTTCTCCTCTGTAAAATGGGGCCAATAGCACTTACATCCCAGGGTTGTTGTGAGGATCAAATGAAGTAATATTTGTAAAGTACTTGGCAAACTTTAAAGTGCTATATAAAGGCTGGCTATTATTATTGTTAGTTAGCTGTGGCTGTGGGTAAGTCACTTGACCTTTCTGAGCCTCATTTTTCTCACTTATAAAATATAAGCGATGATGCTTTTATTATCTGCTTCATAGGATCTTATAAAGTACTTTGAAAACCATGAAATACATACACATATATGTAAGATATATATGTATATGTATATGTGTGTGTATATATATACATGGAGAGAGAAGAGAGAGAGAGAGGGAGGGAGGGAGGGAGAGAGAGAGAGAGTAGTGGGTAGAAAGCTAACCTTGTAGTCAGAATGACCTGGATTCAAGTCTAGCCTCTGAAACATACTAGCTATGTGACCACAGGCAAGTTATTCAACCTTTGCTTGTCCCTTATGTAGAATATAATTCTGAGGAAATCTGGATAAAACTTAAGTGTGGCTTTAGGTTTTCCCGAAGTTGGTAACAGGTCCCCAATTCCTGCATAAGCACTGAATATACAATATGGACACTAGGTTTGGGAAGTATTTCTTTCCTCCACCACAGAAAATGCAAAAGATGCAAAAGACTCACAGGAACCCATGAAAAAATACAGAAACATATAGCCCTAAAATATCACATGAGATTCATTAGACTCTTCTTTGAAGATAAAGACACTTTTGGGGGACTGTTTGATATTTATGTTGTTGATACTTTTATGAGGTATTATTGTCTCTTCCATTAGAATATGGTCTCCTTGTGAGTAGGGGTTATTCTATTCATTGTACTTGCATCTCCATTACCTCACCCAGCGCTTGGCATGTTAGCAAATGCTTCATAAATACTTGTTTGTTGATTGATTAAAGCTGTGTTTCAACCATTTGAGGGGCTGTCATGTGGAAGAGGGATTGGATGTACTATTTGGCTGCAGAACACAACAACAGGAGCAATGGGTAGAAGTTACAAAGAGGTAAAATGGAGACTTGCTGTCACAAACAACCTTCTTTCCATGAGAGTTGTGGAATGGGCTGCCTCTGGAGGTGGTAGGTTCTTCTTTCTTGAAGGTCTTTAAGAGCAAGGTTAATGACTCTATGTCTAGAATTAAATAGAGAATTCCTTTTATGTATAGATTGCAGTGTAGAAGTTATACAGAAGTTCCTTCCGACTATCAAATTCTGTGATCTGACACAATAACCCTATCTGACAATGTATAGAGTATTCAGTGCCAGTAATCTCCCACTTCTCTGCCATGGGGGAGGTGGTATGTTTCATCACATATTCTCTGGACATTTCATTGGCTTTTCCATTATTCAGTGTGTTAGACATTCTTTTAGTGTTCTATCTTTTACATTGCTGTGGTCATTGTATATATTTTTCTCTGGTTCTGCCTATTCCTCTCTTTATCAGTTCACATCAATCTGCCTATGTTTCTCTGAATTCCTCATTTCATCATTACTTATTGCACAATAGTATTGCATTATATCCATATGCTGTAGTTTTTTCAACAATTCCCCAATTTTTAGTTCTTTGCTACCACAAAGTTTGTAGCCATAGATTTGGCATATATTAGACCTTTATTTCTGTATTGACTTCAATGGGGTGTATATTTAGTAGAGGGATCACTTCTTCAAAGGTAGGGACAATTTAGTCGCTTTACTTGTATAGCGACAAAGTCCAGAGCAAATGGACTATTTCATAGCTCCACCCACAGTGCATCAGTGTTCCTGTCTTCTCGCAGCCCCTCCAACATTGATTGTTCTGTATTTTTTTCATCTTTGCCATTTTACATGGTGTGAGGTGAAATAGCTAAGTGTTTAGAGATAGTCCAAAACCAAAGATTTTCAGCACCCCATGTCCTTTCTCCCCATTACTTTGCTACCATTACTTCACAAGCAGAAGAAGACCACTCAGTGGCTGAAGGCCATTTCACATATCTCATTGTTGGTAGTCAGAGCCAAATAATTAATCACCAACTGGCCGACCCACTGATAACAAGTCTTTCTGTATTTAACTATGCTGGTTCGCAAAAAGCATATGCGGTCGAATATGCTGCATTGGGAGGTATTAGGTTCTTCCACCCTTGAGTTTTCAAGAGACTTGATGGTCATCAGTTGAAGGTGCTATAGAGCAGATTGTTGGTCAATTATAGGTTGGATTAGATGACTTCTAGATTTTTTTCCAACTGAGATTGTGTTGCAATCCATGAAGCAGTCTCTTCTCTTCTCTATCCTCCCTGCCCCCACCAAGAACGCTGAGCTCATATAGACCTGGGTTCAATCCTGGGGGGTTAATCCCAAAATGGTCAGTTTTTCTCTTTGGCCCAATATCCTCTCCCTAGAGTACAATTCTGGCATAATCTGGTTAAATCTTAGATTTTAGGTTTTCTCTAAAGTTGTTAACAGGATCCCTAACATTGAATATACGGTATGGGAACAGCCTTTCTTTTACCTATCCCAGAAAATGCAAAAAAGGGCTCAAAAGAACCTATAAAAAAGATAAACATAATGCCCTCAAATATCACGTTAGATCCATTAGATTTCTCCTTGAAAGTAAAGATGCTTTGTGGGATTATTGGACAAATATTCCTCATTCACCTCAGATTTGCAGCATTTGATTAGTTCACAGCAATATCATGGAAGTCCCAGCAATGTCCCAGTCTTCTGTCCCCACCATGATCTGGCTTTAGTTCTCTAGCTGCAGGTTAATCTTTTTCCTTGTCAGAATTGCAGGCTTTTGAAATCTTTTCCCTCTGGAAGTTTTATGTCTGCAATTCAAACCTAGGAACTTTATATCTCCTGGGAACGCTAAAGCTTGGAAACTCTCAAATTTAGGGTTATCCATGAGGTAATCCAAAAGGCTTTTAATATCCTTTCTCAAAATTGCTCATCTCTGACCCATTCTAGAAAAAGAAACAGAAGGACAAGGCAGCCAGGAAGTAGAGGGCCAGGAACTCGTTTGTCAGGCTCGCTTGGGCAAGCACAGGCTGCAGGGTGCTCACTATGTTCTTGTGTCAGTCACTATTTTCTGCCAGGGTTGGGGATATGGGGAGGTAGTGCTGAGGAAGGGAGAAATCACCTCCCTCTTTGCTGTACTCTGATCCCAAAGTCCAAGGATGAATAAATAGGAAAGAGAAACTATGTCACAGAACCAGGAAAGGGGAGCAGCAACTCTGAAAAGAGTCTGTCCTCTTGAGCCCCAGCTAGTCAGCAAAGTCTACCTCCTATAATCTCGTCAAGTTAGTGTTGGGGCTGGGAGCAGAAAGAAATTCACAAAATTGATCAAATTCATTCTCTGTACTCATTCTTGTTGACTTCCTCAATTCCCATGGGATCAGTTATCTCTACATAGGTAACTCTAAAATCTGTATAACCAGCCCTAGTCTCTGAGAGTCCTGTATCTCCAGCAGCCTGTTGGAATTTTACTTGGATGCTCCAGAGGCATCTCAAACTCATTTCTAAGCAAAACCACATTATCTTTTCCCCTAAACCCACCCCTCCTAACTATCCTATATCTTTTGAGGATGCCACCATTCTTCCAGCCTCTCAGATTCATACCCTGGGAATCAACCTCAAATCTTTAGTCTCACTCACCACCCCTCTCCCTGCCCCCCTTCCCTTCTCTTCCCAGCCAGCTAATCAGTTGCCTTCCAAGTCTTGCTGATTCTATCTCCCCATCTGACCTCTTCTTTCCACTTATACCATAACCACTGTAATTCTGGCTCTCATCACCTCTTACCTGGGATTCTGCTAGAACCTCTTAACCGTGCTCCCTTCCTCCATCTTCTCCCCTTCCCAATCCATCTTCTACACAGCTGCCATATTCCTAAAGCATGGGTCTAACCATGTCATCCCTGCACAAAAAATCTCTTCAGTGGCTCTCTGTTACTTGTAGGCATTTAAAACCTTTCACAGTCTGGCTCTAGGCTCTCTTTCCAAGCTGAATTACACATCACTCCCCTTCATGCACCCTATATTCTAGCCAAACCTGACTGTTTACTGTCCCATCTATGTGACATTTCATTTATTGGTTCTCTGTCTTTGCACAGGATATGTCCCATGCTTGAAAAGTATTCCCTTCTTAACTCTGGATCTTAGACTCCCTAGCTCCTATCTAGGCTCACCTCAAGTGCCACCTCTTTCATGAAGCCTTCCCTGAACCCCTCAGCTGTTATTGCCTCCCTTTATCTGCAAAGTGCCTTGTACTGTATTTTCCTTGTCATATTTTATATGTATTTATTTGAGTTCATGCTGTTTCTTCCCAGTAGAACATACGTTTTTGGAGGGCAGGAACCCTTTTATTTTTGTCTCTATTTCCAGCACCAGGGACAGCGTGTGTCACTTAAACACTTGTTGGTTGAATGAGAAGGGCCTCCCTTTTCCAACCCTCCATTATGGTAATTCTTGAGTTTATCATGGAGACTATACACAGAGAATAAATTGAGAAAATAGACACCATAATAATAAGTGAAAAGTTCCTTTTGGAAAATTCAAGGTCAGATCCTACTTTCATCCGCTAATGCCCTTCTTTTTCTTTTTACAGGAAAACCTTATGCTTTCCATCTTACCCAAGCATGTGGCTGATGAGATGTTAAAGGACATGAAGAAAGATGAGAGCCAGAAGGACCAGCAACAGTTCAACACCATGTACATGTACCGCCATGAGAATGTCAGGTATTCTTGGCCCCAGTACCTGACCCAGAGTGTCCTGGAAGATAAACTCCTTGCTAGAGTGGACTATGGTGACTACTTAACAAGGCCATTGACCACAGAAGAGTGCTGGAAGGGGAATGGAGATCTTCTGAGCACCTCTAAGTCCTGGGGTGGGCAAGGGCTAGCACCCAGAATGATTTCCCCCAGGGACTTGAGCTCTATTATGAAACAATGCCCCACTCCTTCTTATACTTAAGTTCTGCCATCATAGTATTGTACCATGGAGGGAATACTGGACTTGGACTCAGGAGAGAACTGGGTTTGATTACTCCCTCCTGGATGGGTGACAGTGAGACTCTTTGAGTCTCAATTTCCTTATCTGTAAAATGGGGTCAGTAATGCCTAGCTTGCAGGAATACACTGAAGATCACATGAAATAACATTAGTAATGCCCTTGGGAAAGATCAGAGCCATATGAAAATGTCAGTTTTTGTCATTAGGCTAAGAAATAAAGAGAAACATTGGAAGGAACCCTTGGAATAGGTTTCATAGGATGAGTTCAACTTCCTGTTCTGTCCCTTACTAAGCTGTGTGACCATGGGCAAGTCATTAGCTTCTCTGTACCTTAGTTTCTTCTTATCCATAAAATATAGACATTTTTCTTTGTCCTGCTGTAGTAGGAAGGCCGAATTTATGATCTCAAAGAGAATCATATATATGTCTGAATGGTTCGAAACCGCAAGATATAAGGAATTCTCTAAGTAGAAAGCATCAAAACATTTATTTAGGCCCCACAGTAGCAGACCCATGAACCAGCCTCCCCATTCCAATATTTTGATCAAAAATTTCCAGGCCCAATAAGCCCGCCTTACAAGAGTAACCAGGAGGCCACAGAAAAACATGATAGTATTAAACCAAATCATATTCACTGGCCGCAGGTCCTTGCTTGCACTCTTGGGTCCACACATGGGTCGGCTCTGCTTCCGCCGCTCCTGCTTCGGCTTTTTTTCAGCTTCAGCTGTAGCTGTCTCTTGGCTCGCCTTTCCTCGCAGCTGAGCCTCTGGCGTCCTCAAGCCCCGCCTAAATGACCAGAGGCAATTGGTTCCCAAGTTGGCCCTTCTTAAGTCATCAATCTACACCCACACAGATTTCACACCTGATAGGGCTTTGGGTCTGGGGTTTAGCACTTAGCAAGATTAAATGAAACAGCTGAATCACTCAAAGTAAATGAAAGCCAAACTCCTGAAGTGCTAAGGAGCCCATTTTGCCTTACTGACACACCTGCTTACTTCACAAGACAAGGCGAGTATGTATAAACTATAAAGCTCTAGCAGATATAATCTATAGCATAATTATATAAGTCTTGGATATTTAGCTGAATCTATCACTTCTAGCTGGATCGTGGGAGAGGATTCATTTAATATTGAGAGGGGAATTGATAAAATCCTTCATGATTCTTTATTCTCTCCCATATTTTTTCTTCATTCAATCATCTTAGAGTGGGAAGTCAGGGGGATGGGGGAAGGATCTGTATGTGGATAGTAACAGCTATTAATGGCTAGCTTTTTGTTAGCTTTAAAGTTTGCAAAGCGAACATATAACATACATTATTTCCTTTGATCCTCAGAACAATCCCTATTTTAGAGATGAGGAAACTGAGTCTGAAAACAGTGACTTGCCCAGGGTCAGACAGCTAAGTAAGGATTTGAACTCAGGTTTTCCTAACTCCAGGTTCACTGTATCCACTGAACCACTTAGCTGCCTTTAGGCAAGCCTTAGGATAACTTGAAAGCATTGTAGTCCTAAATTAGCTGTGAAGAATGGATCAACCAATACATATTTATTAAAGTCCTACTATGGGCCATGTACTGTGTTAAGTGCTGGGAATACAGCCAGACCTCAAGAAACTTGCATCTGATAGAACTTTAAGTTAAGCCAAGCCCTTTATGACACACACTAAGAAGGCCTGCCCATTGGGAGGGTTGCACTTTGGAGTGTCTGTATTTAGTGGAATGGTTTCCTGTGGCTAATCCTTTTCTCTTTTTCTCTAGCATTCTATTTGCTGACATTGTGGGTTTCACTCAGCTCTCTTCAGCCTGCAGTGCTCAGGAGTTGGTGAAGCTGCTCAATGAACTCTTTGCCCGCTTTGACAAGCTGGCAGCTGTAAGTATACCATGTCCTTCTCTCTCATCTGCCAGTATCCTGATGGGTCTGGAGCTGGCCTTTTGTCTAGTTATCTACCCCTGTTTTCTTCCACCTATCCTATGCTTTACTAGCTCTCTTTCTGCTGAACTAGGTAAAAGGCAAAAGTCTCACTGGCTTCCTTTAAGTCTTAACTGAAATCCCACACTCTACAGGAAGTCTTCTCTAACCCCTTAATTCCAGTGTTTTCCCTCTTTTAATTATTTCCTATTTATCCTGTCTATAGCTTGCTTTGAATATATTTGTTTGCATGTTGTCTCCCTCATTAGATTGTAAGCTCCTTGAGGCCAGGGAGTGTCTTTTGCCTCTTTTTATATTCTCAGCACTTACCACAGTGCCTGGCACATAGTAGGTGCTTAATAAATGTTGATTGATCAAGGGAGTTAGCGAAATGCAAAGACTGGTTTTTACCTATTTCAGAAATATCACCAGCTGCGTATCAAGATCCTGGGAGATTGTTACTACTGCATCTGTGGGTTGCCAGACTACCGGGAGGATCATGCTGTCTGCTCCATCCTCATGGGGCTTGCCATGGTGGATGCAATTTCGTAAGTATGGGGCACGCCCCATCTTGTCTTCTCAGAATGGTCGCATGTCCTGATAAACCTGGGGCCCATAGTCATCCCTAGATTGGAAGCCTTGGAAGATGGGCCGATCTAGGCAGAAAATTAGTTTGTTGAGAACTACTTGGCACAAAGAACATTCAGGATCCATAATCCTATGGAGGTACAGGTAGAGCTATGAGAAGGCAATGATTGGTTGATGCTCGCTAGGTGAGCTTGGAAAATTGTATACCCTTTGTGCTACCATCCACCAGAAGCTTTGAGCCTTCCCTGCAGTACATGAGATTTGATATTCATTTAGTCAACAAGCATATATTAAGCCAGGTACTGTGGTAGGTACCAAGGATCCAAAGACAAAAACAAAAATGTGCATTTTATTGACAGCAAACACTGCGTAGACAAGTAAGTCAATACATGAATACAATATGTCATACTATAATGGAAGAAATGTTAGTGGTGGATGCAGACAAAGGACATTAGTTCAAATCTTGGAACTCACTTTGGTACCCAGGTGACTTTGACAATTGTGTCATCTTTTAAGGCTTCAGTTTCCTCATCTATAAAATGAGGCAGGCTGGATTAGATGACTGCTAAGGTCCTTTTCAGCTCCTGATCATATCACATGATCTATTTTAAGTCCAGAAAAATATGTTCAAAATATTTATAAAGACATCACAAAATAAATGCCTCAATGCAATGGAGAATGGAATTTAAAATTAAAAATAAATTTAAATTGGAAAAAATAATATTAAAATATTCCTTGTTGAACTCACTCCTCCCTTAGACTGTCGTACCTTAAGTAGCTACCAACTATCCCAGTCCTGGTTCTAACAATAGAATATTGGCTTCTCCTTGTGTTGGCCACTTATGACATTGGTTCACTGTGCCAGGGAATTAGCTTTTTGTGATCTATTTCAAACTGAATTGGTTGTCGTAGGCTAGTGTTGGTTAACTGGCATATGTTAGTAAGATCTGGGATAAGGGTACAATGTTCAATGGCAGTTGGAAGCTCTAGTTCCCAAGTCTCTTTGAAGGACCTTTCTCCAGATTGGATCCACATGTTACTGATTTGGAGTAGGAATCATCATCCTCCAGCCTTACATTTTTATCATGCTGTTAACTTTTCAAAACATTCTTATTTCTATTTCTATTGCTTAACACAGTGCTGGCACATAGTAAACGCTTAATAAATGGTTATTTTCTCCCTTCCTTTCCTTCATATTATCTCATCTTGATCTTAAAACAACCATATGAGGCACAAAACGCAAGGTTTTTGTTGTCGTCTTTTTAGATTAATTTTTTTTTAATTTTGAGTTCCGAATTCTTTCTCTTATCCACTCCTTCTCCGCCCATTTAGAAGGTAAGAAATGTGGTAAGGGAAACCATGCAGAACATATTTCTATATTAGTCATGTTGAAAAAAGGAAGAAAAATGAAGAAAGAGAAAAAATATGCTTCAATTTGCTTTCAGACTCCACCAGTTCTTTCTCTGGAGGTGGATAGCATTTTTCATTATAAGTCTTTTGGAATTATCTTGGATTATTCTCTTGCTCAGAATGGCAGTCATTCACAGTTGATCATTGTGCAATACTGCTATTACTGTATACAATGTGCTCCTAATTCTACTCACTTCACTTTGCTTCAGTTCATATAAGCCTTCCCAGGTTTTTCTGAAACCATCTTGCTTGTCATTTCTTATAGCACAATAATATTCCATCACAATCATTTACCAAAACTCCATCAGTCACTCCATGATTGATGGGCATCCCTTCAATTTCCCCTTCTTTATCATCACAAAAAGAACTGCTATAAATATTTTTGTACATCTAGATCCCTAGATCCTTTTTTTTTTTGATCTCTTTGGGATACAAACCTAGTAGTGGCATTTCTGGGTCAAAGGGTATGCACGGTTTTATAACCCTTTGGGCATTGTTGCAAATTCCTCTCCAGAATGGTTGGACCAGTTCACAACTCCTTAACAATGCATTAGTGTCTCAATTTTTCTACTTCCCCTTCAACATTTGTCATATTAACCAATCTGAGTTGTTTTAATTAACCTCAGGGTTCTTTTAATTTGCATTTCTCTGATCAATAGTGATTTAGAACACTTTTTCATATGACTAGAGATAGCTTAATTTATTCTTCTGAAAATGGCCTATTCATATCCTTTGACCATTTATCAATTGGGGAATGACTCATATTCTTATAACTATGATCAGTTCTCTATATGTTTTGGAAATGAGGCATTTATCAGATAAGCTTGCTGTATATTTTGTATATTCAAAAAACTTTTTAATTTTATGTAACCAAAATTATCCATTTTACTTTCTGTGATACTGTTGTTTGTTGTTGATCTGTTGTTTGGTCATAAATTCTTCCCTTATCCATAGATCTGACAAAATTCTCTATGCTCCTCTAATTTGCTTGATTTCATCTTTTATGTCTAAATCACCCATTTTGCTCTTATCCTCGTATGCATGTGTCTAAACTTCTTTCTAAACTGCTTTCCCATTTTCCCACCAGTTTTTGTCAAATAGCGAACTCTTATCCTAAAGGATTGGATCTTTGATGTATCAAACAATACATTACTGTGGTCATTTACTACTGTGTATTGTATACCTAATGTGTCCCACTGATCCACCGCTCCATTTCTTAGCCCGTACCAGATTGTTTTCATGATTGCTGCTTCGTAGTACCGTTTGAGATCGTGTACTGCCAGGCCACTTTCTTTCATATTTTTTATTGATTCCTTTGATATTCTTGACCTTTTGTTTTTCCAGATGAATTTTGTTATTGTTTTTACTAGCTCTATAAAATAATTTTTGGTAGTTTTATTGCTAAGGCACTGAATGAGTAAATTAATTTAGGTTGAATTGTCATTTTTGTTACATTGGCTTGGCCCACTCATGAGTAATTAATATTTCTCCAGTTGTTTAGATCTACATGTAAAAGGTGTTTTGTAATTGTGTTTATGTAGTTCCTGGGTTTGACTTGGGAGATAGACTCCCAAGTATTTTGTATTGTTTGCAGTTAATTTAAATGGAATTTTTCTTTCTATCGCTTGCTGCTGGACTTTATTAGTAATATATAGAAAAGCTGATTTACATGGGTTTATTTTATATCCTGCAACTTTGCTGAAGTTGTTAGTTTTTTTCACTAGTTTTTTAGTCGATTCTCTATGTATACCATCATATTTTATGCAAAGAGTGATAATTTTATTTCCTCATTGCCTATTCTAATTCCTTCAATTTATTTTTCTTCTCTTATTGCTATAGCTAGCATTTCTAGTACAATAATGAATAATAGTGGGGATAATGGGCATTCTGTCTTCATCCCTGATCTTATTGGGAAGGCTTCTAGCTTATCCCCATTACAAATAATGCTTGCTAATGGTTTTAGATAGATAATATTTAACATTTTAAGGAAAGCTCAATTTATTCCTATGCTTTCTAGTGTTTTTAATAGGAATGAGTGTTCTATTTTGTCAAAAGCTTTTTCTGAATCTCTTGAGACAGTCATATGATTTTTGTCTTTTTAAATTGATATGGTCAATTATGCTGATAGTTTTCCTTATATTGAACCACACTTGCATTCCTGATATAAATCTCACGTGGACATATTGTATGATCTGTGTGATAATATTGCTATGATCTCCTTGCTAGAATTTTATTTAAAATTTTTGCATCAATATTCATTAAGGAAATTGGTCTCTCTTCCATCTCATTCCACATCCTCTATTTCTTTAATGTAGAAGCTGCTACATCTTACGTAATCCTGACTGTAGCTCCAGGATATTTGAATTGTTTCTTTCTGGCTGCTTGCAATATTTTCTTCTTGATCTGGGAGCTCTGGAATTTGGCTATAATATTCCTAGGAGTTTTCACTTTGGAATCTCTTTCAGGAGGTGATCAATGGATTCTTTCAATTTCTATTTTACCCTCTCATTCTAGGATATCAGTGCAGCTTTTCTTGATAATTTCATAAAATACGATATATAGGCTCTTTTTTAAAAATCATGCTTTGCAGGTAGGTTAGCAGTTCTTAAATGGTCTCTCCTCAATCTATGTTCCAAGTCAGGTGTTTTTCTGATGAGATATTTCACATTTTCTTCTATTTTTTCATTCTTTTGACTGTTTTATTATTTCTTGATGTCTCATAAAGTCATTAACTTCCACTTGCCCAATTCTGATTTTTTAAGGAATTATTTTCTTCAGTGAGATTCTGCACCTCTTTTTCTATTTGGCCTATTCTACTTTTTAAAGACTTCTTTTCTTCAGTGAATTTTTGTACCTCCTTTCCCATTGGGCTAATTCTGCTTTTGAAGGTGTTATTTTCTTCAGTATTTTCTTGTGCCTCTTTTACCAAGCTATTTACTCTTTTTTCATTATTTTCTTGCATTACTCTCATTTCTTTTCCCAATTTTTCCTTTACCGGTCTTAATTTTTTTTTAATTTTTGAGCTCTTCCAGGAATTCTTTTTGAACATGAGACCAATTCATAATTTTCTTTGAGGTTTTGCATGTCACTATTTTGACATTGCTATCTTCTTCTGAGTTTGTGTTTTAATCTTCCCTGTCATTACAGTAACTTTCTATGGTCAGGTTTTTTTTTGTTGTTGTTGTTTGCTCATTTTCCAGCCTATTTCTTGTCTTTTAACTTTATATTAAAGTTGGATTTTGCTGCTAGTGTGGAGGGAGCACTGTTCCAAGCTTCAGGTTTTTCATGTTGCTGTTTTTAGAGCTATTTCTGAAGGGGTCTCTCAGTTTTCAATTCCTCCAAAATGGTGTGATCCAGGAAGAGATGTGGTCAATGCTATCCTGGCTTGTACTCTGGTCTTTACCCAGGAAAGGACTTTGCTTCCCTGAAGCTATAATTGCTTTCACTCCTTTGGCCCAGGAACTGGGACCAGGCCTCTTGCATCCCTGCAGTCGTAAGAACTAGTGTTCCTCTTTGCCCTGGAATTGTAATCCAGAACTTCATATGGGCAATGTAACAGGGTCCTATACCCAATGCCAACAAAGGGTCCCTTGTAATCTCTTTCTGACCAGTTATCTGACCACCTTACCATCTCTGGACTGAGAGCAGTGAATATAAGCTCACTGAGGGCACTGTGCCTGGCATGTAGTATGGCTTAATTAATGCTTCTTAACTATATCTGAATTGAATAGATTCCATTTGTCATTTTGGAAGCACATCTCATTGTTACAGGTGGGACCTAGGGACCACAAGAGGGAAGATTCCCGGGAGAAGATCATGTCATAGAAGAAGCCCACAAACCCATAGATATACATTGCTGTAAGAATCCATGATTTGAGTGCCCCAGTTTGTTAGCCATAAGGTCCCTTAGATAAGCCTGGAGAACAGAAAGGGCTGGTTTCTCTGTTGTTGTAATGGAGGTTTTGCTGCCTCTTCACCTTGAGGGTTAAACTTCTCTGAGTGGTATTTCCTGAAGTAGGACTCATGCTGCCACCAGGTGAGGGAAGGGAGACTGGTGAGCAGAGGAGATGTTTACAAATCTGAGACTTTTTAAAATAACATCACATTGTCCATTCCCCCTCGCCATCCCTCCATTCTCACCATCTTTGTTCCTTTTTTGGTTAGCATTAAGCTAAGAGGTCTGTATTGTACCTCTCCTCTCTCCTGTTCTAGGATACTTTCTAGGGTTATAGTTTCTTCTTTCAAATAATGATAATAGCTGACATTTATAGAATCCTTTATGGTTTACAATGGTGTACAATTCATTTGGTCCTCTCATCCACCTTATAAGGTAGATACCATTGGTTTTTTAGCAGCAGGAGTTGAATCCAGATTTTCCTAACTAGAAGTCCACCATTCAAGGTGGGCTTGATTTTGATTCCTTGTAAAATATGAAAATGCATTATTAAAGGGATGGCTGTTAGCATTTAGAAAAGGAAATGGTAATCTCTGTGAGCCAGTTACTTGGCCAAAGGCAGGAATGGCACCCCTATTGAATTTACAGATGACACAAGTCTAGGAGGCATAGTAAATATAGAGATCTGAAAAGACTTTGACACGTAAGAATGAGGGGCCAAATCTAATAAAATGAAATTTAATAGGAGTAAATGTGAAGTCTTTCTCTTGGATTAAAAAATATGGGCTGAAAAACAGTTGAGGTGAAAAAGACCTCAGGGTGGGTGCGGGCGGCAGGGGGGGTTCTAGTGACCTGTAAGAAATGTGTTTGAGGCTGAATTTGAACTCAGGTCCTCCTGACTCCAAGCCCTGTGCTCTTTTTTTTAAAAATTTATGCTACTATTGTAGTATCATTATATGAGAAATGTTGTTAAGAATTGAAAAACACAACTCTCTTGATTTGGAAATTACAGAATGTTATCTGAGTATTTTAAAGAAAAAAGGAGAATGTTGAATTCGCAAAAGAGAAAAAGTAAAATTTAATTTGGGAAAATGTTTTGTGTTGCTTTTGTGAATGATATAACAGACCTTAATTGTATTTGGATAAATCAGGCTTTTGCAAACTATTAACTAGAGCTGAGGGAGGGGAAGGGAGGAGGTTTGCAGGGTATTCAGGGAGGACTAGCTCTTCTGGTTGAGGATTTTTCTGAGTTCTTTTCAGGGCTGCTCACCCACCTTTGGTGTCTACCTTTTCACCCTACTCTCACCTGTGGCTCTAAGAAGCTGTAGCGTGTGCAGCAGCCACACCCTGGCCACGCTCCAGTAAAATCATTTTGGCAGATGGCTAAACCAGATAAGGGTGACTAACAGGCCTCAAATCCATTGGTGAGTTAGAGGGATATCTACCTGAAGCATATGAAGACTTCCTCCAGCAGAATGGGCAGATGAGAACAATTTGTTCCAGCAGGTGATGAAGGCAACAGAAGCAGGCGCTATGGAGAGCTTAGAGCTTGGTTAGACATTGAAGACACCAAGGTTATTCATTGTACCCTGGGCCACCACCAGGACTTTTGTCCTTCCATGGGACTTTGATGACTCAGGAAAAGAAAGTGAAGCTGACGACTTTGTGCAACTCTGCCTCACTTAAATCCAAATAACACTTGAGTCAATATATCACCCCACGATGTCACTGGGCCTCTTCAAAAACGGATGAGTGACAAGATCAATATAAGTCAACAGTGTGGTGTGGCAACCCCATACCTTGATATTAGAATACACTGACTCTCCCATTTTTGTCTTTGTAGCTCTAACACTAAGCACAATGCCGGTGCGTAGCATGGCGCCTGCTACACACTCTATGCTTAATAAGTACTTACTGATGAGCCTTGCCTTATCCATAGGCACCTGCTGTGGAAGACTGCATTCCATTCTGGCTTCTCAGACCCTGGGATGCCCTCTCCCATCTCTGTGCCCCATGTCTGGATTGCTCGTCTTCCTCCTGTCTGCCCCCTGGAATCCCTAACTTCCTTCAAGGCTCCTATAAGGTGCCACTTACACCTTTCCTGCTCCCCACGCTTGTATGTTCTCTTCCTCTTACAATCACTTGGAATTTGCTTCTTTATTTTACTTTATGTATATGTTGTATCTCCTCAGTAGAATGTAAACTCCTGGGGAACAAAGACTATTTCTTTCTTGTTTTTGTATCCCCAGCACCTAACAAAGCATACAGCATCCACCAGGCGATTAATGGATTCTCCAACTAGGATTGGCTTCCTTGTGGCACAACTCTCCCCGCCCCGCCCCCACCCTGATAGCAGATGGCCCATAACTATTGATCCTGTGTGCCCCCATCTCACCTTCACTAGTCTCTGTGGTAATGCTGCCGGTGGGTGTTAGGTAAATGCATTGGAGAAGACAAATGGGCCAGCCAAGAGCTAGACAGGAAACTTACCCAAGTAGCTACCCCACATAATGAAGGACACAGAAGAGACAGACATGCTGGTACATTGGTAACTCACTTCCTCATTTGGTTGGCCTTCTTTTACTCCCCAGTCTGCAAGGCCACTTGAATCTTCTGCTCAGATGCCAAGAACTTGCTTTTTCCCCGTTGCCTTCAGTAGCTTGTTTCACTCTCAGAACATCTTGTTCCCTCTCACAGTGCCCTAGCCCTATAGCAACCTCCAATTTCTAAATCAGTCTCTGCTCTCACCTTGTTCCTGAAGATTCACTTAGGTTGTCATCCTCCTCCTTCTGCTCCACTGAACACTGACCCAGAATGGCTTAATGAACGGTTTTAGCAGGTAGTGAGTTCCCCTGGACAGAAGCTTTTAAGCAAAGTTTCAATAACCACTTATTGGGTATGTTGTTAGAATTCTTCCAGCATGGGTTGGACTAGATGGCTACTACAGAATCCCCGAAAGAGCTCCTCAGTATTTGCAGGATGACACTAAAGAAAGAAGGTGGATTTTTGCATCTGGTTTATGGAAATCTGTCTCAGTATTTGTTTTAATCCTGTTGTAAGTCTTCTGGAGTAGGATAATTGCCACTTTCAACATGAAGAGATCCTAGTCAGAAAAGATATTTCCTTCATCCAATCTCATATCATTTTGTTTATTCCTGTCTTATGGTCTCCTGAGAGTTCTGAGAGCTTGTCCATAGCTTTCTAAGGACAGGGCAGAAACCGGAGATCTCAGTTCCTGCAGAAGCTCTTGGCAGACAAAGCCCATGCCCATGCATGCCCATGTGACTTGAGAGGAGGATTCTTGCAAGCGGATAAGAGATAGCAGTCAGGGTAGTGAGAGCTCCTACAGAAGGACACAGGAAAAGCAGATGTGTAGTTATTTACTTAGTATGGTTGTTTCCCTACAACATTCCCCCTGACATGCCCTTTCAATGTAAATCTTACTCTTTTGCACTCTGACCTGTCTTTTGAATACCAAAAAAAAAAGTCCAAAAAAGGTCTGAAAGCAATCTTTTGTTCTCTTTTAAATGTCATTGAAAAGGAGTGGCTACTCCAACAAGTCTGTCTTACCTGCCTGCCCTCAAGGAGCATACATATTACTGGGGTCATGTACATATACTTGAATACTCATACCCACTTCAATGTTTTACAGTTATATGCTTTAATAAATATTGTGAGGATCAAAGAGGCAATATTTGTGAAATGTCTAACGCATAGTAGGTGTTACACGAATGCTTATTTCTTTTCCTCTTCTCCTCTCTTCCCTTAAAAGACAAAACTGAAAAATAGATCCCTTCCCTCAATGAAAATGTAATCTTCATTTTATTAGAGATGGCGGTGTTTAAAGTCTTCAAAAGATATTTCCACTGGGGTTGGTGCACTCTCTGCTGGTACACATTACAACCTGTCTAATCAAATGATCTTCAGAAGTTGTTGTGGCTGAAAAAATTCCTTACCTAGTAATGAGTGTAGGAACAGAAAAGCATTCAGGTGAAACAGCAAGACAATAATAACAATGTAGATGACAATTGTCAAAATGCCTATGTGGTTCTGTATTGCAAAGTATACAAGACTCTCCATAAAGAAGATAAAAGAAGTAAACCATTCATTCAGACGCCAGAGAACCATATCCCATAACCAAATGCTCAGCTCCCACAGACAGTCAGTCCACTTCATCATAACAGCAAGGAACCCAAAATATTCAATACAGAATATCGCAACATGGAGCTTCACCATCCTGAAACCTCTCCGACTCCCTGCTGGAGTCTTCCCCAAAACAAACTCACAGTACAGCTAAGTCAGCCTGTTCAGTTCTAACAATCACAAGGGCGGCCATTAGCAGCCGTAACATCTCTGTTTCTCTCTCTCTCAGCATTTCTTGTGACATAACTTCCTTTTTCTGTCAGGAAGCTCCTTCCACCATGTAACTTAGGCTTCCTGTGACACAAGCAGGTCACATGGCCTATTAATGGGTGGGAAAGACCTTCAAATCTAATTGCTACTACATCAAGTAACAGTTAACATTTTAGGGACCCGTACCATAGTATTTCTACTTTTTTTCATTACTAGGCAGATACTAGTTTCTTCTTTTTAGTTCTTTCATGCAAGATCTGAAGGATACTTTTTCTTATTACTTCCATTTGCAAGTAATGGGCCTTATTACTGGTTTTCCATGTGACCAAAAAGATGAGAAACTAGAGGGGCTTGACAAGGAGGGACAGTCAGACCCAAGGAGTCTCTATCTCCAGCATAATTTAGGCTTCCCTAAAAAGTTTGAACCCACTCTTCTGTGTACTTCTTGAGGGAAAAAAGATAATCATGAATTTCACTAGCAAGAAACACAGGCATTTCAATAAACAACAGATTGTATAGGAAACTGTGAATTTCTCTTATGTATCATTTTTAAGGTATATATTAAATTTAGTATGATAGTAACAAAATTGCCCTGCTTGCCTACGTCCCTTTCTCAATTTCCTTCTGCCCTCTTCTATGTATTTTTAAATGTTTCATCAAACTCTTCCTTCCCTTTCTCTCTTTCCCTCTCTCTCTCTCTCTCTCTCTCTCTCTCTCTCTCTCTCTCTCATCATTCTCATTACCCATTGACAACTCATCCCTTAGATAGACACTCCCCCTTACAACCCTTAAATATAGTCAGGCAAAACAAATCAACACATGAGCTACATCTCTAAATGTCATTCCTTCTCTCTAGTCCATCACCCCTCTGCTCAGAGGTGTGTGGTGTATTTTGTCACCAATCTTCTGGTGGTTGTGCTTGGTCATCGCATTAATTCTGGAGTTGTTCAAAATTGTTTTCCTTTATATTATCATGATTGTCATGTAAACTGTTCTCCAGGTTCTGATCACTTCACTCTATATCAGTTCTTATAAGTCTTCACATGCATCTCTCCATTTGTTCTTTTCTTCATTTTTTATGGCGCAATAATATTTTGTTACATTCATATACCATAACATGTTCAGTGCTTTCTCAATTGATGGGCACTAACTTTGTTTCTAGTTTTTTGTAGTATCAAAAAGAGCTGCTATAAACATGTGCATATGGATCCTTTCCCTCTCCCTTTAAGCACCTATGGGTTCCAAGAGGAAGCAGAGTGATTTTAGTGATTTGCGGGGTAGGGTGGGTGGTTTCAAGTTCACTCCTCTACCAAGAATGAATTCATGTTCCCATCCCACCCAAGCAATTATTATTATTATTGTTAGGCATCTGTGTTGAAGAATTTGAGGGGGGCATCTGTGCCAGTCTGATGGTGTAAGGTCAAGCCTTTCTTTAAGACGCTTAGTTATTTTAACATGCATTTCTCCTTCATTACTGAGGATTACATTTTGGCTTTGCCCCTTTTGTCCAGATGTCACCCATGCAACTACAGCTGGGAAGCCTGTGGTTGTAAGTAGTTTTCTGCTACAATATTGATTGATTAAATTATAAATATGAGCATGGAATGAAATGAGAAAGGCTTCAGACTGGAAAACAGAACTCTAGATGAGAAACGGAGTGTCAGGGTCATAATAACAATGATAATAATATAATAACTAGCATTTACATAATACTTTAAGGTTGGAAAAATGCTTTCCATTATGTTCTCTTATTTAATCCTTACAACCACCCTGTGAAGTAGGAGCTTTTATTATTCCCATTTTTCCGATGAAAATACTGAGGCTGAGGGTGGTTAGATGGCTTGCCCAGAATAATACAGTGGGTAAGTGCCCAAGGCAGGATTTGAACTCTTCTTTTCCTGATTCCAAGTCCAGCTTTCTATGTGCTGTGCTGCTTAATTGACTCAATCCCACCTTGTCCATTCTTTTCACAGTCTGGCCTCAACCTACTTATTGAGGTAGACTATGCATTACTGTCCTTCATACACTTTCCATTCTAACCAAACCAGCCGATTTGCTGCTCCCCAAAGTCAGCATTTATATCCTGTATCTGTGCCTTTATACAGGCTGTCCATCATGCCTGGAATGTATTCCTTCCTCAGTTCTGCCACTTAGAAGCCCTAGCTCTGTATCAAGGCTCAGCCCACATGCTGCCTCCTACAGAAAGCCTTTCTTGATTTCCTCCTAGCCATTAGAGCTCCTCTAATTATCATATATATTTGTTTTTGTTTAGCCATTTAAGTTGTATACAATTCTTCATGACCCCATTTGGGGTTACCTTGGCAAAGAACTGTATATATAAATATACGTCTTATCTGTAAATAGGAATTGCATATACATATACATTTATATATAAATATAACAAATATATACATATTTATATATAATATGTATATATATGCTATACATACACACATACACAGTAGTTATATATTTACACATACACACAGAATACTTATCTATTTATGTACATATATGGTACTTTATTTATTTATAGAATGGTAGAATATAAATTCCTTGAAAGCAGGGGCTATTCTTCATTTTTTTTGTACCCCTAGAATCTAGCACTGTGTCCTGTATATAGTAGGTGCTTAATAAGTGCTTACTAGATTGGATCTGATATTGAAATGGCTGCTTTTGCCCTTGTTTTCCCCTCCCTGGCAGGTATGTGCGGGAGAAGACAAAGACTGGGGTGGATATGCGTGTTGGCGTCCATACGGGCACTGTGCTGGGCGGTGTGCTAGGCCAGAAGCGATGGCAGTATGATGTGTGGTCCACGGATGTTACTGTCGCCAACAAGATGGAAGCTGGTGGCATCCCTGGGTGAGTGACTCCTCAGAGTCAGAGAGGGAAGAGGCAGAAAGGCTGATCCCTTCACAAGGAGGAAGACCTGATCAGGCCAGTTCTGTGTCTGCAGGGGAATGTGTCCCCTCTGCTGCCCACTTCTTTCCAGCTACTGCTCCCCATATAAATGAGTATAGAATTGTGAACCATCAGAGCTGGGAGGGACCTTAGAGGCCATTTAATGCAGCCTCAGTTTCCTCCTCAGGAAATTCAGGGCCTGAGAGGGAAGTGACTTGGCCCATTAGTAGCAGGAGGAACCTTTGAGGGCATCTAGTCCAACCCTTTCATTTTACAAATGAGGAAAGTGGAGTGACCTGCCCAAGGTCATACAGAGCTGAGTCTCGCCCCTCAGTCCTCTGGCTCCAAATCCTTTGCTTTTTGCTACTGTACTTCACTGCTTCATAGGTTAACACTTTAATATCGCCTGGGAGAAGATAATTGTATTTTAATATGGGATCAGAAGTCCATACAGGAGTTGATTGTTAAATTTTCAGTGTGAGAATTTTCAGAAATGAACAAATACTACAAATTGGAGTTTGATTCATTGTTTTATTCATTGTCTTGATTTAAGGAAGTGATGGAGAAAATTTTAATAATGTAAATTAAAAGTGTCCTGAGTGCATTTTTTTTTGGAGAGCTTATTGTTAGAAATTTACCAGCCCACTGTTATATGCAACTACTAAAAAGCCTCCAAGAGCCAAAGGAATGAATCTCAAGCAGAAAAATTTTAAGATTTGATTTTTTTTAGGAAATGAGTATACCATACCAATTTAAGTTTGACAGTATTTCCCAGGTCCAAATTTGGTGATAAATTTCAAGATTCACCTGCCAAATCAAGGTCATTTGTTAACATTTTAGACTAATAGTGTACTTTTATACAGCCTCTTGTGCACATTAACCTATTTGAGGCTCATCCTAAGTATGAAAGGTAGATCATGTAAATGTTATTGTCACCATTTTACAGACCGGAAAACTGAAGGTCAGTGAGGTTATGTGAATGACCCAAGGTCTCATAGCTAATGAGAGGCAGAGCCAAGCCTAGAATTCAGATCTCTGGACTCCAAGTCTGGCCTTCTTCCCACTAGCCCATCCTGCTGCTCAGAGAACTGAGGATCATTGAATAGATTGAGCTCTAGAGCTGGAAGGAACTTCAGAGATCTAGTAGGTTTAATTCTCACTTTACAGATGAGGAAACTGGGGCCCGGGGAAGTCCAGTGACTCCCAGGTTTGCATAGGTAGTATCAGAGGTGAGATTTTAACCCAAGTCCTTTGACTTCAGAGCCAGTATGAGAGAAATAAGTCACTTTGGGCCTTCTTGATTTGGCCTGTTTTATTTTAGGCTGCACACGTTAGAGGAACGGCTGCAGCTTGAGAGAGGGGAGGATACCAGAAGCTTCACTCGTTCATTCATTTGTCTGTTTATTTATTCATTTATTTATTTTGCAGTTTATATTTTTATTTTCTTTTTTTCAATTACATGTATAAAAAGGTTTTTTAACATTCATTTAAGAAAATAGTTCCTAATTCGCTCTTTCCCTCCCTACCCTCCCCACCTTGAGAAGGCAAGGAATTTAATAGAGATTATACATGTGAAGTAATGCAAGACATATTCCTATTATAAGCCATGTTGCAAAAGAAAACACAGACAAAAAAGAGAGAAATCAAGAAAGTAAAAAAAGTATGCTCTGATCTACATTCAAACTTCATCATTTCTTTCTCTGGATGTGGCTAGCATTTTTCATCATGAGGCCTTTGGAGTTGTCTTGGATCATTGCATTGTTGACAGTAGTTAGGTCGTTCACAGTTGGTCATCTCACGATGATGCTGTTACTGTGCACAATGTTCTCCTGGTTCTGTTCACTTCACTTTGCATCAGTTCATGTAAGTCTTTCCAGATTTTTCTGAGAGCCACCCAGCTCATCATTTCTTCAGTATACTTTTCAGTATTTTTTTGAGTCTCTTTTAGCAAGTCATTGACT